>JAOTOL010001449.1:325000-805000 GCA_034440575.1 Imbricaverruca yamaguchii
GGTTCACAGTTAATATCGATAAAAATTTCATGGAGCACTTCCATCAATCAAGGTCCGCTTACCAAATCACCATGTTCTTGGGATTTCGGCACGACATACCGGCTAATCATAGGCCACTTTTCATCGGAAAGGTACAGTCTCATCATCTCATCCCGCCGCACACGGCATACAATTGATGCGCGTCAAGCACGTAACGTCCGACGTCGCTCGTGATTATCAACTGGAAACCGCCACGTGCAACAAACAAACCGATATCGGCCCCGTCCAGTCACTTCTGAATCCATCATTGCACCTCGACACGTCGCCTGATATCAAGACGTTACAGCCCTCGGGCATGATCTATCACCTGACATCAAATGTCACAGCCCCCGGACATGATCCATCGCCTGACATCAAACGTCACAGCCCCTGGACATGATCCATCGCCTGACATCAAACGTCACAGCCCCCGGACATGATCCATCGCCTGACATCAAACGTCACAGCCCCCGGACATGATCCATCGCCTGGCATCAAACGCTACAGCCTCGGGCATGACCTATCGCCTGACATTAAACGATACCGCCCTCGGACATGATCTATCGCTGACATCAAACGCTAGAGCCCTCGGGCATGATCTATCGCCTGACATCAAACGCTACAGCCTCTGGCATGATCTATCGCTGACATCAAACGCTACAACCTCGTGGCAAGGTCCATCCCCTGACATGACAAGTTGCAACCCTCAGGGCATGATCCATCGCCTGACATGAAACGTTACAGCGCCCGGCGTGATCTATCGCCTGGCATTAGACGCTACAGCCCTCGGGCGGCACTGCACCGAATATCTGTGGCGGAGCGGCAGCTGCTCACTAGTGAGCCCTTGCCGCCCATCGTTACACCTCTGTCCCGTCACTGCCGCTGAGCCTGCCCCGTCTCCGCCGACACCACCGCACGTGGTGCTCGGCCCAGATACCGCCGCCGAGCTGAACCCTGGACAGAGAGCGGGTGACGCCGGCGGCACCTATCTGTGCTCCGCCGACGCGGCGTCTGGCGTGCATGCCCGATTTACACCGGGTAGGCCATCCATCACGACGGCGGGCGACACTACAGCACCCCCTCCCCCCATCGCCCGCAAAAACTCGCCCTGATAATAATTACAAACAAGATCGATCGAGTGGGTGCGCGGCGTGGCGATCGTCGGCCGCGCTAAACAAACCGCCAGTGACAGTGGCCAGCGGCGGCGCACATAATGAGCGGCCGACAGACGCGCGCCGACCTCGGCCGGCCGCAGCCACCGCGTGACGCGTCCTGTCCACCTGTGACGTCACACCGCCGTGGCCGGCCCGTCACCGTCGACAAGCTCCAAATGAACTCATCAGGCAGGCGGCACGCTGCGTGACAGCCTGATGGGTGTGCCCGGCCGTGCCACGCGCACCGTCATAAACCGGCCGCCCACCGTCGTTGCCGACGGCGGCGCCGGTGTCACGGCGTTGGCCGGCATCACGGCCTGCCACGCACACAACTCGCTCGCCTGTCGCCGGACGTCGCCAGCACACACGCAGACGGGGCGTCGCCGATCCGCGCACGGGGAGAACAACTGTTCACGCCGGGTCGGACCGGCTCGCTTCCGACGGCTTCTCTGTGGTCGCCGATGTCGGATTGGCTCACACAATGCAATGCCGTGCGGTGTTCCCATGGTGCGGAAATATTCAGCGGATTAGTGGGCACAGCAGGTGATGTCCGATGTCGGTGCGTGTCACTTGACATGGGGTGCAGGGCAGGACGGCGCAGGAGATATATCAGTGGATGCGCTGCATCGGGTCGGGGGCAGCAGCCGGGAGGAGTGTCAGTCAGAGAGAGGTCGGGACAGCTTGAGAAGCGTCATAGGGGGTTTGCGGACCACTGTCTAGTCAGACAGTGAGAGGGAGGGGGGGGGATGGGAGGGGAGGGCGACACCGGTCACATGTTCGAGACCGATCAATTACGTCGCCCTCTGGAAATGATTGGCCGCCGCACGGAAAGGCCGGTCGTCCATTGTTCTTATTGGCGATACAGTGCAGAACGTGCAAACAGTTGCGTGGCCGAAGCGTCGGCCGCTGAATAGCCGCCCGCAGCGATGGTGCAGGGCTGGCCGCTGAGAGGCCGCATTGACCACCGTCCGCCGCCAGCCGTCACGTCGACCACCGGCGGAGAAGGCACCCCGCGCCGACATACCACATGTCGCGCGCCTTAGTTATCCACCTTTTGCGCCGATACCACTCTTGGCTCACACAAAACGAATAGGTGTAGCACTAATTTCAGTGCCGACAGCGTCGGTATCTGATGACTCTAGAGGAACATGACCGTACTATTTACCGGTCAGAGAGCAGTCGTAGCAGCAGAAAACCGCGCGTCATCGACTTCTCCGGTACCAGTTTGCACAGCATTGGAACACATTCCCAGCGACTAGTACTGTCCGTATTGCTCCGCAGGAGTAGTAACAACGGGAATGAGCAGCAATCTCTTCTACGACGAATGCGTATGAGTGGTTCGCGCAGTGTCACCACTCCCAGGGCGAATGGCCGCCGAGTCCGAAGACCACCATGATGGTTACGGGGAACACTGGCTGCCAGCCAGTCCAGCAGCTGACCAACGGCAACAGCCACCGGCGTCAGTGGGCGAACTGTCGGCTCCGTGGTGACAGTGTCATCCTCCTCGAGCGGCTCAGCTCTAATACACTCATCATAAGGGGGGCCCGAGGCGGCCACCACACCACGCGCCGAGCCATGCCGCACCGGCCACCCGAGCTCCAATTTCCCGTTTTTCGGCGATGTTAACGAGACGTCGGCGGGACTGGCCGGCAATTAACTAGGCATAAAGAGCCGACCACCCCTCTCACATCTCGTTCAACGGCTGCCCTCTGACCTCATCGAGCTACGTGAATAGATGATTGAAAGGTGGGTCGGTCTGCTGCGGGCGGGCGGTCGGAGAGTGCCGGCGGGCCGCGCTCACCTCGGCTCGGCTCGGCTCGGCTCACCTCGGCTCGGCTCGGCTCGGCTCGGCTCACCTCGGCTCGGCTCGGCTCGGCTCGGCTCACCTCGGCTCGGCTCGGCTCGGCTCGGCTCACCTCACCTCACCTCACCTCACCTCACCTCGGCTCGGTTCGGCTCGGCTCGGCTCGGCTCGGCTCGGCTCGGCTCGGCTCGGCTCGGCTCGGCTCGGCTCGGCTCGGCTCGGCTCGGCTCGGCAACAGGTGCCACGCCGGAGCGAGCAGCGGCCGCCGCCGAAAACCGGCCGCAAATTCCGCACCACAACCCATGTGGGCGCAACATGCGGTTGTGTGACATCATTTTCCGATAATCGTGGATGTCGGACGGGGAGGGGAAGGTGGTCGTGAGAGGAGGCGACAAGACGGGCTGTCGTTGATGGCTGGCACCAGCTCCAGAGACGGCCACTATGTCGCACTGGGACGCAGACCGGATCGGCCGACTCGGGCACGACTCCATCCGTGGCGCAGCACGTCCCGACACGCCCCGACAGCGCCGCCAGTGGCCGGCCGACGGTCGGCCATCAGCCCCCGACCCGACGGTGACACCGGCCCCGCGGGTCCGCCGAGGGTACCGCCGGTGACAGTCACGATGGACCGCCACCAGTCCCGCGGGTCCGCCGAGGGTACTGCCGGTGACAGTCACGATGGACCGCCACCAGTCCCGCGGGTCCGCCGAGGGTACTGCCGGTGACAGTCACGATGGACCGCCACCAGTCCCGCGGGTCCGCCGAGGGTACTGCCGGTGACAGTCACGATGGACCGCCACCAGTTCCGCGGGTCCGCCGAGGGTACTGCCGGTGACAGTCACGATGGACCGCCACCAGTCCCGCGGGTCCGCCGAGGGTACTGCCGGTGACAGTCACGATGGACCGCCACCAGTCCCGCGGGTCCGCCGAGGGTACCGCCGGTGACAGTCACGATGGACCGCCACCAGTCCCGCGGGTCCGCCGAGGGTACTGCCGGTGACAGTCACGATGGACCGCCACCAGTCCCGCGGGTCCGCCGAGGATACTGCCGGTGACAGTCACGATGGACCGCCACCAGTCCCGCGGGTCCGCCGAGGGTACCGCCGGTGACAGTCACGATGGACCGCCACCAGTCCCGCGGGTCCGCCGAGGGTACTGCCGGTGACAGTCACGATGGACCGCCACCAGTCCCGCGGGTCCGCCGAGGGTACTGCCGGTGACAGTCACGATGGACCGCCACCAGTCCCGCGGGTCCGCCGAGGGTACTGCCGGTGACAGTCACGATGGACCGCCACCAGTCCCGCGGGTCCGCCGAGGGTACTGCCGGTGACAGTCACGATGGACCGCCACCAGTCCCGCGGGTCCGCCGAGGGTACTGCCGGTGACAGTCACGATGGACCGCCACCAGTCCCGCGGGTCCGCCGAGGGTACCGCCGGTGACAGTCACGATGGACCGCCACCAGTCCCGCGGGTCCGCCGAGGGTACTGCCGGTGACAGTCACGATGGACCGCCACCAGTCCCGCGGGTCCGCCGAGGGTACTGCCGGTGACAGTCACGATGGACCGCCACCAGTCCCGCGGGTCCGCCGAGGGTACCGCCGGTGACAGTCACGATGGACCGCCACCAGTCCCGCGGGTCCGCCGATGGTACTGCCGGTGACAGTCACGATGGACCGCCACCAGTCCCGCGGGTCCGCCGAGGGTACTGCCGGTGACAGTCACGATGGACCGCCACCAGTCCCGCGGGTCCGCCGAGGGTACTGCCGGTGACAGTCACGATGGACCGCCACCAGTCCCGCGGGTCCGCCGAGGGTACTGCCGGTGACAGTCACGATGGACCGCCACCAGTCCCGCGGGTCCGCCGAGGATACTGCCGGTGACAGTCACGATGGACCGCCACCAGTCCCGCGGGTCCGCCGAGTGTACTGCCGGTGACAGTCACGATGGACCGCCACCAGTCCCGCGGGTCCGCCGAGGGTACTGCCGGTGACAGTCACGATGGACCGCCACCAGTCCCGCGGGTCCGCCGAGGGTACTGCCGGTGACAGTCACGATGGACCGCCACCAGTCCCGCGGGTCCGCCGAGGGTACTGCCGGTGACAGTCACGATGGACCGCCACCAGTCCCGCGGGTCCGCCGAGGGTACTGCCGGTGACAGTCACGATGGACCGTCACCAGTCCTGCGGGTCCGCCGAGGGTACCGCCGCATCGCAGCTCCCAGAGGTTCCCAAGACCGCCACAGTCCAGCCAACTCCGATATATGGCCACCGCAACCAACCTCTCGGCTGATGACCATACATTGACACTCAACTCCAATATATTTTACCGGTGCTGAAGATTTGCAGTCACAGTAGATATACAACAAACACTGCGGTACAATGGCTAGCCCTGTCACGGATATTTCAAGTACGGAAGTGGTTGCGTACATCTTATCAAATGGGCCATACAAGGCACATATCATCAGATTAACATCTGGTCATGTCTGTAACCGTTCCCTTTGTTAAAAACAGTGCTAATATTTTCCCAAGACAGTAACTAGCGTAATATTATGCCGTATATTTGCTGCCCGGTTCACTCGATGTATTGTGCTAGCTTTGAAGCACCCTTAAATGTGCACCGTATTGCGAAAACCGTCAGGGGTATCTAACGTCATATCTCATATTAGTCATTACACTACTACAGCGTCGAATCGGATCTTTATTGTGGACGTTTTTCCAAGGCGACCCGGGACATAAAGACCACACAAGCAATTGGGGTCGTTTTGCGTCGCACTGAGTTTGAAATTAGCGACAATTTTTTACCTAGGCCTATGAAGTGCTTCTTCATAGGATAAGGCGGCTCATAATTTTCAACAGTACAGAGGGCTTGATCGAACCTGAAAGACTGAAGGATTGCTTTCGCTACGCTACATGATTAAAGGAGTCGCTAGCATGCTTTACTACAAATTCACCTATTGATTTCAACTGGAAATTCCTCGACAGCTCAAAGATACGAACATTGGGTATTATAGAAACATGTGACAAGCACACACTTCGTGTTCTTTTCGTGCTTTAGTTCATTTTAGAGCGATATTCTGAGGTGGCACCCCAACCCCCACAATCACGTAGTTCAAGGTACTTTCCGTACTAAAGTAATGCTCGACCACTACACAGGCCAGGAGTCCGAACACTATCGACGATACAATCAAAGCACACACCTCACGGCGCATAATCAGGGCAAGGGATTCAGAGAATCAATGGAATTGCTGAACTATAACGATATAAAACGTTGCATAAAATGCACTCAAGAAGAGATATGCTGAGAAAGGGACCAGCGGGGCGGGCGACAACTTCATCTACCGCTACACAGCCAGCGGGGTGGGAGAAACTCCATCCACCACTACACAGCCAGCGGGGTGGGAGAAACTCCATCTACCACTACACAGTCAGCGGAGTGGGAGAAACTCCATCCACCGCTACACAGCCAGCGGGGTGGGAGAAACTCCATCCACCGCTACACAGCCAGCGGAGTGGGGAGGCAACTCCATCCACCGCTACACAGCCAGCGAGGTGGGAGAAACTCCATCCACCATTACACAGCCAGCGGGGTGGGAGAAACTCCATCCACCACTACACAGCCACGGGGTTGGGAGACAAATCCATCCACCGCTACACAGCCAGCGAGGTGGGAGAAACTCCATCTACCATTACACAGCCAGCGGGGTAGGAGAAACTCCATCCACCACTACACAGCCAGCGGGGTGGGGAGACAACTCCATCCACTGCTACACAGCCAGCGGGGTGGAGAGACAACTCCATCCACTGCTACACAGCCAGCGGGGTGGAGAGACAACTCCATCCACTGCTACACAGCCAGCGGGGTGGGGAGACAACTCCATCCACCGCTACACAGCCAGCGGGGTGGGGAGACAACTCAGTCCATCATTACACAGCTAGTGTGGGGGGAGGGGACAACTCAGTCTACCATTACACATCCAGTGGGGACAGGAGACGTAGTGCGACTTCTGCAGAGGTATGCCGGCGTCGAGACGCAGCGAACCCCGGGCGACAATCAGCCCGCTGCTGCCGCACAACATACTGCATCAGTATCCGACGGGCGGCACACACGCGCCGGACAAGGAAGCCGCGCGCAGGCCGACGGCGTGCAGGAAGCCGCGCCGTCGGACGGCGACGACCTGGGCGGCAGCTAATGGGCGCGCGCTCCACACGACTTCGAGACGCTTCCGCCCCGACCGGCGGCCGGAGACGGCGGCGTGCTTTATTCTCCTGCTGTCACACGCAGCGAAACCAGCGCTGTTTGCTCGAGAGCCGGAACACATAAATAGCGCTGTGACGGCGTAAATTTCACCCGTATTACACGTATCTGCATGGACAAGTGCAAGGCTTTGCAACGTCGAGCTGTGCTTCGACAGGGGCAGCTGGATGACGGTCCAGTTGGACTCTCCCAAGAGTACTTGGTTCTCGCCCATTCGCGAGCAGTGGCTTCCCACATGACCAGACCCATATCAGGCTGTGATGCAACACTGCGGGCCAGCCTTGTCAAACGCTGTCTAGGAGCCAAACACCCGGCAGCATGTTCCAATAGTATTCACCTGCCACTAATCTCCGTGCGGGCGTGACGCTTTATAAAAGAGCATCCTGTACACGAATGCAGTCGACTAGCAACGCTCTGCAGTTGAATCATCTGCACCTTTGAAAAGCTCAAGGCAGACGTATCAGACATCCAAAGATATAGTGACTGGACGGGGTGTGGACTGGGGAACTATGGTCACTCGCTTCTGTGAACATTCAGCATCATCCGTCTCACCAGATAATGGAGACGGTTGTCTTGGAATCATACTCTGCACCCGCACCCCCACTCCTCCTACGCCACCTCTCAGATGAACTGTATTTGGTGTGCCGGGAACTCGCCACACCAGCAGGCCCACGGTGGCGCCCACCGCACACGAGTAATGGCCACGGACTGCAACACGAACGCAATCAGCTGGTCTCAAGTGACTACATGCATAACGCGTCAATGCTCAGTGCCGGTAACCTGAGTACCCGTTAACGTCAGAGCCAGCTAGGGCATCAGAGATGTCAAGTAGTCGGCAGGGTCATGCTTAGCCATGACACCGCCTCAGGCGCTGCGGTTATCGAAGATGGCAGCGTGCTGTTGGCGGTGGGAGCTGATATTGGTAGCGTTCAGCGTCGGTTGGATGATCGAACACATTAGGGTGGCCGCCATCAACCCCTGGGGTAGTTGTAGCCGTCAGGGTCATCAGGCTCGTCAAAGCCGTCAGTGTTCTCGGCGTCTTCGGCATCATCAAAATCACCAGTCATCAATCTTGAGAGCGGACGGAGCGGTCGGAGCGGTCGGAGCGGTCGGAGCGGTCGGAGCGGTCGGAGAGGTCGGAGCGGCTGACGGCGTGACCGGCGCCTTTCGAATGGTAAGGACCGGCACAGGCTTCTGGCGCGAACGAGAGTCCACCATTACTCCATTGAACACGCGCTCTCCGGGTGACTCATACGATGGCTGATGGTTCCCAACGAGCCGTCCGCTCTATCAATGAGACGATGCACCCACCGGAAGTCGAGAACGTGGCTCATCACTGTTGGACACACCGACCTGGGGCAGCGGGCGAGGGCTGCCACCACACTACATCCACTCGCCACCGTCGGGCCTGGGGCAGCGGGCGAGGGTGGCCACCACACTGCAGCCGCTCACTCACCACCGTCGAGCCTGGGGCAGCGGGCGAGGGTGGCCACCACACTGCAGCCGCTCACCACCGTCGGACACACCGACCTGGGGCAGCGGGCGAGGGCGACCACCACACTGCAGCCGCTCACCACCGTCGGACACACCGACCTGGGGCAGCGGGCGAGGGCTGCCACCACACTACATCCACTCGCCACCGTCGGGCCTGGGGCAGCGGGCGAGGGTGGCCACCACACTGCAGCCGCTCACTCACCACCGTCGAGCCTGGGGCAGCGGGCGAGGGTGGCCACCACACTGCAGCCGCTCACCACCGTCGGACACACCGACCTGGGGCAGCGGGCGAGGGTGGCCACCACACTGCAGCCGCTCACTCACCACCGTCGAGCCTGGGGCAGCGGGCGAGGGTGGCCACCACACTGCAGCAGCTCACCACCGTCGGACACACCGACCTGGGGCAGCGGGCGAGGGCGACCACCACACTGCAGCCGCTCACCACCGTCGAGCCTGGGGCAGCGGGCGAGGGTGGCCACCACACTGCAGCCGCTCACCACCGTCGGACACACCGACCTGGGGCAGCGGGCGAGGGCGACCACCACACTGCAGCCGCTCACCACCGTCGGACACACCGACCTGGGGCAGCGGGCGAGGGCGACCACCACACTGCAACCGCTCACCACCGTCGGACACACCGACCTGGGGCAGCGGGCGAGGGCGACCACCACACTGCAGCCGCTCGCCACCGTCGGACACACCGACCTGGGGCAGCGGGCGAGGGCGACCACCACACTGCAGCCGCTCACCACCGTCGGACACACCGACCTGGGGCAGCGGGCGAGGGCGACCACCACACTGCAGCCGCTCACCACCGTCGGACACACCGACCTGGGGCAGCGGGCGAGGGCGACCACCACACTGCAGCCGCTCACCACCGTCGGACACACCGACCTGGGGCAGCGGGCGAGGGCTGCCACCACACTGCAGCCACTCGCCACGCACCGACTGGTTGCTGCTGCCGGCGACAACCGCCAGCTCTGGGCCGGAGGGGACCTGCGGATCAGCCGCTCGACCATGCTAATGCGGACAACAGCCCCCGCATTGGATCGGAGACGAATAAACACACAGACTAAACGACACGTCGTCCGGCTGCAGACTCCACGCAACGCTCAACACGAAGTGACGTTTGGACGCCTGACACCTAACGCCGTGCTCAGTTTGATGAAGTGTACATCTTTGCTGGCCGGCGAGGAACGTGGCAGCCGCTGACAGGTGGTGGATGGAGCTCAGGCAGGTGGCACCACACACGTCAATCGCTCCGGATCACAATGGTACGACGGACACTGACGTGTCGTGCGGTCTTCCTCTGTTGCCCAATTGAACGCAGCACCAGCCGCTACCACGCCACTACACCATACATCATGTCGGGGGTCCCACTCGAGACCACTGCCTGACCAACGGTACATCCAGCTTCAGGGTTGAAAAGCCTGCCACTTCGCCTGGCCCTCACATCTTGCGCTCAACGGCGAAACTGATGCATCATTTGGAGTCGGCGAGGACACAGCCAACCGCATGCGAACATCATCACCCTGAGTGGTGGACTGCACTCGGTGGTGTCCCTGGCCGTGTCCCTGTCCGCGCTGCTCCGGCTTGCGTCTCTGGTCGTGTCCTGTCCGCACTATTCTGTATTTCATCCCTGGCCGTGTCCATGTCCGCGCTGTTCTGGCTTGCGTCAGCGGATGCGTGCGTTCGGTGAAAACGCGTGTACTTAGGTGTGAGCGGGGTGGATGGTGAGTGGGAATAACAGGTAGGCACACAAGCTCAGTTGATTTTTGGGGCTTGATTGCGCATCAGTTGCATGCATTGGTAGTAAGTCACTGCAGCAGATACAATCGGCAATAGAGTGCCGGGCACTAGTGACACAGGCCGAGCTTGGGGTGCTGAGGTGAGCGGGCTGGTCCCGCAGCCGGTAGGCGTGGTACGAGGGTGTGGTGTGGGTGATCGGACCACCAGTCACGGCGAGTGTCAAGGCCGGCGGCCAGTCGGGGTGGTATGAGTGTGTGGTGTGGTGTGGGTGATCGGACCACCAGTCACGGCGAATGTCAGGGCCGGCGGCCAGTCGGGGTGGTATGAGTACACGTGTGGTGTGGTGTGGGTGATCGGACCACCAGTCACGGCGAATGTCAGGGCCGGCGGCTGCCCAGCACGGCGCACCACCATCAATCGCGAACCAGCCATCGGGTGTCAATAGCTTGCCCATTATCTTGCACCATCGATAAGATGCAGCCACCCACTAAAATATTGCAACCAATAAACCGCGAAACAATAGGAGTTTTACAGCCGACCATAAATCGCATCGGCTATGCTATGGCCTTACGGCAAGGTGACATGGCGGCAGATTGGCGGGGCTACAGGGTGACGGCGGCAGGGTGGCAGAGTGGTAGGGTGACAGGGCGGCAGGGTGGCAGGGTGACGGCGGCAGGGTGGCAGGGTGGCAGGGTGGCAGGGTGACAGGGTGGCAGGGTGGCAGGGCGGTAGGGTGGCAGGGTGGCAGGGTGGCAGGGTGGCAGGGTGACAGGGCGGCAGGGCGGCAGGGCGGCAGGGCGGCATGGTGGCAGGGTGGCAGGGTGGCAGGGTGGCAGGGTGGCAGGGTGACAGGGCGGCAGGGTGGCAGGGTGACAGGGCGGCAGGGTGGCAGGGTGGCAGGGTGGCAGGGTGGCAGGGTGGCAGGGTGGCAGGGTGGCAGGGTGGCAGGGTGGCAGGGTGGCAGGGTGACAGGGTGGCAGGGTGACAGGGCGGCAGGGCGGCAGGGTGGCAGGGCGGCAGGGCGGCAGGATGGCAGGATGGCATGAATGGCAGGTGGCAGGGTGGCAGGGTGGCAGGGTGGCAGGGTGACAGGGCGGCAGGGTGCGGCAGGGCGGCAGGGCAGGGCGGCAGGGGGCAGGGTGGCAGGTGCAGGCAGGATGGCAGGTGGCAGGGCTACATGGTGGCAGGGTGGCAGGGTGGCAGATTGGCGTGGCTACAGGGTGACAGGGCGGCAGGGTGACAGGGCGGCAGGGTGACAGGGCGGCAGGGCGGCAGGGTGGCAGGGTGGCAGGGCGGCAGGATGGCAGGATGGCAGGGCTACATGGTGGCAGGGTGGCAGGGTGGCAGATTGGCGTGGCTACAGGGTGACAGGGCGACAGGGTGACAGGGCGGCAGGGTGGCAGGGGGCAGGGGGCAGGGTGGGGGCGGCAGGGTGGCAGGGCAGCAGGGTGGCAGGGATGGCAGGGCGGCAGGGGTGGCAGGGTGGCAGGATGGCAGGGCTACATGGTGGCAGGGTGGCAGGGTGGCAGATTGGCGTGGCAGGGTGACAGGGCGGCAGGGTGACAGGGCGACAGGGTGGCAGGGTGACAGGGTGGCAGGGCGGCAGGGTGGCAGGGCGGCAGGGCGGCAGGATGGCAGGATGGCAGGATGGCAGGGCTACATGGTGGCAGGGTGACAGGGTGGCAGGGCGGCAGGGCGGCAGGGCGGCAGGATGGCAGGATGGCAAGGCTACATGGTGGCAGGGTGACAGGGTGGCAGATTGGCGTGGCTACAGGGTGACAGGGCGGCAGGGTGACAGGGCGGCAGGGCGGCAGGGTGACAGGGCGGCAGGGCGGCAGGGTGGCAGGGTGGCAGGGTGGCAGGGCGGCAGGATGGCAGGGCTACAGGGTGACAGGGCGGCAGGCGTGTACAGGGTGACAGGGCGGCAGGGTGACAGGGCGGCAGGGTGGCAGGGTGGCAGGGCGGCAGGATGGCAGGGCTACATGGTGGCAGGGTGGCAGGGTGGCAGATTGGCGTGGCTACAGGGTGACAGGGCGGCAGGGTGGCAGGGCGGCAGGGTGGCAGGGCGGCAGGGTGACAGGGCGGCAGGGCGGCAGGGTGACAGGGCGGCAGGGTGGCA
Source organism: Imbricaverruca yamaguchii (assembly GCA_034440575.1). Classification (NCBI taxonomy): domain Eukaryota; kingdom Metazoa; phylum Arthropoda; class Thecostraca; family Neoverrucidae; genus Imbricaverruca; species Imbricaverruca yamaguchii. The sequence goes on from JAOTOL010001449.1 coordinate 337,593, forward strand.
GGGTGGCAGGGTGACAGGGCGGCAGGGTGACAGGGCGGCAGGGTGACAGGGCGGCAGGGTGACAGGGCGGCAGGGTGGCAGGGCGGCAGGGCGGCAGGGCGGCAGGGTGACAGGGCGGCAGGGTGGCAGGGCGGCAGGGTGGCAGGGCGGCAGGGCGGCAGGGTGACAGGGCGGCAGGGTGGCAGGGTGACAGGGCGGCAGGGTGGCAGGGTGGCAGGGCGGCAGGGTGGCAGGGCGGCAGGGTGGCAGGGCGGCAGGGTGCAGGGCGGCAGGGTGACAGGGCGGCAGGGTGGCAGGGTGGCAGGGTGACAGGGCGGCAGGGTGCACAGGGTGGCAGGGTGGCAGGGCGGCAGGGCTGACAGGGCGGCAGGGTGGCAGGGGCAGGGTGGCAGGGCGGCAGGGCGGCAGGGTGACAGGGCGGCAGGGTGGCAGGGTGGCAGGGCGGCAGGGTGGCAGGGCGGCAGGGTGACAGGGCGGCAGGGCGGCAGGGTGACAGGGCGGCAGGGCGGCAGGGTGACAGGGCGGCAGGGCGGCAGGGCGGCAGGGTGGCAGGGTGGCAGGGCGGCAGGGTGGCAGGGTGGCAGGGTGGCAGGGTGACAGGGGCGGCAGGGTGGCAGGGTGGCAGGGCGGCAGGGTGGCAGGGCAGGGTGGCAGGGCGGCAGGGTGGCAGGGCGGCAGGGCACAGGGTGGCAGGGTGACAGGGCGGCAGGGTGGCAGGGTGGCAGGGCGGCAGGGTGACAGGGCAGGGTGACAGGGTGACAGGGGGGCGGCAGGGTGGCAGGGTGGCAGGGGTGCAGGGCGGCAGGGTGGCAGGGTGGCAGGGTGACAGGGCGGCAGGGTGACAGGGCGGCAGGGTGGCAGGGCGGCAGGGTGACAGGGCGGCAGGGTGACAGGGCGGCAGGGTGACAGGGCGGCAGGGTGGCAGGGTGACAGGGCGGCAGGGTGGCAGGGTGGCAGGGTGGCAGGGCGGCAGGGTGGCAGGGCGGCAGGGTGGCAGGGTGGCAGGGTGGCAGGGCGGCAGGGTGGCAGGGCGGCAGGGTGGCAGGGCGGCAGGGCGGCAGGGTGGCAGGGTGGCAGGGTGGGTGACAGGGCGGCAGGGCGGGTGGCAGATTGGCAGGGTGACAGGGTGGCAGGGCGGCAGGGTGACAGGGCGGCAGGGTGACAGGGCGGCAGGGTGGCAGGCAGGGGCAGGGTGACAGGGCGGCAGGGCGGCAGGGTGGCAGGGTGCAGGGTGGCAGGGTGACAGGGCGGCAGGGTGACAGGGCGGCAGGGTGACAGGGACAGGGCGGCAGGGCGACAGGGCGGCAGGGCGGCAGGGTGACAGGGCGGCAGGGCGGCAGGGTGGCAGGGTGGCAGGGTGGCAGGGCGGCAGGGCGGCAGGGTGGCAGGGTGACAGGGCGGCAGGGCGGCAGGGTGGCAGGGTGGCAGGGTGGCAGGGTGGCAGGGTGGCAGGGTGGCAGGGTGGCAGGGCGGCAGGGTGGCAGGGTGGCAGGGTGGCAGGGTGGCAGGGTGGCAGGGTGGCAGGGTGACAGGGCGGCAGGGTGACAGGGCGGCAGGGTGGCAGGGTGGCAGGGTGGCAGGGTGGCAGGGTGGCAGGGTGACAGGGTGGCAGGGTGGCAGGGTGACAGGGCGGCAGGGTGACAGGGCGGCAGGGTGACAGGGCGGCAGGGCGGCAGGGCGGCAGGGCGGCAGGGCGGCAGGATGGCAGGATGGCAGGGCTACATGGTGGCAGGGTGGCAGGGTGGCAGATTGGCGTGGCTACAGGGTGACAGGGCTACAGGGTGACAGGGTGACAGGGCGGCAGGGCGGCAGGGTGGCAGGGTGGCAGGGCGGCAGGGCGGCAGGATGGCAGGATGGCAGGGCTACATGGTGGCAGGGTGGCAGATTGGCGTGGCTACAGAGTGACAGGGCGGCAGGGCGGCAGGGTGGCAGGGCGGCAGGATGGCAGGATGGCAGGGCTACATGGTGGCAGGGTGGCAGGGTGGCAGATTGGCGTGGCTACAGGGTGACAGGGCGGCAGGGCGGCAGGGTGACAGGGCGGCAGGGCGGCAGGGCGGCAGGGTGGCAGGGCGGCAGGGTGCAGGGCGGCAGGGTGACAGGGTGGCAGGGCGGCAGGGGGCAGGGTGACAGGGCGGCAGGGTGGCAGGGTGGCAGGGTGGCAGGGCGGCAGGGCGGCAGGATGGCAGGATGGCAGGGCTACATGGTGGCAGGGTGGCAGATTGGCGTGGCTACAGAGTGACAGGGCGGCAGGGTGGCAGGGTGGCGGGTGGCATAACGGCATCGGCCAGGTCGTCAGTGCGGCAGGGAGATGCCTGGTGCACGCGCAGCCTGCCGATGGCGGCTGGCGGGCCCCGACCGTCACAGCGAGCTGCTTGCTCTGTGTATATTTGTGCAGCGCGGCCATTCAAGGCTGCAGCCGGCTCGTCAATGGGCCCGAACTAATGACCAGGCCGCGTACGATTCTGTCATCCAGCGGCTTACGACTTTGTTTTCGTCGCCGCGAGGGGAAGTGGGCCGGCCAGATGTTTATGCTTGCGGCCGCCGCGGCCGATCGCGACACAGGGCACGCCGTGGCGGCCAGGTCTAATTACCAGTGATGTCCGCCGGCCGGCCGGGCCGCACGTCCAGCAGGGTGGGCGGCGCTTCGTCGCGTCTGCCGCCGGATCGCCCTGAGGTCAACCGAGGTCACCGGTCAGTGACCAGCGGACCTAGCCGGCACACACGGCGCCGCCACGCCACGTCTCAACACGCACAGCCAGTGTCGCGACAGACGGCACACGAGGGCTGGCGCAGCGCTCGACTCAAGTGTCACTGCGAGTGTGCTGGCCGTGCTGCCGCATTGGTGACGGGTCGGGCTCCCGACCCGTGGCGGGAGACTGTCCGTCGCACACAAGCCATGTCACCAGGATCTGGCGCAATCAGCCTACACCAGCCAGTCGATAGTCCCGCATAACCGTCAGCCGCTGCCATCGTCCTGTTCTGCTGCTGTTTGTGTTCACGTACACTGCCCACATCCCACCTGGTTGGATGTCACTGAGGACCTAGACGTTGGCACGTCCATTACTTGTCGGCTTCCAAATGTCCCGCCTCCTGCATTGCACAGACTTTCTCACTCCAATGGCACGATGTTGGCCACGCGTACGATCCTTCTGCGGGGACATGGGAACGTACCACCTACCAACAGAGCCATGCATGCCACGCACTCCACACATGCTCTGCATGAAAGAAGAAGATACAACACCCACCTTTCTTTGGTATGACGGCCTTCAGCATGTAGACAGCGGCATCATCGACGGCCCAGGCGTGCATCTTACGGTAGCTATCGCGACCCTTCTCCGTCAGCTTCTCCCAAGGCTTTGGCTTGCTCAGCAGCTCGCTGACGGTGCCCTGGGACAGGCCCAGAATGAAGCGGGCGAACATGCGCTGACCGATGTTGTTGATGCTGAGCAGCTCGCGCACGCGTCGCGCCAGCTGCAGCGTATCCAGACTCTGGCCAGAGTACTTCTCCATGTTGAAGCGCAGCATCTCCTGCAGGTGCGTCTCCATCGGGTCGCCCTTAGGGATGAGCCGGTCGGAGCGGTCCGTGTCGTCGAAGCGGTAGGCGGCGGCGGCGGCGGCGGCCAGCGCGGCGGCCGGGTCGGCGGCCGGGCCAGGGCTGCTGCGCGCCGCCGGGCTGGCCTTGCCGTCCGCACTGGCGGCGTCCTCGCGGTCCGACGGCGACAGCGACGCCCGACCGTCGCGTCGCCACGCCTCGTCGCCTACCAGAGAGGCGTGTACGTGCTGAGCGGCGGTGGCCGGCGGCAGCGCGCCGCCGTAGAAGGGCGGCGGCCGCAGCGCGCCGGCCGACTGCGAGGCCAGCGAGGCCAGTGCACCGCTCGCCGACGGAAACGGCGCTGAGGCGAACACCGGCGCCGCCGGCAGGAACGGCGCCAGGCACGCGCCGGCCGGCCCGCCCGCCCTCAATGCCGACTCCCCGAGCCCCATCGGGAGGTGGCCTGCAAGAGAAGGGTGCCTGGGTTCGTGGCGCCGCTCCTCGCCGCCGGTGCGCCGAATTTAGACACCCAGCTCTGCAGACGACACTCGGTCGGCCCGTCATGTTGGCACGTCAACACACGAGCAACACGTGACACCACATGCGGGAGGGTCGACTACAGAGCCGGGCGGGCAGAAAGAGGGCGAGAGAGAAAGCGAGAGAGAAATGGAGGGAGACGGGGCGGCCGGCGCATCGACACCAATGAGGCGCCCTCCACCGCCCCTCGCCGCCCGGAGCGTAAAAAGAAAGAAAGATGAGCGCGCGCACGACGCAAGCCCGGATGCGCAGAGCGGCAGGCGAGGAGACGGCCAGCGGAACCTACGGCACCTTTTTCTAGCGGGCGTAGCGGGTAGGGGTGGTGTGGGACACGTCAACACAGGCAACACCAAATCCGGCCACTGCGCTCCGATGTCCGACTGCTGCGGGTTCTGCCTCGCACGCATTGGCAACGACAGCATCGCGGGCAGACCAAGTCATTGGTTATGTGCACTTGACATCGGCTCAACTGCATCTGTCATGCAGGGTGCGATGACAGTGGGATTGCCGGTCGCCGACCGGTTTTGGCTGACGACGTCACCGACAGCCATTCAAGAGCGGGCCGTCCAGTGCGGCCTGGCAGTGTTTTTGGACGTTGTGCGAGACAGTTGCAGTGCGGCCAGGTGGTGGCGACCACGGCGCCACCACCACCGCCGCAACAATCGCTGCAAGTGCTTCTTTGGACACGGAACACGTGTTTCAGTTTTGGAAATGACAGCATCCATTATTCTTATGTCTCAAAGTATGCTGCCAAATCTTAGTACGCCGACGACAAGCGGCGTCGCCGACATGAAAACATCGCTTACAACTCTACAACTCACCGCTCCGAGAAGTGTCGCGGCAAGATATAAAGTATCGCTCCGATTGCAAATACAGATGGAGCACAAGAGACAAGAAACAGGTCGGCAATCCGTCCAGTGAGCTGACGGTGCGCTAAAATTCCGATCGGTCGTGCTCGGTGCGCCAAAACCTGTATGCTGAGCGGAGGCCGGCCGTCTCCTGGTCGGTGGCGTCAGTGCCGGACCGGACCGAGCTCGGGTCAGGTCAGTGGCCGACACCCGACCTAGCCCCGGTCGGCAGCCAACTTACCCTGCAGCTCCGACGTCTTGACCTTGAGCGCCGTGTTCTCGTTCTGCATGGTCTTGCTCTTCTCCAGCATGAGCACCTCGAGCGGCTTGGCTCCCGACGGAGATCTCGCATCGCCGGTGGAGGACTGAGACGTGCCAGGAAACTCGATCGATTTCAAGATCCTGTAACGGTCGTCAGTGGTATTTGCGCACGTACTGCAGAGGTCGGCCTCTATGTAGTGTTTCACTCCAGCAGAAGACACGAGCCCATAGGCACGCGAACAGGATGGATGGTCCCCGAACACGGGGGGCGGTCACCGAACGCGATGAATGCAGAAATTGGTATTATAACCAGGCAGTTCGGACTCACCAAACTTGCAAATCGCAATCGTTCCATTTCAAGAATATTGTGAAGACATCCCGACAATGAGAGTTACTTTAATGATTGTTTTTAATACTTTAATAACGGTTTTTAATGACCTGGTAGTATTCGCAGCGCTCACCACAAACAAAGAAGTGCTTTTGGCATCGGAAGGCTTGGCTTCACCACATGCGATATACAGTATAGTGCTTTAAACAGCTACACAACTCGCTTCATTTGTCCAACATACCAAGAATTTGCATAATGCAAGACGAAAATTAAATACTATTTAATCATAAAATCACTCTTGACGGGGTCATTGGGCCAGAAAATGAGCAAATAACGACTTGTGAAAGAAGGAACTGAGTCAAACAATGAAGGCAAAAATGCAACTGAATACACGATTCATGATATTCCATGCGAATATATGAAGGGTGCACTTAACCATTTAATGAGTCAAAGAAAGGAAGGGACATGTTTGAAAAGGCAGAGCATGAGACGAAGAACCGCTCGAAAATGGTACGCAAGACTCACACAAAAAAGTATTGCTAATGACGGAAAGATGGGGCAGATTACCAAACGATTAGTAGGAAGTGAGAAAGAAGAGATTCAGAAGAAAAAAATACTGCAAGAGTTGCACTAGATAATCAGTAGCGAAGTAAAACTTCGGTTCGTTATTAGCTTTATCTCATCAAACATGGTACGTCAATCACAAAGAGCGTGACTTACAAGAATTCCTTTTTGAGCTCTTCATAGTCCTTCTGCTGTTCTATAATTGACTCGAGCCGTTGGATAACAGTGTTCTTTTGTTCGAGCTCTTCTTCCAGCTTGGCTCTGTGGCAGTCGGACTGGTTTTCCAGCTGAGACAGCTGACTCTGCAGTCTCTGCACGTCCTCCACCAGCTGCGAGATCTGCAACAGCACGCATTAACGCTGTCAAGAGGTCATCTCACACACTAACTGGCTTCATAAAGACACGCCCATCAAACACGCCCGTCCAACAGTGGACTGTCAGGCGGCACGGGCCGAGCGATCTGGCCAACACCTCGGTCATCATGACCGCAGCGCGACCGAACCAAACGCAGCCAAACGAAGCTCAGGCTGAATGCTTCCGCGTCATTACCGGGTAGGACGTGCCTTCCCGTGCGGTCTCTGGCGGCTTGCCGGTGGCGGATACGCTCCGCCGTGTGGCGGATACGCTCGGCCGTGTGGCGGGTACGCTCCGCCGTGTGGCGGGCACGCTCGGCCGTGTGGCGGGCACGCTCTCATGTGTGGCGGGCACGCTCTCACGTGTGGCGGGCACGCTCTCGCATGTGGCGGATACGCTCCGCCGTGTGGCGGGCACGCTCGGCCGTGTGGCGGGTACGCTCTCACGTGTGGCGGGCACGCTCTCACGTATGGCGGGCACGCTCTCACGTGTGGCGGGCACGCTCTCACATGTGGCGGGCACGCTCTCACGCGTGGGGGGCACGCTCTCACGTGTGGCGGGCACGCTCTCACATGTGGTGGGCACGCTCTCACATGTGGTGGACAAGCTCCGCTGTGTGGTCGGCACGCTGTGCTGTTTTGCAGCCAAGCCCTGCAGTGAGACGACACGGGCCACCGGCACCGGCCGGCCCCGGTGGCAGCACTGGCGTCATTAATGTTCGGCGATGATGACGAACGGCCGGCCGGTGCTGCTGATCGGCCGGCCGGTGCTGCTGATCGGCCAACTTCCACCTCCGCAAGGGTTAATCGAGCAGAGTTTATCTTAATTAGGTTCGCCGACGACCGACGTCGCTTCGCGGCCCAGGCGTGGGAACGCTGGCGCCGGAGGAAGTCGACGACGACACGCCCCGCAAAAAGCCACCCTGCCTGCTGCATCGAGCCGACCTTCCGCCGACCTGCAAAAACGGCTGCCGTCGACGGGAGCGAGCGGCGGCGCGGCGGACGTGCCGGGTCGGGAGAGCCGGCCGGACCGACACGCGGGGCCGGGAGAGCCGGCCGGACCGACACGCGGGGCCGGGAGAGCCGGCCGGACCGACACGCGGGGCCGGGAGAGCCGGCCGGACCGACACGCCGGGCCGGGAGAGCCGGCCGGACCGACACGCCGGCCGGACCGACACGCCGGGCCGGGAGAGCCGGCCGGACCGACACGCGGGCCGGGAGAGCCGCCGGGCGACGGGGCCGGGAGAGCCGGCCGGACCGACACGCGGGGCCGGGAGAGCCGACCGGACCGACACGCCGGGCCGGGAGAGCCGGCCGGACCGACACGCCGGCCGGACCGACACGCCGGGCCAGACCGACACGCCGGCCCGAGAGAGTCGGCCGGACCGACACGCCTCGCGCCGCTGAATTCATCTGAAAACTGGACCTACTCCGATGTTGGACCCAAATCCGGGCTGAACCAAATTCAGTACTAATCCAGTCCAGAGATTGACAAGGATCGGCTTCGGAAATGCGCCTGCTCTGCAGCTGAACATTCGACGCATGCCCCGGGCCACTCATCAATGAAGCAACTCAAGACGTTGACAAACTCCACTACTAGAGTGTTGGGTTATCACATTGCTAAACATGGAAATAATCTGGAGACTAAAAACCAGCCATTCTTCATAAGATCATGGGCGTAACTTTCCATGAAGTTCTAGGGGCATGAACCTCACGCCTCTAGAAGTTGCCCCTAGCCCCTAGCCCGAAGTTGTAGCTCATGAAACCCCGAAATGTTCAGATTGGCCCGCGAAACTTCGTTAATTTTAACAGCTCTATGCAGTTTCTTTCTTGAACAAAAAGACCAAAAATTGCTTTAGCGTCCGGGAAGCATTGTTTTCTGAGAAGCTACGCCAATGTCCAAGAGCTTGACGAGGGCTCGCCCAGACCAAGACACTTACAGACCCAGAAGGATACGGATATGCCAGGCAGGGATAGCAGTTGAAATCAGAGCTCCGTAGAGCCTCGGATCCACTGGTGAACTACACGGTTGTAATCGGATCCACTAGTGAACTACAGGGTGGGACTCTGATCCACTGGTGAGTCTCTGAATGGGACTCGGATCCACTGGTGAGCTTCAAAGTGGGACACGAATCCACTGGTGAACTACAGGGTGGGACCCCGATCCACTGGTGAGCTTCAGAGTGAGACACGGATCCACTGGTGAACTACAGGGTGGGTCACAGATCCACTGGTGAACCACAGTGAACCACTCTTGATCCACTGGAGCAGCCGACGAGACGTGACGCACACCAGCCGCCGCCGCTATCAGTACATCGCGGCTATCGCGCTAAAAAATGTGGGAAGCACGTGCCAATTAGCGCCAACAATTGAGCCCCTCGGCGGGCCGGTGGCGTCTCGGTTGGGGACGCGTGCCGGACGGATATAGAAGCGTGCAGAGGGACTGCTCTTTGTTCAGCACATGTCCAGACACAGTTCTACCATTTTCAGCCCAATCGCGTATCCTGGAGCAGATGCAGCGTTATCTGCGGCTCTTAACAAATCGTCAATTATTCGATCTGTACAATTAGCTTCAATGCTGATCAAGCGATTAGGTTTTTTTTTAAGTGGCAGGGGGAATTAAAGCGACTTAGGCCGACCCCAGGCTATGGGCCATCTGCCCCTCACACTTTTTATTCCATCGCGGCCTGACCGTACAGTTGACGGCTGGCTGGGGGCCGTACAGTTGACGGCTGGCTGGGTGTGGGTGGAGTTGAAGGCTGGCTGGGGGCGTGTGGGCCGTACAGTTGACGACTGGCTGGGTGTGGGTGCAGTTGACGGCTGGCTGGGAGGGTGTGGGTCGTACAGTTGACGGCTGCCTGTGGTACCGTTGGCGGCTGGCTGGGGGGGGGGCGTACAGTTGTCGACTGGCTGGGGTGTGGGTACAGTTGACGGCTGGCTAGGAGGGTGTGGGTCGTACAGGTAACGGCTGGGTGGGGGGTGGGGGGTACAGTTGGCGGCTGGCTGGGGGACGTATAGTTGACGGCTGGCTGGGGTGTGAGTACAGTTGAAGGCTGGCTGGGAGGGTGTGGGTACAGTTGACGGCTGGTTGGGGTGGGGGAGGGGGGGGGGGCTGTGGGTCGTTCGGTTGACGGCTGGTTGGGGAGGATGTGGTGACAGTCTCACCACTATCTTCACGGGATGCGCATTACGAATGAGACGACGCAACACTGCTGAGATAAATGAGACGCCAGCGACAAATGAGACAAATCAGGGGAACTGCATGCAGCCTGGACATGTCGTTGGTTGCATCTCGTCGACAGCTAGGGTGCCCCTAGCTGCCATATCAAGTCCTTTACCGAGAAGTCGGCGGCGGCGCAGAGAGGGAGACGTCGGCGACTGGCCGGCGCGGCACGCCACGCTCTTCCAAACGCACGCCATGCACGCCGTGGAGTTCATTACAATTTCCATGAACGTGCGCGGCTTGCGTCACGCCCCACCGGCGAGGCCAATCACGGCAAAGGTTAGCGTGTTATCGACCAATCAGAAGGCGACAACGGTAGAAATGGCCATCGGTGTCGAGTTGGCGACCGCTTTCCTTGTCGGTGGCGTTGGGGAAGTCCTGCCGGCAGGTGTATCACCGAGACCGGTGGCGGTTCCGTTTAGCAGCTGTGTTAGGTGGACAGGCCTGGTGGCAACACTCCCACCCATCTGTCCACCAGCGGACGATCCAGCGGTGAGAGTCGTGGCCCCGGCCAGTCTATGGCTACGACTGGCTTCTCGGCTTGCAATGCTGGCTTTAAATTGAAACATACTGATAATCAAGTTTTGAAATAAAGATAGTGGGGGAATGAAGCTATCTTCTTCGACATCAAAAAGTAACAGAACTAATCCAACACTAGGACTCTAGTGACTCCATACAAGACCAAGGTTACATCATCCACATTGCTCCTGGCCGAACCAAACACTAGGATCTCAGGGACGCCACCCACACAAGACCGGGGACACGGCACCACACATCGCCTCTAACCCAACACCAACCCGGGCCTAACCAAACACTAGGACCCCTGGGACACCACACAACACTGGGCCATAGCGCCACACACACACCGCCCCCGCACAATGACCAAAGGACTTTGAACTGTGGAGCTTTTGAACCGGCCACTTTTTGTGTGCAGCGCTCCCCTTCAGACCGATAAGAACAGTTTCACTACTTGGACGACTGCACGACACCACATGGCTCCATTTTCCACGCTGATAACACACGCTCGGCTCCCTCGCCATCCGCAAACCAACGGGGGAAAATAAGCAATTAAAGTCAGCATTGTTCTGACCTCATTGTACATGTAGATTCGGTGGGGCGACAAGATGGCGTAATAGTGCTGGCCAATATGGAGCGAAGTAGACGATACAATATGGAGAGTGAAGACGAGTAACATGGACACGGCACTAGTGGTGGGCGTGTCTTTCGGCCGACGATACAAGACGGCTGAACGGCGTGTTTGTGTGCCGATACACGCCACCATCACAACACGGCCACAGGATGCCATCGACTGCTTATATGGCCATATGACAATGGGTTGTACTACTATGCGAGGCACACCGTTTCCGAAGGCACAGCGGTGAGTCAACACTTTGGACATATCGCGCCATGGCCTAGCTGCTTCAGTAGGCCGTCAGCGCCAGTGGGACACAACACCTGCTGCCCCCCCCCCCCCCACACTATCCGTGACACGCTCCAGGACTGCTCCGACTCAGGGTCAGCCTCGGGTGCCGACGCTGGCGGTATCCGTGCACTGTAGCGCCGTTGACAGCGAGGCCCGACTTGTCATCGGTACCGCCGCGGGCCTCACTGGCAGTCACACTGGCGGGGCGGGGTGCGGCTGGGCGAACGGGGGCAGGGAGGGCAGCCGGAGGTCGATGGGCGTCCTATCGGTTATCCATCAGTCGGCGACGCGCTGGCGTTTAACCGGCGCACGGCCACACCTGAATGGCGTGACTAATGACTCGACTGCCGGCCACATTGCCGCCCGTGTTGGCGCCGCCGACGACGCGCGAAGAGCGGTGGTGGCTAGCGGTGGAGCCGTTGGTCCGGGCCGGCGGTCTGTCGGCCGGCCACGTGCCGGGTCCCGGGTACCGGGCCCTGGGTGTCCGGTGTCGACGGGGGACAAGGCATGGCACCCGGCCCTGCGCCATCACCGGCTCACAACACACACTGCGGCAGCCGTGATCGGCCGACCACTCAACAGTCGCCTGACACGAGACTCGCCCAGTAGACCGCGCCCATAGCCACCGACCGTCCACACGACAATGCAATGGGCCACTCACGGCCGTCCACCATATACAATGTCGAAGAATGCGAGCAATAAAACACCGGCGAACGCTCACCAATTGGCAATCGACGGAGGTGAGCACATAAAGCTGCCAGCGACTTCGCTAGCCCCCTCGCTTAATTACAACAGGCGTCGGCAATAACTGTATTGACGTTTATATCTCCAGCAATACTTTCCGTCTACCGGGCAGCGTCGGATGTACAGATAAGTGACGATCGGTCCACAAAACGCCATGCTCGTCTCATCACAAGACAGGCAATTGGCATTGCAGTTTGCGCGTCGGTGGGCGGTGCTATAGCTCTCCAATCATAACACATGGAAACAATTGGATGATCCAATTCAGACGCTTATGAACTGAATACGAGAGTCGGTCAATGCTTGGTTGTACCACCCCTTGTCCACGATTCCTCTTGAGAACAATTTCGTTGCGAGCTGGAATTACGTAATTCGCGCTGAGTCTCTGCTCGGCTTGTCTATTATTTCCAACTTAATTACACGTTGTCAAAGACTGAGTGACAATAATTGGCGTCCGCTGGCGAATGAGCTTGGTGTACCGCAACGCCTGTGTACGTTCCGCATCACACGCGCGCGCACACTGACCATCACCAAAATCGGCAAATATTGCAGCTGGTGTAACGGCTGACTGCAGAGCAAAGTCACAGACCATGCAATTCCCAAGGGTAAATTCGATCATGGCGACAGCTATGCCATTTTTTTATCACGCGCTACGCGCTTATTATATATCATAAAATGTTCGAATATTTTGAAAACACCCGCTTCCTCACAAGTACCGTGAAGTGTTAAAATCATCCACTGCTAAATTACTTTTCACATTAAATTTAACGTCCACTTGAAGCACTCACCTCATTGTCCTTGGAAGCGAGCTGTCGCTCTGCGTTGGCGCGGTGCTGCGAATCAGAGCCGACGTCCACATCGTCGGCCAGCTGAGCTCTCTTCACACTGACCACCAGCTGCTCCTTCAACGTGTCTACCTCCCTCTCCGCCAGGGCAGCTCTCTGAAATCGCGTAATACCATGTTAGGCTATTGTACCCCTGCATTGTGTAAAATAGCTGAAAACAAAACAAGCAAAGCACGCAAATAAATGTGCAACTACAATCGTTTTCCCTTCTGTTCACCTCCCACCCCCACCATCCGTCACGCACACACATAAACTCACACACATATATATATATATATATATATATATATATATATATATATATATATATATATAGATATACATGTACATATTCATATATATATAAATATAAACATATATTTGTTGGCGTGGATTCACGGCGCGAAGTGGGCGGCGCCCACCCGACACGTGCCACGACCGCTTCATCAGTAAGGGAGGTAGGTAAGTGGCCAGCCCACAAAAAGCGGCGTCCGCTGTGACCGTCCAACTGGAGCGGGCCCGATCGATTTGTGTGGTCCAGCGGCCGCGCCGCACACCGCACACCACTGGACCAGCGGACGTTGTCCGCGGACCGGGACAATGTGACGCCGAGACCACCACCACCACCACCACCACCATCACCACCTACTGCGTCTGCCCAGGGCTTGCTCGATGCAGAGGCTGGTCTAGGGCAGAGCCGGTCGGACGCGTCCCATCCATGGGCACGGCGCGACCTGACCGTTCTGGCGGCCGACGTGCCGCGGACGTGCCGCGGACGTGCCGCGGACGTGCCGCGGACGTGCCGCGGACGTGCCGCGGACGTGCTGCCGACGTGCTGCCGACGTGCTGACGTCGTGCCGCGGACGTGCCGCGGACGTGCTGCCGACGTGCCGCGGACGTGCCGCGGACGTGCTGCCGACGTGCTGCCGACGTGCTGCCGACGTGCCGCGGACGTGCTGCCGACGTGCCGCGCCGGTGCGAGCGCACGACACGGCCGACACCGCTGCGCCCGCTACATTACGACCGGCCCAAGCGTCAGCCGGAATTAGCCGGCTACACGCAGTGGCGACGTGGCGCATGATTCAGCGGCAATGGTGGACCGCTAAACTGCGACGCCCCGTGTCGGCGGCCGTGACCCTCGCCGGCCGCACTCCGCCAACACACTCATCCATACTCTGAAGGTAAGGACGCGCCGAAGCGACGGCGACAGCCGGCGACAGAGTTGGAAACTCTCGGCGAGCGCACTCATGCGTCTGGCCACGTGCGACAGAGTTGGACACTCTCGGTGAGCGCACCCAGGGCGTCTGACCACGTGCGACAGAGTTGGACACTCTAGGTGAGCGCACCCAGGGCGTCTGGCCACGTGCGACAGAGTTGGACACTCTCGGTGAGCGCACCCAGGGCGTCTGACCACGTGCGACAGAGTTGGAAACTCTCGCGAGCGCACTCATGCGTCTGGCCACGTGCGACAGAGTTGGACACTCTCGGTGAGCGCACCCAGGGCGTCTGACCACGTGCGACAGAGTTGGACACTCTTGGTGAGCGCACCCAGGGCGTCTGGCAACGTGCGACAGAGTTGGACACTCTCGGTGAGCGCACCCAGGGCGTATGGCCACGTGCGGCAGGACGACCCGGAGCCACCGGCGGGCCCAGCCAGACGCCATTCGTGAGCCGAACGGGAAGGAAGCCTTTCCCACCTGCTTACCAATTTCTCCCTTGTCTTCCAAATGCCTTCACTCCCTGGAGATCTAACGGTTCCGATCCCACTACCTCTGGCCCTTCGTCCTCTTCCAAGGAACATGAGAATGGGTTGAAAAAATAGCATGAGGCCAGGCGGTCTGGACGCTTAGGAAGACAACCTGAAGGATTGTCTTCCACACGAAGCAGGAACACGAAGTCTCTTTGTGTGTATAAATGAGTAGACTTGAGTTGTCACTGCTCGCAAAACTCACACCCTGCGCTGTACATGAGGCGGAGCATACCTCGACGCTGAAACGACCTATACGATCATGCACAGATCAGAACTCACGTTATCCATCATGACCGGCAGAGCTCCAAGTGGCAGGCGACCACTCACGTCACACGTCAAACGTCACAGGTCACACGTCACACGGTCGGACTTCAGTCAGCCTCCTCGTGCCAGGCAAGTGGATCGAGGATGACCGACCATCAAGCCGGGTGGACGCGAACGTGTGTGTATGTCCAGGTGTGTAGGGGAGGCAGAACACGGCCCGTCAACGGGTGCTGTCCCGTCACGCTCAGAGCGGTTACACACAGGCGACAGGTCAGCAGCGCAAATGGCTCAGGTCAGCCACACTCGAGTGTCAGGGTCATGGTCACGGGACCGCGTCGTTCATCAGCCAGAGGGACGGACATACAAACACACATCACCAATATGCCGGACAATGAGACGCTACACATCACCAATATGCCGGACAATGAGACGATAGACCTCACCAATATGCCGGACAGGCAGACGATAAACAGGAAGCCACACGTCGCTGCGTCTCTCAGCTATGTGTTCGGACCACGCTGACAGAGGACAGAACAGTGGTGGGAAGCTGGCACAGGCAAGTAACCAGATATAGCATAACAGTGAGAAGTTGGCACAGGCAAGTAACCAGATATAGCATAACAGGCGCATAGAAATTACAGCATTCCTGCTGACCAAAACGGAATCATTGTTGACCAGACAAGGAATACAGTTCCTGGACCCTGTACAGCGGGGCACACCATCTCAACTGCATGTTTTCCTGTACAGCTGGATGCATCATCCCACATAAATGCTCCCGGGTACAGCAGGACACCCCACCTGGTGTATCCCTGTACAGCGGGACATCCCACCAACCTGGGTGTCTCCTTGTACAGCTGGACACCCCACCCGCCTGGGTGCCTTCCTGTACAGCGGAACACCCCACCCACCTGGGTGTCTCCCTGTACAGCTGGACACCCCACCCACATGGGTGTCTCCCTGTACAGCGGAACACCCCACCCACCTGGGTGTCTCCCTGTACAGCGGAACACCCCACCCACCTGGGTGTCTCCTCGTATAGCAGGACACCACACTCACCTGGGTGTCTCCCTGTACAGCAGGATACCCCATCTCACCTGGGTATCGTGCTGGGGCCGCGCCCGCCGCCATATATCGGGCCGTTGCAAACATTGACGGATGACCGCGCCGAACAAAGCCTCCTAATGCGACCCCGCCCCGGATGCGGCGGCGCAACGGCGGCTGACGAGCCGTGGCGCCGGGCGGCAGACCGTGGTCCGGCAGGCAATACCAGCCGTCGGTACCAGCTGAGCAGGCAATACCAGCCGCCGGTACCAGCTGAGCAGGCAATACCAGCCGTCGGTACCATCTGAGCAGGCAATACCAGCCGCCGGTACCAGCTGAGCAGGCAATTCCAGCCGCCGGTACCAGCTGAGCAGGCAATACCAGCCACCGATACCAGCTGAGCAGGCAATACCAGCCGCCGGTACCAGCTGAGCAGGCAATACCAGCCGCCGGTACCAGCTGAGCAGGCAATACCAGCCGCCGGTACCAGCTGAGCAGGCAATACCAGCCGCCGGTACCAGCTGAGCAGGCAATACCAGCCGCCGGTACCAGCTGAGCAGGCAATACCAGCCGCCGGTACCATCTGAGCAGGCAATACCAGCCGCCGGTACCAGCTGAGCAGGCAATACCAGCCGCCGGTACCATCTGAGCAGGCAATACCAGCCGCCAGTACCAGCTGAGCAGGCAATACCAGCCACCGATACCAGCTGAGCAGGCAATACCAGCCGCCGGTACCAGCTAAGCAGGCAATACCAGCCGCCGGTACCATCTGAGCAGGCAATACCAGCCGCCGGTACCAGCTGAGCAGGCAATACCAGCCGCCGGTACCAGCTGAGCAGGCAATACCAGCCGCCGGTACCAGCTGAGCAGGCAATACCAGCCGCCAGTACCAGCTGAGCAGGCAATACCAGCCACCGATACCAGCTGAGCAGGCAATACCAGCCACCGATACCAGCTGAGCAGGCAATACCAGCCGCCGGTACCAGCTAAGCAGGCAATACCAGCCGCCGGTACCATCTGAGCAGGCAATACCAGCCGCCGGTACCAGCTGAGCAGGCAATACCAGCCGCCGGTACCAGCTGAGCAGGCAATACCAGCCGCCGGTACCAGCTGAGCAGGCAATACCAGCCGCCAGTACCAGCTGAGCAGGCAATACCAGCCACCGATACCAGCTGAGCAGGCAATACCAGCCACCGATACCAGCTGAGCAGGCAATACCAGCCGCCGGTACCAGCTGAGCAGGCAATACCAGGCCCCGGCACCAGCTGAGCAGACCATACCAGTCGGTCACCTATGGCCATCCACCCACGCCAGCCATATACAACCCAGATACATTTACAAGAGTGCGCTCACGTGGTGTAAGTAGGTGGTGCATTGTGGGGTGTTTAGAGTGGTGTGACCGCTCCGCCTGTGTCGGCGCGCCGTCCAAGTGGGCGTGGCGCGTGACAGAAGCTAAGACCGGCCGCGGCCGCTGCCGCTGAGGCGCTCGGAGACTGGAGTCACGCACAAGACGATATCGGGCCACCGGCCGTAGAGCGGACGGTCGCCGCTGCCGCTAGACGTCTCTCCGTCGTCGGTAACGACGCCGGCCGCTCCCTTCATCTGTCCGACGGCCAGCCACGTGACGTCGGTCAGCACGGGAATGGCACAGCGCAGCATATCACCGCACGACACCTCATCTCAGCACGGTCCACCGACAACCAACCATCTGCTTCATACCACGTCTAATACAGTTAGTGCTGAACCTCTTTCCTGACTCACGAGTGGGGATGGTGAAGGAGAGGGCGGGGAGACCGATGACGCGGAAGGGTTGGCATGAGCCACACCCAACCGGTCTGTTTTTTGCCAATTGCGACTTCAATAGAAGGCAGTTAGCGTGAAAGGTGTTATTTTCATTCTGGCAACTGAACTATCTGTTACGGAGGCTGCGTTGTGATCGGGACGCCGAGCACAACACACATTCAATGGGTCTTTGGCGCCCGGGTGAACTAGGCCAGACGGGGGTTTCGACCGGCGTCGGTGTGACCAGCAGCCCAGACGTCGGCATAGCCTGGTACAGCGTCAGACGGCTGGTCACGCCGGGTTGTCGCCCGTCAGTGTGGGCAGGCGCCAGTATAGCACCGACACGTCAAAATGCTTACTGAGGCTGCAAGGGGACGCCGGGAAACCACCAGCAGTCATGCCACAGTCCGTCTACAGGCTAACTTAGGGAATGCGATGCAACCAGTACACACTATGATGCACTCATGGTGAATCGGGGAACAGCGAATCGTGCTGCCAGAATAAACCATGACGCGGAGGTCTATGTTCCGCGATGAACGCGCAGGTATGACTAAGAGTACAGGAAAGGGGAGGAGAGGGACCAGTGATGCACACGTCGGCATGACCCACAATGCAAGCGATCGAGGACCGAAGACACGATCAGCCGGAGCGGCGCCCGCCACCTTGTGACGAATGTGCCGGCGCAGTGACACTAATTCACCAGCCAGGCCTGCCGTCCTGGCCGGGTGTCACGGCCCCCAACCACTGCTGGCTATTCGGCCCTCTGTCACCAGAATAGTCCGGTCAGGCTGGGTCGGGTCTGGTCGGGTCTGGTCGGACCAGAGTCACCAGAGTCGGCCGGGTCTGGTCAGATCAAACCGAGTTAGATCGGATCAGATAATAGGTTCGATCAGGCCGGGTCAGGTTGGATCTAGTGAGGTCAGGTCAGGTCGGACTAGGTCAGGTCAGGTTAGGTCAGGTCGGGTAAGGTCAGGTAGCTCAGGTCATGTCAGGTTGGATCGTGTCAGATCGGGTCAGGCTGAATTTGGTCAGGTCAGGTCAAGTCGGGTAGTAGGGCAAGGTTAGGTAGGTTGGGTCATGTTAGATCGGGTCTGCACCGAACACCTAGCGCCAGCTAGCAGCTGGCCAGGTGCAGGCAGGCAGGCGGGCAGCCAGGCAGGCGGGCAGGCAGGCAGTCGGGTAGGCGGGTGGCCAGGCAGCCGGGCAGGCGGGCAGGCAGGGAGCCGGGTAGGCGGGCAGCCGGGTAGGTGGGCAGCCAGGCAGCCGGGTAGGCGGACAGCCGGGCAGCCGGGCAGGCGGGCAGCAGCGCCGGTGCCGGTGAAGCCTGTGAGCGCGGCGGGGTGCCGGCTCAGCAGGGTGGCGGCTATAATTTGCCGGCCGGTGTACCGGCGCCAGTCTGGCTCGCACGGCTGCACGCTGCACCAGATATCGTCGGCCGCGCTCCAGCGCCACCGACCGCCGCGCACGCACAGCTCAGCCGGACGTCGGCAACAGCACCTAAGCCAGTTAAAGCGTTCAGCGGCGCCGTTTCCATCAGCTACTGTTCAGCATAGCTCCTCCGACGAGGCATCACCCTTTCGTGATGGGGGGATTGCGTTCCTCTAGGATCCGGCGGCCAGACCACCAGGAAGCCGGGGAGAGGTCAGACGAAGAGTGTATCACTCGTACTTCCACCCATACGCTCCCATTATAATGCCCATCCTATTTCAACATCCATGTCCTTCACCTGTCCCTGCAACACGTACTCTCCATACTACGAGCAGGTAGGACAACTTCCCGGTCCTACCCACCAGCTCAGTTTTATCGGGGTAGCCGGGCCCCCTCGCCACCCCCTCCCCCGTGTAGACGTGGTCCTGAAGGCTGAGGTCCCCCGTCGCACGGTGCTAGTTGTGACGGGGGACCAACACACCTCTTTGGTTTCGACATCTGGGAGGGGCGGGCGGGCCAGTTGAGCCTCACGTGGACCAAGTGGCTGGTCGCCTCGGTCCGGTGGCCTGGGTCCTCTCCCAGTGCCCACCGGGGCGGCCGGCCGGGGTCAAGGGGTGGGCGGCGCTGGATCCCGGTCGGGGTGGTGAGTCTCTCTCTCCCGGCCGGGGGATGGCATCGCCTGCCCCCTATAGCTCCTCGGGCGCCTGGCGACCTCCCGTCCGTGAGGCCCAGGCATCCCCCAGTAGGGACCATATGTGGTGAGGCGCCCGAGGAGCTGAAGACACACTACATGGGATCCGCAAAACAAAACAAAAACGACTCCTGGTCACTCTCATGATGGCCAGACCACTCGCTCAGTCGGCGCTGACAGGAGCGTCACTTACTCGGGTACCTACGGAGACCAAGTCTGCCATACTTAGCGCATTGGGGCGTATTGTCATCTTTCGCAGACAGACGAAAAACCTCGCCGCTCTTTCCCCCTTTCAAAGACGAGATGGTTGTGACCGGTTCGGTAAGACCGTTCGTTGTGAGAAGTTGAGGGACGGATCTTTAGGGGTGGAGTTCGCGGAAGCGAGGGAGGCGGACAGAGTTTTGCAGACATCTGAGTTTGTATACGGTGTAAGAAAGGGTTATAAGCGAGTGGACGATAGAATGCAAATAAAAGTAGAACCGCATCAAACCAAGAACACATCGCGTGGAGTAGTAGATTGTTATGACTTGAAGAAGGAGAGGAGGAGATTGTTGACGGGTCGCGCAAGTTTGGAGTAACAGGAGCGAGAAGGATGAAGTTCAGGAAAGGAGCAGAGATGATTACGACAAACAACATAATTTTAACTCTTAATAAAGCAGGCTTACCGTCTGAGATACAAGTGAGTTACCTTCGTGTCAAGGTGCGTGTGGTCCTTCCCAACACAATGCGCTGTTTTAAATGCTAGAGGTATGAACATACAAATACGATTTGCAGGAACCATCCAGCGTGTGGTAGATGCGCTTCCAGTGAACATGTCACTGAGCAGTGCACCTCCGAGCGACCCGACCACGTCTCACGGTCGAAGTCTGCCGGGGGGCGCCCGACATGGGAGCGTCTGGGCCGGCATAACAGACGAGTTCCAGAGAGTCGTCGCCGAGCTCCCAAGTGGGCAGGCAACTCCCCGGGGCGACACCCCCACCGTTACCAACTATCAGAGCCAGTCTCCAATGCACCATAGAGACGGGGATGATCATGGGCTTGCCGTCAATCTCACCTCACGGGGGCGAGAAACTCGCACCTTGGCCTTCTCCCGTGACGTTGAGAGGTAAGCGAGCTCCCTGATGGATACCATCACCGCCTGGTGGGGGTCGCCCCAGGTTTCGCTCAAGGGCAACCTACAACACCAAGTCCGCCACACCTCTATAGTGTACTGGCCTTGCGTTTCAGCAGCCCCCTTTTATTTTAGACGGTCCCTCTGCAATGAAGCGCACGCAGGACACCGTACATAACCCTTCTAGTCACGCATAGATACCTATGTCATCCCAAGCTTGACAATGTAACTGCAGAGGTATGAGGACCAATCTGGAAGAACTCAAGTCATGATGAGTGTGCACACTCCGGTAGCGGTATGCCTACAGGAGACAACGCTTTTATCAGGAACCCCGTTTGATTTATAATACTACCGGATTTTTCGAAGACAACCAAACCGACACTATTGCTCATAGAGGCGTCTTGTTGGCCCCATCACAGTGCCGCTGCGCAACCTTTGTGGTTGAACAC
Organism: Imbricaverruca yamaguchii; assembly: GCA_034440575.1. Lineage (NCBI taxonomy): Eukaryota > Metazoa > Arthropoda > Thecostraca > Neoverrucidae > Imbricaverruca > Imbricaverruca yamaguchii. Next base: position 358,743 of record JAOTOL010001449.1, read on the forward strand.
GAGCTTAAAGGCAGTGGCAGCACAGGTATATTTTGGACACCGCTACATCAGCATCTGCTCTTTGTACCTCCCTGGGCACGCCGGTCCCCTCAGTGGACCTTGTATGACTACTTGAGATGCTCCATGCGCCTTTTCTACTTCTGGGAGATTGTAATGCACATCATAGAATTTGGGGATGTGCTTCCAGCAACGCACGTAGTCGACTCCTCGAGCAGTTTTTCCTCGACGTCGTTATGCATTTCAAACAGGCGCACACACCCATATAACATTTCCGTCAGGGAACGCTTCCGCGCTCGACCTCAGTGTGGTCAGTCCGCGCCTGGTACAGCTCCTTCACTGATCAGTCGACTCAGACCCTAGATGCAGTGACCATCTTCCTATGGCTTCAATTTACACGTGGCGCCATCCTTGGAACAAGGTCACACCGATGGACGTTTAAAACATTGATTGGGTGAAATTTGCAGCGCGACTCCAAGATGCTTTTAGTCCGTGCTACAAAAGTCTTACTGTGTCTTTAGAGGATTTTACAAGTCTACTTTTGGACCGTGTCACAGAGTGCATTCAACGCACCATTGGGAAACCCCGACGGGCACCGGTACCGTGGTGGAATGAGAAATGCCGAGGGACTATTCGTGCTCGTCGACGCGTCTTCAGAAAATTTGACCGTGATAGTGCCATAGCCAATTTGCTCTTCCAAAAAGCCAGCGCGGCTGCACGGTGTACGATACGCGAAGCCAAGAGAGCGTCATGGCAACAGTACGTGACCACGCTGGACCGCTCCACTCCTAATAGGTGTGCATGGTCCCAGATGAAGCGAATATATAGGACACTCTCGCTCAACACCACTCCCTGTTTTGCACGTCGGGGCGATGTAATCGCTGATCCCCTCGACGTAGTACACCTTCGCAAGAGCCCTCGCTGACCGGAGCCAGAGCTGCGATCTAAACGCCAGTATTCGGCAACACAGTTCAGTGCGAAGCCTCATTCATCGACTTCACGACCCCTGAGAAGCACGCATATAATGAACTATTCACAATGGTCGAACTCACGTCCGAAATAGCTACACTACGCAGCGTAACTGAGGGACCCGGCAATGTCCACAATGAGATGCTGAGACATCTCCCACCAAACGCACTCACAACACTTTTGTCATGCTTCAACACTCTTTGGGAGAGCGGTGGGTTTCCGTCTTCTTGGCGAGAAGCCACTGTCGTCCCCATACTGAAGGCGACCAAGACTGGCTCTGACCCTCTGCACTATCGACCGATCTTCCTAACTTCATCTCTTTGGAAAGTGATGGAGAGGGTGGTGAAAGCGCGCCTCACGTGGTTTTTAGAAGATCAGAACTTCTTCACCAACGCCAAGTCTGGATTCAGAAAGAGCAGGTCCACAGTCGACAGTTGACAACCTCCTAACACTCGACACTCTGATTCGCACCAGTTTCAAGGAAAGGCGACATCTAGGAGCAGTGCTTTTCAACATTGAAGGCGCCTATGACACAACATGGAGACACGGCATACTTATGAAACTCTGGGGGTGTGGTGTGCGTGGCGCTATGAGACGCTTCATGCATAATTTTCTAACTGATTGGACATTCCGCGTCCATGCAGGAAACACGATGTCGGAACAGCTGACACAAGGCAACGGAGTGCCCCAGGGAAGTCCCTCAGTGTTGCCTTGTTCGTGATGATCATCAACGACATTGGAGATGGCCTGCCCTGCGGTGTCGGTAGGTCTCCTTTTGTCGACGATGTCGCAATTTGGTGCTCCACCTCAAGTCCATCTTCTATGGAGAGACAACTGTAGTTCGCTGTTTCCCGTTTAGATAACTGGAGTAACACGAACGGCTTCCGCTTCTCTACTCACAAGACTGTTGGAGTGCATTTCTGTCCCGCCGCACCTGTCAAGATCCGACAATTCACCTCTACGGAGACCAGATCACCTTTCAGTCATCAGTGAAGTTTTTAGGTGTTTATTTGATTCCCGACTCACGTACAAGAACCACCTGACATCGCTGCGGGACAAGTGCTGGTAAACATTGAATATTATGAAGTGTGTCGCTCGCACTACTTATGGTGCAGACCTGGCTGCACTTCTACTCTTGTACCGATCGCTCATTCGCTCAAAACTTCTATGGATGTGCTAGCGCCTCCAACAAACGCACTCTCGATACTATCCATAATGCCGCCTTGCGCATAGCCAAATGAGCATTCCGCACCTCGCCGAAAGCAAGTCTTCTGGCAGATGCTAATAAAGCACCGCTCGCCCTGAGACTGGATAAACTTGGACTGCGGTATGCCTGCAGGGTGAGACAGTCACCCATGAATTCGGCATACAATGCCTTGTTCGGACACCGTACGCTAGCGACGGTCTCGTCACACGTCGGAATGTTCTGCCTCCTTTCTGTGTGCGGTTACGTGAGGTGGTGGAATGGGAGCGGTGTTCAGATGCGCTCCATTCGAAGGATGCTATCGTTGCCAGTTCCTCTTGGGAATTGGTGCAGCCGTCAGTGAACAAGACACTGTCTGTGACATCAAAGGACTAACTTATCCCAGAAATGTTTCGGATGAAAGCCCTGGAACACACTGACATCTACCACACATGTACGGCAACTTATGCCGACGGGTCGAAAGCTGCTGAAGGTGTGGGTTGTCCTTTTGTCAGCGGAACTACGACCAGTTCGTTTACACTGCCTCCTCATGCATAAGTTTACACCGCCGAACTCATGGCGATCACGAAGGCTTTGCCCTTCATCGAAGCAGGGAACGATGTCGACCATGTTATATTTTTAGACTCTCTGAATAGCCTTCGTGCAATACAGACGTTTTATCCGCATGGCCCTATCGTGCAAGATGTTCTACTGCGCCCAACTAAGCTTAAGCTAGGGGAAAATATAACACACTGTTGGATACCCAGTCCTGTCGGAAAAGCCAAGGATGAATTGGTTGACCAATCAGCAAAGCGTGCTGCACGGAGCCAATTCACCTGTGCGCTTCCTCTCCCAGCATCACATCTCGGCCAGACAATCAATGCGTTTTTCCAGAAACAATGGCAACAACTTTGGGACTCAAATGACGAAGGCAAACTTAGAAACATCAAACCAAGTCTGGGACGCTGGGAGTCATCTTTCAGAGTTTCACGAAAGGGGGAGGTAGTGCTCGCCAGGATGCGTATTGGACACACCTATGCCACCCACGGCTACCTACTGCGGAATGATGAGACCAATTCGTACTCGCTGTGATATCCCACTGACAGTGCGACGTTCTTAAGGTGTGCCCTCATTTCTCAGCCCAGCGACGATACTTCGGAAGAGGAAGAGTCCATGATGACGATGGCAAACATCCTAGGTGATAGGCCACATGTGGTTCGGAGTGGACGGATGTTCGAGTTTCTGTCACAAATACGATTTGCTGTCATCTATCCAGGGAGGCAATCGCATTTCACAATGCATTTCACTCCATGGTGTATCATTCTGATTGATTTTCGCTTGCTTTCAGTGTCTGTTGATGTGACTTCCATTTCAACGCTCGACTGATGATTGCATCTCACTGTTTCACTGACGATGTTATGGGCGGGCGCTGCATGACCGATGCAGTTGATGCGCCCTTAGACTCCAATAAGCAACTGCTCAGCATGGCGCTATCTGGTCAGATGGCTGTCCAGTGGCACGGCTGCCGACCGGCCCAACATCAATAAATCGAGTCCAATGACATGCGAGTGGGCGGCGCCAGCGGCTGGCGTCGCCGCAGGCCAGACCCACCGGCCAGTCCTGGCGTCGCCGCAAGCTAGACCCACCGGCCAGTCCTGGCGCCGCCGCAGGCCAGACCCACCGGCCAGTCCTGGCATCGCCGCAGGCCAGACCCACCGGCCAGTCCTGGCGCCGCCGCAGGCCAGACCCACCGGCCAGTCCTGGCATCGCCGCAGGCCAGACCCACCGGCCAGTCCTGGCATCGCCGCAGGCCAGACCCACCGGCCAGTCCTGGCGCCGCCGCAGGCCAGACCCACCGGCCAGTCCTGGCATCGCCGCAGGCCAGACCCACCGGCCAGTCCTGGCATCGCCGCAGGCCAGACCCACCGGCGAGTCCTGGGATCGCCGCAGGCCAGACCCACCGGCCAGTCCTGGCATCGCCGCAGGCCAGACCCACCGGCCAGTCCTGGCATCGCCGCAGGCCAGACCCACCGGCCAGTCCTGGCATCGCCGCAGGCCAGACCCACCGGCGAGTCCTGGGATCGCCGCAGGCCAGACCCACCGGCCAGTCCTGGCATCGCCGCAGGCCAGACCCACCGGCCAGTCCTGGCATCGCCGCAGGCCAGACCTACCAGCCAGTCCTGGCGCCGCCGCAGGCCAGACCCACCGGCCAGTCCTGGCATCGCCGCAGGCCAGACCCACCGGCCAGTCCTGGCATCGCCGCAGGCCAGACCCACCGGCCAGTCCTGGCATCGCCGCAGGCCAGACCCACCGGCCAGTCCTGGCATCGCCGCAGGCCAGACCCACCGGCGAGTCCTGGCATCGCCGCAGGCCAGACCCACCGGCCAGTCCTGGCATTGGCCAGTGTTAAACACGTTTCCAGTGGAGAGCCTGGGACCCCCAGACATAAGCGTTAACTCATAGCAAATATATAAATGTGTGTATTGTGTGTGCAGTGACGTGACCGATGTGGAAAGTTAGTGACAAATAGGCAGTGACAGAGGCAAGGGTAGATGATACTGACAGCGAGTGACAGTAAGAGCGAGAACGAGTGGGAGAGGGAACGAGAGTGAGAGTGAGAGTGAGAGTGAGAGTGAGAGTGAGAGTGAGAGTGAGAGTGAGAGGAGAGGAGAGTGAGAGCGAGAGTGAGAGGGAGAGGAGAGGTGAGAGTGAGGCGAGAGGAGAGTGAGAGTGAGAGCGAGAGGTGAGAGTGAGAGGTGAGAGGAGAGGCGAGGAGAGGCGAGAGAGAGTGAGGAGAGAGTGAGGCGAGAGGTGAGGCGAGGCGAGGTGAGAGAGGTAGAGAGTGAGAGTAGAGAGAGAGAGAGAGAGAGAGAGAGAGAGAGAGAGAGAGAGAGAGAGAGAGAGAGAGAGAGATAGAGAGATAGAGAGATAGAGAGATAGAGAGATAGAGAGATAGAGAGTTAGAGAGACGATCGAGTAGAGGTTAGAGGAGAGGATAGAGGAGCTAAGAGAGAGAGAGGAGATAGAAGGGAGAGAGACGAGAGGAGTTAGTTAGTTATTGGGGCTTTAGGGCGCATCGACTACTTTGGTCATGTGGCGCCCAAGACGAGAGGAGAGATGGGAGAGGAGATAGGAGAGATGAGATAGGCGATAAGAGATAAGAGAGAGGAGATAGAGTGGAGAGACATAGGGAGAGAGAAGATGACGGAGACGAGTGTGGGAGAGTCAGCGTTTGCGCTAACTGCCACGCCAAGGTGACATATGGCGTCGTTTTGTGATTTTCCCATAGCGCTCCGATCCCTGGTATCGCATTTCGATAGTTTTTGTACGACATTTCTATCGCTGACACACAAGGAATTACACATTTGGTCTGCAGAAAAGGAAGGGAGCGGGCGAGGGGAGTCGCTGGGGTGACTCGGCCAAACGCACTAAGGAACGGGCAGGATTAGGCGGGAGTATTGTCTTAATGGAATCTGATATAAAAATCATAATGCCGCAGACGGGGAAGGGTAGCTTAATGAAAGCCGTCTCGGCCGCCGGCTCCTCTCTCCTATAACTCTTCATTCCCACCAGTCAATTACAATTAACTTAAGGATGATTCAGTGGTGCAGACCGGCGCGGCTCCTGTAGCCCCAGTAATTAGCGTCACTTCTCGGCCGTCCAATAGAAATAAATTCACGTGAAGGCGCACTGTAATTGAACATATTGCAGTGCACCGAAATTGCAATTATCGCAAATAGCAGCGAACAACTGAGCTACCAGTTTTGTAGGCGACCGCAGACGGCCGAATACCTACCATGGGTCATCGGGCAGTGATGTCGTAAGGTCACCAGCTGGCCTGTGGGCCGGTCTTCGCCATCAGCAGCGGAGCGGCAGCAGCGGCAGCGCAGAGGGCGAAGTACGGCAGAGGAGAGACGCTTGGTGGAGCCGCCAGGGAATCTATTGGTATTGATTTAACGGTAACCACAGCTTGACCCATGCATCCATCGCTCCAGGCACGGAGAGGCCTCGCACCAGTCGGCGCACTACCTGGTCAGTCCAGGTTATACCGTCGCGCCCCACGCCCGGCCCAACATGGCCTGGCGGTGCGTCGTGTGATGGCTGCGTACCGCGGCGAGCGTCAGCAGCTGGTGCACCAGCGTCACCGACACACACACAGCCGACGCGGCCGAAAGCGGCTGCAATGTCGCCCGCCCACCACCGACCGCCGCCAACACACTGATTGCTTGTAATTATCGGTTTAAAAATCGGCCGCTCCGCTGGCGTCGTCCGTCGGCGCCGTGCTAGGGGAGGGGCGAGGGGGACTCCGATGCACGTCCGCGAGGGCTGCTGCGACCCACCGTAAAAAACGTGGCCGCCAGCCAGCCAGCCCGAGAAAGAGACGAGGGGAGGGCACAAGGGAGCGGACGACGCGGCCGATGAATATGCATGGGATTCGCCCGTCGATGATCGAGCGTAATATCAAGAAATAGAGGTAAAACCATGGACGAGCGTAATTGGAAAATGGCGGGGGCGAGTCGCTGAAAGGGGTGAGAGGGCCGGCGGCCGGCGCGGTCGACCCCCCCCCACCCCAGTGCGGGGGAACGCCACAGGGGTGGCGTGCGCGACGTCCGTCGGCACTTGTCGGCACAGCCACACGACATATCTGTGACGCACTAATAGTGCTGGCTGACCGACCGTTATCATCGTTAGACAGTGCCAAGGTGGCTGCCGTGTTTGAGGAAGTCGGCAGACCACGGTTCCTCAGGAACTCCACACACTGTACGGAGACTGGGGACTGACATCGCACGGCAAACTGTGCGATGACTAGCACTGGTTGTCACTGGATCACGGTCGTGGCTGCGGCGACAGCGAGCCCACCAACCTGCACAGCTGGCAGCAGCGCACCTGCCACCATCTGGTCACTTCAGTCACGTGACGGGAACGGTCACCAGTACATTGGTCACGCCACCGGTCACGTGACCACTTGGCACAACCGGCCGGCAGCGGCGCACCTGCCACCATCTGGTCAGCAACGTGACGGGCACGGCCACCAGTACACTGGTCACGTCACCAGTCCGGGATGGCCGTGGCTGCTGCGGCGCATTCCGGCGCGGGCGGCGAATCTGGCGGCGCGACACGGCCACTGATTAACAAAGGTGCGGCGGCACTGCAGCCCGAGCGTCGGCCGCATAAATCGCCGCGTCGCCGACGGCCGTCGCGACAAATAACGGCGCGCCGGAATAAAGAAGAGTGACGCGGCCACTCGCCGTCACGCGGCTTATTCTAGACGACCGCAGTCGGCCGTATCTCAGTGGAGACGACTCCAACGCGGCGGCGGGCCGCGACACCGCCGCCGCCAACGACAACACCGACCGCCGCGCCGTCGCCGTCTCGTCGAAGCCGACGAGGCCGGTTTTGGCGGCGCCGCCGCGGCCGGTGATGTATGGTGATCGAGGCGGGCGCGACATCTGCACGACGAGACGCGGCCGGTGCGCGGCTGGCGCAGTGACGGCCCGGCTATGAGCGGCGGCCGGCGCAGTAACGGTCCGGCTATGAGCGGCGGCCGGCCCAGTGACGGTCGGGCTACGAGCGGCGGCCGGCGCAGTGACGGTCGGGCTACGAGCGGCGGCCGGCGCAGTGACGGTCCGGCTACGAGCGGCGGCCGGGGCAGTGACGGTCCGGCTATGAGCGGCGGCCGGCGCAGTAACGGTCCGGCTATGAGCGGCGGCCGGCGCAGTGACGGTCCGGCTATGAGCGGCGGCCGGCACAGTAACGGTCCGGCTATGAGCGGCGGCCGGCGCAGTGACGGTCCGGCTATGAGCGGCGGCCGGCGCAGTAACGGTCCGGCTATGAGCGGCGGCCGGCGCAGTGACGGTCCGGCTACGAGCGGCGGCCGGCGCAGTGACGGTCCGGCTATGAGCGGCGGCCGGCGCAGTAACGGTCCGGCTACGAGCGGCGGCCGGCGCAGTAACGGTCCGGCTATGAGCGGCGGCCGGCGCAGTGACGGTCCGGCTACGAGCGGCGGCCGGCGCAGTGACGGTCCGGCTATGAGCGGCGGCCGGCGCAGTGACGGTCCGGCTATGAGCGGCGGCCGGCGCAGTGACGGTCCGGCTCCGCGTGGCTGCGGCCGCAGATTAAGGCAGCGGTCATGCAACATTGCCACCAGCCGCCGGCCGTCTGCGCCCGCCGCCACACGCTGTCATACTTGCTGTCCGACACATGTGATGCCAGTGCACGGCACACACACACCGGTGGATGTACTGGTCACCAGCGGTACATATGCCGCTCATCAGCGACATACGTATCGGTCACCAGGGAGCACCTCGTGACCCGTGTGAGCCGGCGGCGTCCTGGGTCTGGTGACACGGCCTGACCTGGTGACCTGTGTCAGCTGGCGGTGACCTGGTCTGGCAGTACGTCGCTCACCAAGCCATGCCACGCGCGGCAGACTGCTGTTCCGAGTTCGAGATCGGCCAACAACGACTCACACTGCCGCTGTCTGACTGACGACCATATAGTAGCCGTGCCAGCTTACGGCCGCCTCAGGACCGTGCCCACTGCCTGGTCTGGCTGCTGTTGCTACAAGCCGCCACAGGCGATATTCTCGTCACTCGAAAGCATCCTCCCCCACACACACACACACGCACACGCACACGCACACGCACACACACACACACTGCCGACACCAGCGGCCGCAATGACCTCCCAGTCTCGAGCTTCTCGCTTCGTCGATGTCGGTGCGCCTCCGTACGAGACCAGCCCGCCAGCGGCACGTGACAAGTTACACGTCAGACGGGTGTGTTTAGGCAGACCCGCCTCCACAGCGCATCTTCTCCTGACGACCAATGCCAACACCACCCCACCACCGGCGCCACTGGTGCACAGGCTCACTGGCTCACCAGACCACAGATCGGACCAGGTGGACTGACTGGGCCGGCCGGCGTCAGCTGACTTCATCCAGCACTCCACAATGGGGCCGTGTAACATGGTGCATGACGAGTGGCGGCAGCCGTCAGTGGCAGAGTCGCGACGTCAGAACACGTCACTGCCGTCCGAAACACACAACAGGACACTCAGCCATCGTCGATGTGTGACGAGCAGCCCGACCAGCAGGAGCAGTGTCCAGCAACGCCGAGCTGGCCGGGAGCAGACCAGGTTCGGCTACTGCAGGCAACCGGACAGGGCACAAGCGAAAGGCAGCACCAGCAACAACTCCGGTCACCACCGGAGGCCGGCCCAGACACAGGCCAACATCAGCACCAGTCACGATCAAAGGCCGGCCCAGACACAGGCCAACATCAGCACCAGTCACGATCAAGGGCCGGCCCAGATACAGGCCAACATCAGCACCAGTCGACACCGGTGACCGGCCCAGACACAGGCCAACATCAGCACCAGTCACGATCAAAGGCCGGCCCAGACACAGGCCAACATCAGCACCAGTCGACACCGGAGGCCGATTCAGACACAGGCCAACATCAGCACCAGTCACGATCAAAGGCCGGCCCAGACACAGGCCAACATCAGCACCAGTCGACACCGGAGGCCGATTCAGACACAGGCCAACATCAGCACCAGTCACGATCAAAGGCCGGCCCAGACACAGGCCAACATTAGCACCAGTCACGATCAAAGGCCGGCCCAGACACAGGCCAACATCAGCACCAGTCGACACCGGTGACCGGCCCAGACACAGGCCAACATCAGCACCAGTCGACACCGGTGACCGGCCCAGACACAGGCCAACATCAGCACCAGTCGACACCGGTGACCGGCCCAGACACAGGCCAACATCAGCACCAGTCGACACCGGTGACCGGCCCAGACACAGGCCAACATCAGCACCAGTCGACACCGGTGACCGGCCCAGACACAGGCCAACATCAGCACCAGTCGACACCGGTGACCGGCCCAGACACAGGCCAACATCAGCACCAGTACGATCAAAGGCCGGCCCAGACACAGGCCAACATTAGCACCAGTACGATCAAAGGCCGGCCCAGACACAGGCCAACATCAGCACCAGTCACGATCAAGGGCCGGCCCAGATACAGGCCAACATCAGCACCAGTCGACACCGGTGACCGGCCCAGACACAGGCCAACATCAGCACCAGTCACGATCAAAGGCCGGCCCAGACACAGGCCAACATCAGCACCAGTCGACACCGGAGGCCGATTCAGACACAGGCCAACATCAGCACCAGTCACGATCAAAGGCCGGCCCAGACACAGGCCAACATCAGCACCAGTCGACACCGGAGGCCGATTCAGACAGGCCAACATCAGCACCAGTCACGATCAAAGGCCGGCCCAGACACAGGCCAACATTAGCACCAGTCACGATCAAAGGCCGGCCCAGACACAGGCCAACATCAGCACCAGTCGACACCGGTGACCGGCCCAGACACAGGCCAACATTAGCACCAGTCGACACCGTGACCGGCCCAGACACAGGCCAACATCAGCACCAGTCGACACCGGGACCGGCCCAGACACAGGCCAACATCAGCACCAGTCGACACCGGTGACCGGCCCAGACACAGGCCAACATCAGCACCAGTCGACACCGGTGACCGGCCCAGACACAGGCCAACATCAGCACCAGTCGACACCGGTGACCGGCCCAGACACAGGCCAACATCAGCACCAGTCACGATCAAAGGCCGGCCCAGACACAGGCCAACATTAGCACCAGTCACGATCAAAGGCCGGCCCAGACACAGGCCAACATCAGCACCAGTCGACACCGGTGACCGGCCCAGACACAGGCCAACATTAGCACCAGTCGACACCGGTGACCGGCCCAGACACAGGCCAACATCAGCACCAGTCGACACCGGTGACCGGCCCAGACACAGGCCAACATCAGCACCAGTCGACACCGGTGACCGGCCCAGACACAGGCCAACATCAGCACCAGTCGACACCGGTGACCGGCCCAGACACAGGCCAACATCAGCACCAGTCGACACCGGTGACCGGCCCAGACACAGGCCAACATCAGCACCAGTCGACACCGGAGGCCGGCCCAGACACAGGCCAACATCAGCACCAGTCGACACCGGAGGCCGGCCCAGACACAGGCCAACATCAGCACCAGTCGACACCGGTGACCGGCCCAGACGCAGGCCAACATCAGCACCAGTCACGATCAAAGGCCGGCCCAGACACAGACCAACATCAGCACCAGTCGACACCAGAGGCCGGCCCAGATTGGGTCCCACAAGTGTCCAATAACGGCTCCCGCTCCGCGGGAAAACCCATCGAAGTGGAAGAAATGCCTCCAATTTGGCGAACCACTTACCGGAGCAAGCAGTCTTCGGCATACCTATGCCCGAACGGAAGGGGTAATGCACATGCAAGCCTCGTTTCCTGCAAGCAGCTTACAGTGTGACGGTACCGACCACACCAGTGCTATGTCCGTATGCATGCTCATGGCTATAATTTGTTCCATGTCATGACAATCGGTAGCTTATTTCTGCAGCCACATTGTGCAGCCAGTACCGCCCGCCCGTATACACTAGGTGGGCAATCGGCCTAATCACCTCAACAATACAATATTAACTCAGCCTGGCTTCCTCACATAATGCACAATCCGCCGTTTGGCGTATCGATAATTAGTTTTTTACGGCGTGTAAAATGTCGGTGGACGATGGCAGGAACCAATCATTATCAGCACGGAACGGGCGGGATTTAAGGCCACGACTGACTACCTGGCCAGCAAAAAGACGGGCACAATGTCAGCAATCGCCTGCAAAAAGCCACATCCTCCCGTATCGAGCCGTTTGATTGAGGCAATGATAGCAGAAATCAAACCGGCGACACTCCAGGCCTTCCACCGAGGCCTTTTTGTCCGGCCAAATTAGCTTTTTTCAGCAAATGGCCATATCAATTATGTGACTGATTGCTCCGTCTGCTGTAGGACTTCCGTCCAAGGCGACCGAACGGCGCGTTCACCCGCAGATGAAGCCCCCACGTGATTGGGCAGACCCACGTTGCCGTGGTAGCCCGAACAGCACGCCTCATACAGCCGCACACGGCCACCGCCGACATCACACCAGTTGCGCAGCAGGAAGTGCGTGTTTGTTCTGGACTCCGGCTAAATCATTCTTCCCACAAACGTCATGCGCCATTGCCCATGCATACGTGACGACCATACGGCCAACTGCCATGCATACTACGCACCACGACGTCGGAGCGGCGGTACGTGACGTGACGCGATGAAGTGACGTGGTCGGAGTGCAGCAGCAGGACACCTGGTCTGTGCCGCACGACGGCCGCCGACTCCGCAGCAGCGCCACGTCTGACCACGCGGCCCACACAGTGGCACGTGAAGGCGCCACGTCTGACCACGCGGCTCGCACAGTGGCACGTGAAGGCACCACGTCTGACCACGCGGCCCACACAGTGATATGTGAAGGCGCCACGTCTGACCACGCGGCCCACACAGTGGTACGTGAAGGCGCCACGTCTGACCACGCGGCTCGCACAGTGGCACGTGAAGGCGCCACGTCTGACCACGCGGCTCGCACAGTGGCACGTGAGGGCGCCACGTCTGACCACGCGGCTCGCACAGTGGCACGTGAAGGCGCCACGTCTGACCACGCGGCTCGCACAGTGTCACGTGAGGGCGCCACACTCCCGCGCCACGGCACTGTCGTCGCCCCGTCTGCTGGGGAACCGCGCCACCGTCAGCCGGCCGTCATTTTTCAGACTCCGCCGCTACATAATCACCCAAACCACTCAACGGTATCAAAGGATTGGATTGTCCCTTTATGCAGATGGCCGCGGGCGCGGCGGTGGCTGCCCGCCGGTTATGATATGCTAGACATCGATACAAGTCATTTATCCCGCGCGGCCGATGCACTCCAGCTCTGGCGAGGCGGCCTCGTTAGATGAGAGTCGCGTCGTACCCGTCCGCGTCGCTCACGCTGGCAGCCCGCCGTCCGCATTTTATGGCAAGTCCGCACCGGCAGCCATGGTGACTTCTAATCCACAGAGTAAACTGAATTTGCTAAACGACCGGGGCCAACACTGGTCGGACGTAGGCACCGTGGCGGCGTAAAAGGCTTAACGACGCCGGTTTCCGCCGAACGGCGAAATTCGTCACCATGATAACAATCAGTAAGCACGCATATGAAAAGGTGCCGGCAGCGTCGCAGCCCCGATAATTGCCCGTAATTAGATTACGGCGCACTCCATATGCAGCGGCCTGCGTCCGCACATGAGCCGACCGTGTAAAAGGATTATGCCAAATGGCGCAATTGGAAGCGGGCCAGTTATTTATGTGAGTTGCCGACGGCTGTTGTGACGCCGGACATTGAATACATGCGGCGTCACACGCGCGACCCGACACGGCACAGCGCCGCCTCAGCGCCGCCACAGCGCCGGTACAGCGCCGCCACAGCGCCGCCACAGCGCCGGCACAGCGCCGCCTCAGCGTCGCCACAGCGCCGCCACAGCGCCGCCACAGCGCCGCCACAGCGCCGGCACAGCGCCGCCTCAGCGTCGCCACAGCGCCGGTACAGCGCCGCCACAGCGCCGCCTCAGCGCCGCCACAGCGCCGGTACAGCGCCGCCACAGCGCCGGCACAGCGCCGCCACAGCGCCGGTACAGCGCCGCCTCAGCGTCGCCACAGCGTCGCCACAGCGCCGCCACAGCGCCGCCTCAGCGTCGCCACAGCGCCGGCACAGCGCCGCCTCAGCGCAGCCGCAGCGCAGCCACAGCGCCGCCACAGCGCCGCCTCAGCGTCGCCACAGCGCCGCCACAGCGTCGCCACAGCGTCGCCACAGCGCCGCCACAGCGCCGCCACAGCGCCGCCACAGCGCCGCCTCAGCGTCGCCACAGCGCCGGCACAGCGCCGCCTCAGCGTCGTCACAGCGCCGGTACAGCGCCGGTACAGCGCCGGTACAGCGCCGGTACAGCGCCGCCACAGCGCCGGTACAGCGCCGCCACAGCGCCGCCACAGCGCCGGCACAGCGCCGCCTCAGCGTCGCCACAGCGCCGCCACAGCGCCGCCACAGCGCCGGCACAGCGCCGCCTCAGCGTCGCCACAGCGCCGGTACAGCGCCGCCACAGCGCCGCCACAGCGCCGCCTCAGCGCCGCCACAGCGCCGGTACAGCGCCGCCACAGCGCCGGCACAGCGCCGCCACAGCGCCGGTACAGCGCCGCCTCAGCGTCGCCACAGCGCCGCCACAGCGCCGCCTCAGCGTCGCCACAGCGCCGGCACAGCGCCGGTACAGCGCCGGTACAGCGCCGGTACAGCGCCGCCACAGCGCCGGTACAGCGCCGCCACAGCGCCGCCACAGCGCCGGCACAGCGCCGCCTCAGCGTCGCCACAGCGCCGCCACAGCGCCGCCACAGCGCCGGCACAGCGCCGCCTCAGCGTCGCCACAGCGCCGGTACAGCACCGCCACAGCGCCGCCACAGCGCCGCCTCAGCGCCGCCACAGCGCCGGTACAGCGCCGCCACAGCGCCGGCACAGCGCCGCCACAGCGCCGGTACAGCGCCGCCTCAGCGTCGCCACAGCGCCGCCACAGCGCCGCCTCAGCGTCGCCACAGCGCCGGCACAGCGCCGCCTCAGCGCAGCCGCAGCGCCGCCTCAGCGTCGCCACAGCGCCGCCACAGCGTCGCCACAGCGTCGCCTCAGCGTCGCCACAGCGCCGCCACAGCGCCGCCACAGCGCCGCCTCAGCGTCGCCACAGCGCCGGCACAGCGCCGCCTCAGCGTCGCCACAGCGCCGGTACAGCGCCGGTACAGCGCCGCCACAGCGCAGCCGCAGCGCAGCCAAAGCACCAGCATAACATCGCTCTGGCGTCGCTGCCGGGCGCCGCAGTCTCAGCTGATCAGGCACGGCGGCACTGACGACAGACCACGTCAGAAGACCAGCAGGTGTTGACGACAGACCAGGTCAGAAGACCAGCAGGTGTTGACGACAGACCAGGTCAGAAGACCAACAGGTGTTGACGACAGACCAGGTCAGAAGACCAGCAGGTGTTGACGACAGACCAGGTCAGAAGACCAACAGGTGTTGACGACAGACCCGGTCAGAAGACCAGCAGGTGCTGACCACAGACCACGTCAGAAGACCAGCAGGTGCTGACGGCAGACCAGGTCCGAAGATCAGCATAAACTAACGAGGTCTGACGAGCAGTCAGGATTTATCTCCTGTGGTTTGGAACACAAGGGATTCACTGTGCTCCAGAACTGCTCCAGAGTGTGGGCAGCAGTTCTGGATGGCTGCTTCAGCCCAGCTGGCGATGTGGGAACTGGCCAGTGACGGTGATTCTGTATTTACTATGAAGATCCCGTCGTTGCAATCAGCAGGCATGGCCGCCACGGCCGGCCGCCTGACCATTATTCAGTGTACCGCACAGACACAACGGAGGCTAAACACGTAGCAAACCAACGGGCGGCTGGCGCCATTGTGGATCAACAGCCAGACCGTATACATCAGCATGTACATGCTAACATGACAGCTAAGTGTGGGTTCAACATGGGAGCCTCTATAGATCTATAATGGGGCAGAGCAAGTCGGGAAGTCAATGGGAGCGTTGTAGATCCCAAGCGTTCGGCTATTTAAGAGGTGAGACGGAACAAGTTGAAAGTCAAGGAGAGAATCAACGCGGGTTAGGCACGAGGCATGTCATAAAGTCATAAAGTGGTCAGACGTAATAAGAGCCACATGGGCCAATCTGGTTTAAGCCCGTAAAGAGAAGACATTACAAGCCTGGACAAAAAGATACTCAGCACTTCAACCAGTGCCACATCCTGAATTCCAGAGGAATTATCCACCGACATCCTACACACCTACCAATATTTATCCAACCCTTTCGCTCGGTTCCGTGTAACACACGGATTGTTCGAATATTCAATCAATAGTTTTCACCTACGTCCATGTCAGGGTAAAGGAGCCAGCACCGTGAACACTTACTAGAATACATGTCACCCAAGGGCCTCGTCTAAGGAATTTTGACTGGTGGACCACTTTGGCCAAGGGCCCTCCATGTTTTAGGGGCCTCCATTCCTGCCTATGTGCCTCCTACAACCAAGACGAGCATCTTGTATCCATGCGAGACCTTCTGCCGGTGCGTTTATACCCAATATCCAAGGCCTCTCATAATCATGCCGCATCAGCGCTATTTATGGGTATGTTGTGTTAAGGCTGAATGATAATCCTGTGCTCCTAATCCGGTCAGGATTACTTTTTACGGATGTCACGGCACCCTTGGTGAAGACGCCACTGACTCTGACAGGACATGTCTTGAAGAAGTCACTGCCAACTATATAGTGCAGGTTAAACAGTGAATGAAAAGGCCAAATTTCGCATGCTTGCCTGGGTGTACTAATTATTATTTTCAAGGCAAATATGCACTGAACGATATCAAAGTAGCATGTAGCTGTCTCGCAGAACCTAATAGCTTACCTACATTTGAACTTTCATCAAACACTACTGTCAAATTTGCGTCCTGTGTGTGTGACCTGCGTCACCCCATTCACCAATAATTATAACTAAAAACGAAATTATCTAACGGAAAGATTCTTCCACCATATTTATAATTACCATCAATCAGTGACAGGCCACAACATCAGTAGGCAGCCTATTTAATTGATTAACCACCCTTTGACAGAAAACCTGTTGTTGCTTAGCTGTCATACACCTTGATTTGTTTAACCTCAATTGATGACCCGTATTTGATACACTAAATAGGAGAGCATCATTCGGATTAATCTTATCCAACTCTTCAACAGTGCAATGCATTTCAATTATATCACTTAAAAATTACCTATACTTCAGTGAGTATGAGTACATATATAATGCCACTCTTATTTTAAGTTACCTAAGTCCACTGAGTCTAGTGGCTTTGCGCTGCACTATTTCTGGCATATATGTACTCCTTCTAAGTAAGGACTTCATACCTGTACAAACTACTCGAAGTGGGGTCGCACATAGGATAAGTACAGACTTTCATGACGTCATTGTTCCTATTAATGCAATTCCTCACACTCCTATTAATGATTCCCAGCATTCTGATTGCCCACTTCCTAGCGGATGTGTATTGTTTTTCTGCTTTAGGCCATTTGAAATAACACACCTAAGTATCTTTCCTCTTCAAAAACATCCAGTTCCCTACTTCCATTTGTATATCTAAAAGTCTCACCTCCAGACCCCAGGCGCATGACCTTAGACTTTCCATAGCTAAAATACATATGCCATTGATCAGCCCTCATATTTAGGCATGCTCGAATGGGAATAAGGAAAGTTAGAATGTATACTGGGGTGAGCGAGCCAGTGTGACATGTGTGGTGTCAAGGAAGATCTCCACCTCGAGTAGCAGGTGCGACCCAGCCGAACACGAACGCAACGCCGAAGAGATTCGGACACGCTGGCGACGCGTCCGACATTGCACGAGCAAAGCGTGCGAGAACGCCGTGCGAAGCGCACCACTTGGTCGCTTGCACGCGACTGTCACCATCCATCAGGGGCTAGGGTGACGGCAGCATGACGACACGGCGGTGGCCCGCCACATCACAAGCGTCGCTAGTGATGGCGCGTCACCATCCATCAGGGGCTAGGGTGACGGCAGCATGACGACACGGCGGTGGCCCGCCACATCACAAGCGTCGCTAGTGATGGCGCGTCACCATCCATCAGGGGCTAGGGTGACGGCAGCATGACGACACGGCGGTGGCCCGCCACATCACAAGCGTCGCTAGTGATGGCGCCAGCAAAAACGCCACACACCATCGGCGTCCACCGGAATACCGGGTCGCGAGCGCGGAAGACGGTGCGTTGAGCGTCAGCTGTCGCAACGCGTCTGGGCTTGGCTGACCAGCCACGTGACCGTCCGGGGGCTGCCATTTCGCTGGCACAGCCAATCGGACGGCGAGCGCGCCAACCACACATAGTTGGCGCCGCTGTCGCCAGATGGCTCTGGGGGCACGTCGGCGGGGCCAGCCAGCTTGCCCGCTCTCAATGCCACTTAATAACGGAGTAAATGATTCAGCTCCAGTTGGGCGGTGCATGGAGCCCCGGCGTCCCAGCACAGCCACCCACTCGGTGTCGGACGTCACCGGCGCGGTGCGGGTTTACCGGTGGCGGCGACCTGGTGCGAACTGGTGCGAACTGGTGCGAACTGCTGTGCCGCTAGTCGCGGACGGCGGCGACTGACAGCGCTGAGTGTCGCCGGCAGTACCGCTACCGGCTGGAATCGCCAGGCGGCTGCCGTCACACCAGGCTACTACCAGCCGATGCGGCCGCCGCACACACTGCTGCCACGGATGCTGGACTGGCGCGGCCCGTCACACAGTGCCGGGAAACCGCGGCCGTCGGCCCAGGCGACGACCACGTCCACTCGGCGGCCGGTGCACACCGCCGGCAGGTAATCGCTCCGACACCGCCTTACCATATGAATGGCGACGCACCAGAGCGGGCCGGCTTCCCACGGCCGGCAACGCGCTGATCTGCGCTTACTGTCGCCCCAATGTTCCGGCCGGTCGCGCCCCGCCGCCTGTGTCGACTGCGGCGACGCCCGCCAGTTCCCGCCCGTCACCTTCCACCTGTCTCCCCATTTATTGATAGCTTAATTGCTGAGGCGTCTTTACATCGGTGATTTCCTGTCTGGGGAGGGCACCGACCGCACAAAGTGGTGGTGTCCGGCTCACGACTGCCGCTTGACGTTCAGGAAAGGACAGTCAGGCGGCCGGCCATTCGACGGGCGCCGGACAGCGCTTTGAGGTGACAGCGGCTACCGGCACACCTGATGCGTAACGTTAACACCTTCACCACATCACTCATACCGGACACATGCCACACCACGCCTAGTGACACGCCCACACCGGGTCATCTTCACCGCCGGGCCCACGTCATGTCACTGCCAATGCTGGGCCAACGTCATATTCATATTGCTGGGCCCATGTGAAGTCACACCCACATCCGCCCCACGTCACATAACCCAACTGATATTACTTCCGTGTCCGGCCTTACATCATGCATCACACCGATTGGTGCACCCACATTGCGTCCCACACGCCGCTGGACTTCACCACCTCATGTACTCCCCGTCCCACACGCCGCTGGACTTCACCACCTCATGTACTCCCCGTCCCACACGCCGCTGGACTTCACCACCTCATGTACTCCCCGTCCCACACGCCGCTGGACTTCACCACCTCATGTACTCCCCGTCCCACACTCCGCTGGACTTCACCACCTCACTTACTCCCAGTCAGCCTTTTAATGCCACATCAAGCAAATCTTACTCGGCGTCCGCCAGCGATCCAGCTTCGTCGTCCAACTGGCCTGCCCATGGCGCAGCTCAGTACCGTTGCCGGTGCCGCGCCCACACGTGCATCGGCAGATTTGCAGATGTGAACGTAGGAGGCCAGCGGAAGGCCAGTGGAAGACCAGCGGAAGGCCAGTGGAAGGCAAATGGCAGGCTAGTGGAAGACCAGCGGAAGGCCAGCGGAAGGCCAGCGGAAGGCCAGCGGAAGGCCAGTGGAAGGCCAGTGGAAGACCAGCGGAAGGCCAGCGGAAGACCAGCGGAAGGCCAGTGGAAGGCCAATGGCAGGCTAGTAGAAGCTGCCACGGGCACATTTGGCCAGCTTGGGCTGCATTAAGAGTGCGATGAGTGGTACGATGAGAGGACTATGGCTTGTTAGATCAGATCAGGCTAAACATGTGCAGTGATGGTTGCAATCGAGAGGCGAGACGAAAGGTTAACCGTGTAACAGTCCACATACAACCGGGAGAATACGGAAGGCGCATATTCGCATATTTATGATGAGCATAGGTTCATAGAGCATACTTACGGGTTGTGAAAAAAGGGGTCGGCTCCGGCCAGTTAGCTGGGCTTCGACGACCATCAATGCCACACAATACCGGCCAATATTTTACAGATACCAGTGTAATCCCAACCACTACCAGCCCAACTTCAGCCAATACTAATCCAATACTAATCCAACCATCATCGGGGAAACCACACTAATTGCTCGACCAATCCCAGACATTACCTAACTAATCCCGACCATCGCTCTACCAATCCTGACCATCGCCCGACCAATCCTGACCAGCACTGGCCCACCCTCGATACCGGCAGGTGTCCAGCCTGCATCATCACCGACCCAACCAGGACCACCATCGCGCCAATCTCGATCACACCGCTGGATAATAAATTATTGGAAGCGGTAATTGTGTCCCGAGGGTCATAAAATACGGCTAATACCACCAGTCAGCTGTTAGGTAAGAGCCGGGAGCAGGGCACCCATAATTACACAGGCCACGGGCATTAGTCATAGAGAATATAATAATGCGAGGCGGAAATGTCCTCCAAGGGTGCCTGGCTGAAATCAATGTTTTGTGCTAATGACGGTCGGTCAGGTGAAATTGGCTGGCAGGCTTAATAGTCAGCCGGACCGCGTGTAGTTTGTCGTCTGACCGGCACATTATGAACTGTGACAGCGGTACACCGGCGGCCGACAGCGGTACACCAGCGGCCGACAGCGGTACACGGGCAGCTGACAGCGGTACACCGGCGGCCGACAGCGGTACACCAGCGGCCGACAGCGGTACACCGGCAGCTGACAGCGGTACACCGGCAGCTGACAGCGGCAAACCGGCGGCCGACAGCGGTACACCAGCGGCCGACAGCGGTACACGGGCAGCTGACAGCGGTACACTAACGGCCGACAGCGGTACATCAGCGGCCGACAGCGGTACACGGGCAGCTGACAGCGGTACACCAGCGGCCGACAGCGGTAACCGGCGGCCGACAGCGGTACACCGGCGGCCGACAGCGGTACACCGACACTACCTGTCACTAATCACTACAGCGGTACACTAAATCACTACCCGCAGTCAGCAGTAGAATCGGAGTGGGTGGGTGTACCCTACACGTGAAGTATTCAAGACGTTGAAATTATGAGAACAAAAAATTAAAACATGTACTATAAAATTGGGTCAATGCTTTAACTTCGGCCACCTTGACCAGCGATCCACTCCCGACAGGCCAGTGGCCACAGCGGCTGAGAGATCAGATCATGGCTGCAGCAACTATGGATGCATCGGGGGCGGGAAAACTGGCCAACACGTGGAGGACGAAGCTGCAGCAGCAGAGAGTCACGACTCAACACCACTGAAAGCAACACGGCCGAGCCCCAACCAACAAAATGCAACGCACCGAGTCTGCTCCAATAGCGCACCGAGTATGTTCCATTAGGCACTCAGGCCGCAATGCATCATGGGGGACGGACGTCCGGTATGGGCAGGCCGACACTACATAGGGAGCCGGCTGCTGCGACAGCACCGACTCATCTGTGGCGCCGCTGGAAAGGTCGCCGCTATATCTGGGCGGCGAGGTGCCCGGTGCAAGGGTCGCGCCGCATTTGGGCCGGCGACCGTATCGGCCGGCTTCCTCTGCGTACCGCCGACGTAGCGTTGCAACTATCGGCCAACAATATCCTGTGGCGCTATCAAGGCGGCATGCTTCCGGTGCAGACAGCGCACCAGACCAGACGCCGGCCAGTGGCGCACGAGGTCGGGCCGGGTACGGGGAGCCGCTCCACACACCACCGTCCGCACGAGGTCGGGCCAGGTACGGGGAGCCGCTACACACTCCACCGTCCGCACGAGATCGGGGCGGGTACGGGGAGCCGCTACACACTCCACCGTCCGCACGAGGTCGGGCCAGGTACGGGGAGCCGCTACACACTCCACCGTCCGCACGAGGTCGGGCCGGGTACGGAGAGCCGCTACACACTCCACCGTCCGCACGAGGTCGGGCCAGGTACGGGGAGCCGCTACACACTCCACCGTCCGCACGAGGTCGGGCCGGGTACGGGGAGCCGCTACACACACCACCGTCCGTACCAGGTCGGGCCGGGTACGGGGAGCCGCTACACACTCCACCGTCCGCACGAGGTCGGGCCGGGTACGGGGAGCCGCTACACACTCCACCGTCCGCACGAGATCGGGCCGGGTACACCGCGCCGCTACACACTCCACCGGCCCGCACCAGGTCGGGCCGGGTACACCGCGCCGCTACACACTCCACCGGCCCGCACCAGGTCGGGCCGGGTACGGGGAGCCGCTACACACTCCACCGGCCCGCACCAGGTCGGGCCGGGTACACCGCGCCGCTACACACTCCACCGGCCCGCACCAGGTCGGGCCGGGTACACCGCGCCGCTACACACTCCACCGCCCGCACCAGGTCGGGCCGGGTACGGGGAGCCGCTACACACTCCACCGTCCGTACCAGGTCGGGTCGGGTACGGGGAGCCGCTACACACTCCACCGGCCCGCACCAGGTCGGGCCGGGTACGGGGAGCCGCTACACACTCCACCGGCCCGCACGAGGTCGGGCCGGGTACGGGGAGCCGCTACACACTCCACCGTCCGCACGAGGTCGGGTCGGGTACGGGGAGCCGCTACACACTCCACCGTCCGCACGAGGTCGGGCCGGGTACGGGGAGCCGCTACACACTCCACCGTCCGCACGAGGTCGGGTCGGGTACACCGCGCCGCTACACACTCCACCGTCCGCACGAGGTCGGGCCGGGTACGGGGAGCCGCTACACACTCCAACGGCCCGCACCAGGTCGGGCCGGGTACACCGCGCCGCTACACACTCCACCGGCCCGCAGCGCACGAGGACCGACACGGCGGTTGACGTCGCCAGGCCGACGTCACACGTCACGCAGCACCGCGTCATCGAGGCCGGCGGTGAGGCCAGCCGTCGAACTGGCCAGCCAGCTGGAGACGCGACGCGACGGGCGCGGCGAGGCCAAACAAGCGCTGGACGTGAGACGGTCGTGTCGCCGCAGACACAGACACAACGGCGACACACCGTACGGCTGACGGCCGGTGCTCTGCAGAACAGACTAGACACGGAGCCAGCGCCTGGCCATTCGTGACGAACAGAAACACCGCCCAGTCGGCTGGATCATACACTCAGCCACGCTGAAAAACAGCCATCAACAGTGCCATCCGCATGGCTGTTACTCGTAAAATGTGAGACAACTCTGATACATACGGGTGGGTCACAGGATACGGGTCGTAGTAGGCTGAGGGACGCCGACCAAACAAATAATGAAAATTGATGATGGAACTACAACAGTTGGCACATTGTGATGATGTAAAACTTCAATTGTATATCAACATGGTGATATTTCGCTCTTGCGTGGCATAGACATATAAGCCGTAAACCTGACCGTTAGTAACGTGCGAGAGGGACGGACAGCGATAATTGTTCAGGACTGGTCCAGAGTGGCGTCGCCACATGGTAGCTGCCGACCCAGACCGTGCCGGCCACGGGAGCGGCCGCTAGGTGCGCCGGTGGCCGGCTGGCCCGACTGACGGCTACCACAGGTGTCGGACGCGCACCAGCCCGTCGCGCTACACGTCGGACGGTCCGGGCCCACGGGCACGCGCTGATCGCCTGTCTGAGGCCGGTCACTGGTGCACACCGGCGCACTGATCCGCCGGAGCTGATCTTCAGGAGCTGATCCGCCGGAGCTGATCCGCCGGAGCTGATCTTCAGGAACTGATCTACAGGAGCTGATCTTCAGGAACTGATCTACAGGAGATGGTCCACCGGAGCTGATCCGCCGGAGCTGATCTTCAGGAACTGATCTACAGGAGCTGATCCACCGGAGCTGATCCGCCGGAGCTGATAGGCCGGAGCTGATCTTCAGGAACTGATCTACCGGGGCTGGTCCACCGGAGCTGATCCGCCGGAGCTGATCCGCCGGAGCTGATCTTCAGGAACTGATCTACAGGGGCTGGTCCACCGGAGCTGATTCGCCGGAGCTGATCCGCCGGAGCTGATCTTCAGGAACTGATCCAAAGGAGCTGGTCCACCGGAGCTGATTCGCCGGAGCTGATCCGCCGGAGCTGATCTTCAGGAACTGATCTACAGGAGCTGGTCCATCGGAGCTGATCCGCCGGAGCTGATCCGCGGTCGTCGATCTGCCGTCACTGACGTATCGCCAACGACCGAAATTCACCGGCACCTCACCAACGACCGACCGCCACGGTCGTCACTAATGTATCGCCAGTGGCTCAAAGTCAACGATACACCAGGACCGGCAGACCATCACGGCCGTCACAGATATGCCGTCACTGATATTTCGCCAGTGACCCAAATTCACTGATACCACATCACCGGCCGTCCACCACGGACATTCCATCAGTGATCTGTTGTTACCGACCGGCTATCGGCGGCCTCAGATCGGCGACAGCCGCTCCATGAGCCACGCACGGACGGCACGTCCACACACCACCGGCACACATCACACGTCCATACACCACCGGCACACATGACACGTCCACACACCACCGACACACATCACACGTCCACACACCACCGACACACATCACACGTCCACACACCACCGGCACACACCACACGTCCACACACCACCGGCACACATGACACGTCCACACACCACCGGCACACATGACACGTCCACACACCACCGGCACACATGACACGTCCACACACCACCGACACACATCACACGTCCACACACCACCGACACAGATGACACGTCCACACACCACCGGCACACACCACACGTCTACACACCACCGGCACACATGACACGTCCACACACCACCGGCACACATCACACGTCCACACACCACCGGCACACATGACACGTCCACACACCACCGGCACACATGACACGTCCACACACCACCGGCACACATGACACGTCCACACACCACCGGCACACATCACACGTCCACACACCACCGGCACACATCACACGTCCACACACCACCGGCACACATCACACGTCCACACACCACCGGCACACATCATACGTCCACACACCACCGGCACACATCATACGTCCACACACCACCGGCACACACCATACGTCCACACACCACCGGCACACATCACACGTCCACACACCACCGGCACACATCATACGTCCACACACCACCGGCACACATCATACGTCCACACACCACCGGCACACATCATACGTCCACACACCACCGGCACACATCACACGTCCACACACCACCGGCACACATCATACGTCCACACACCACCGGCACACATCACACGTCCACACACCACCGGCACACATCATACGTCCACACACCACCGGCACACATCATACGTCCACACACCACCGGCACACATCATACGTCCACACACCACCGGCACACATCACACGTCCACACACCACCGGCACACATCATACGTCCACACACCACCGGCACACATCACACGTCCACACACCACCGGCACACATCACACGTCCACACACCACCGGCACACATCACACGTCCACACACCACCGGCACACATCATACGTCCACACACCACCGGCACACATGACACGTCCACACACCACCGGCACACATCACACGTCCACACACCACCGGCACACATCACACGTCCACACACCACCGGCACACATCACACGTCCACACACCACCGGCACACATCACCGGAACATACACGTCCACACACCACCGGCACACATCACACGTCCACACACCACCGGCACACATCACACGTCCACACACCACCGGCCAACATCACACGTCCACACACCACCGGCACACATCACACGTCCACACACCACCGGCACACATCACACGTCCACACACCACCGGCACACATCACACGTCCACACACCACCGGCACACATCACACGTCCACACACCACCGGCACACATCACACGTCCACACACCACCGGCACACATCATACGTCCACACCACCGGCACACATCATACGTCCACACACCACCGGCACACATCACACGTCCACACACCACCGGCACACATCATACGTCCACACACCACCGGCACACATCACACGTCCACACACCACCGGCACACATCACACGTCCACACACCACCGGCACACATCACACGTCCACACACCACCGGCACACATCACACGTCCACACACCACCGGCACACATCACACGTCCACACACCACCGGCACACATCACACGTCCACACACCACCGGCACACACCACCGGCACACATCACACGTCCACACACCACCGGCACACATCACACGTCCACACACCACCGGCACACATCACACGTCCACACACCACCGGCACACATCACACGTCACACACCACCGGCACATCACACGTCCACACACCACCGGCACACACACACGTCCACACACCACCGGCACACATCACACGTCCACACACCACCGGCACACATCACACGTCCACACACCACCGGCACACATCACACGTCCACACACCACCGGCACACATCACACGTCCACACACCACCGGCACACATCACACGTCCACACACCACCGGCACACATCACACGTCCACACACCACCGGCACACACCACCGGCACACATCATACGTCCACACACCACCGGCACACATACACGTCACACCACCGGCACACACACGTCCACACACCACCGGACACATCACACGTCCACACACCACCGGCACACATCATACGTCCACACACCACCGGCACACATCACACGTCCACACACCACCGGCACACATCACACGTCCACACACCACCGGCACACATCACACGTCCACACACCACCGGCACACATCACACGTCCACACACCACCGGCACACATCACACGTCCACACACCACCGGCACACATCACACGTCCACACACCACCGGCACACATCACACGTCCACACACCACCGGCACACATGACACGTCCACACACCACCGGCACACACCACGGCACATGACACGTCCGCACACCACCGGCACACATGACACGTCCACACACCACCGGCACACATGACACGTCCACACACCACCGGCACACATGACACGTCCACACACCACCGGCACACATCACACGTCCACACACCACCGGCACACATCACACGTCCACACACCACCGGCACACATCACACGTCCACACACCACCGGCACACATCACACGTCCACACACCACCGGCACACACCACACGTCCACACACCACCGGCACACATCACACGTCCACACACCACCGGCACACACCACACGTCCACACACCACCGGCACACATCATACGTCCACACACCACCGGCACACATCACACGTTCACACACCACCGGCACACACCACACGTCCACACACCACCGGCACACATCACACGTCCACACACCACCGGCACACATCACACGTCCACACACCACCGGCACACATGACACGTCCACACACCACCGGCACACATCACACGTCCACACACCACCGGCACACATCACACGTCCACACACCACCGGCACACATCACACCGTAACGGACGCGCCCGGGCTTGAGCACCGCTGGCCACCGAACGGGCCACCAACTGCATACAACCCAATGGCTTATAAGGTGGCAACTACTTGACCTTCGATGGGCTCTAAAACTAGAATAACCACCCAGCAGCTACATTATTTGTGGATCGTGGGCTCTATCAGTGGCGGGGAAAACAGCTTACTTTGCGTGGAGGAAAATCGGCAGTTCAAGAGCCATATAGATTGGCGGACGCGCCGACCTGCACTGCTCTGCTTCCAAACAAAAGAGCATACACCAGCTAGATGCGGGGTGCGTTAGTGAGAGTGGTGGGCTCCTCTCATACATCGACTCTGAGACAGGTGAGGCTGGGTCTCCGAGGCTGTGTCTACATTGTCTATATTGTCGGGTGGGGCTCAGAGAGATCACGCCATGTCCGTCAGGCGATTCCGGGCAGCACGCTGTGTCTAAGCCCGGGCTGGCGGCATTAACGCAGAGTATATAATGGGTAGGAAGGCATGCTTTTCAACGGAAATCGACACGAAACAAATGTTCCCGCAAATACTGCCCGCCACATTTGTGCAACCGATAGGCGACAAGCGGAGGACATGTAGAACTTGCTACTCAAACACAACAATTTAATTGCGTGTTCATATTTTCAGTGTCAATACGTCAAGAACTGCAAAAACATTGGTCAGGAAACCTTGGACAAAACATTACATTGTTGCGATCAGACATGTCGCTACTCCCAACATTCCGCGTGGCACCGCCTTCAGCTTTTGATCGTCCTAATGCCGAACAGACTGGTGGCGAAGCATATATATGCACTGCAACAATACCACACAACCCAGAACCATCCACGTCACAAGCATTACTCTCCGCTCCGGGCATTCTCCTGATCCATTCTCATAACGAACGTTGCGTACACCACCATTCTTCTACCTTCGCTTCTCCTTCACTCCTGAGATGCAACACGTGAAATGAAGTTGCCAGTGCAAATTTCGGCCAGAAAACCAGTTGCCGGCTTGTGTTCGTGCATCACAGTACCTATCAAGTCGGTCTTCAATTAATTGTTAACCTACTAAGTTAATTCAAACCATGATGCAGTGACAATGCCATCTAGTTTGTAAGGGTAAATTAAGACAAGAGAACAAAATGAGACGCTAGTTTTTGTACCCAAAGCCTCAGCTTTCCGGTGTCACAGAGAAGATATAAGAATGTGGCGGTTGTGGAACGGTAAGTCCTGACAGCAATTGACTGCATTACTATTATGTACTTGACTCAAAATAATTAAGCGTTCGGCGAACGAACCATGTCTACGTAGACCAACCGACGATTCTTTAATTGATTCAAGTTAAAGATTCAGTATGGTGAGGCGATGTTTTCCGGCACATCCTCATGTTATCACATCTTTAAATAAAAAAGTTACACCACAACATGCCACTCATAATTTAATAAGACATTATATATAAAAATATGGTCATTCATCCCCCCGTTCGATTCATCCCAAGGAAGGCAGCAATGTAGAAACATTGATGCTACTAAAATACTTCATAGATTCATTTCAGTCTCCTCGTCACTTCCTATTGATATGTTTACTAGATAGATGCTATGTTCATGCATGAACAGACCTACCTGCCATTTATGGTAATCTTATGGAATCGGTATCAGGGAATTTACTACGTTGGAGAGATTTTGCGGGTTTAGGGATCAGCGGCCTAGGTCAGTCGGCATTAACGGAACGTTGCCCATGAACAATGATTATAAGCGACATCGGCGTTGAACACCAAGTAACCAGCAACCAATCTGCCAGACTGCGTCGAAAGCTGTTGATGGGTCCGATAAATTACAAAGCCGTCGACACACACATATCCACAATTGTTTGCATTCAACCGACGCCGACTTAAAAACATGTGTAGGTACTGGTCGATATAAAAGCCTCGTATCACCTGATTGTTCGCGTTGTCACCGTGAGTACGTTGCAACAAGAACAGAAATGCAAACAGAACACATCTCTAAGCACACACACATGCATACGCACTTGTGAGCACGTTGTGTGTTGTACATATATGTATGTACATGTGTGCATGTATACACACATGCATGGGCGAGCATGCATGTACATACGTGCATATAGGTCTGCACGTGGGTATGCATGTGTGCGTGTCTGTGTACATGTGTACGTATGTAGGTGTGCACATATATATATATATATATATATATATATATATATATATGTGTGTGTATGTGTGTATGTGTGTATGTGTGTATGTGTGTGTGTGTGTGTGTGTGTGTGTGTGTGTGTGTGTGTGTGTGTGTGTGTGTGTGTGTGTGTGTGTGTGTGTGTGTGTGTGTGTGTGTGTGTGTGTGTGTGTGTGTGTGTGTGTGTGTGTGTGTGTGTGTGTGTGTGTGTGTGTGTGTGTGCGTGTGCGTGTGCGTGTGCGTGTGCGTGTGCGTGTGCGTGTGCGTGTGCGTGTGCGTGTGCGTGTGCGTGTGCGTGGACGTGGGCGTGGGCGTGGGCGTGCGCGTGCGCGTGCGCGTGCGCGTGGGCGTGGGCGTGGGCGTGGGCGTGGGCGTGGGCGTGGGCGTGGGCGTGGGCGTGGGCGTGGGCGTGGGCGCGTGCGTGCGCGTGCGCGTGCGCGTGCGCGTGCGCGTGCGCGTGCGTGCGTGTGCGTGCGTGTGTGTGTGTGTGTGTGTGTGTGTGTGTGTGTGTGTGTGTGTGTGTGTGTGTGTGTGTGTGTGTGTGTGTGTGTGTGTGACTCGCACACCTATCTGTGGCCGCAGCGGTGGCCGTGTGTAGCCGGCGGCAGCGGGACGGAACCGGAGCCGGCTCGATGCTCCGTCAAATATTGGCACTGATTAATTGAGCCAATCAATCAGGCGGTGCATACAATTGGCGCGCGCCGGCATGTCCGTCACCAACAGGCGCCGCTCAGCCGCGCACGTCCGGCGTGCGTCATCGATACCTGCACAGGAAATCATTGTTGCGCGTCGGGCCGACCTGAAGAGGCCGTCACAGTGGGCGTCTGCCGCACTGCAAGTGTCGCGAGCAGTGCCGCCACCCAGCCTCGTCTCACGCGTTGACGGCCCAGGTGTGTCCGGGGTCGGGGGCAGTATGACGCGACTCAGGAGTGAAGCGATGTGCGGCGGATCCAGTGACGACCCAGGTGTGCCCACTCCGGGCACACCTGGGTCGTCACTGGATCGGCGTCATACTGTCACACGGCGGTAGTATGACGCGGCTCAGGAGTGTAGTCATGTGCGGCGGTTCCAGTGACGGCTCGGTGTCTGTGAGCTGCGACATTTGATGTTGACAGCTGTCCTCTCTCTGCTATATCGTTGGTCCCACTAGTCATGTCCTCTCAGTACAAACATTCGTCACGCTGCTTAACTCATTCTGTTCTGCTGAACTTTTCACAAGCCACACAGTGGAGCCACACCAGCGTTGTGGCGGGCTGGGTATTTGAAGGCGGTATTCAACTGATGTTCGTAAGGGTGGTGCTCCCCATTCGTTTCACACACCAAGACCATTCCCAGCCCCAGAACATCCTGGAGTTAGGTGTGGACAGTCTAGCGTCATCCGGTTACAGATACTGTAGTTTCTACGCTATGGTTGCGACATTAGACCACAAATAAATAAGATTATGTACCAAATGCAAACTTAACCAATTGCATATTGCAGAAAGCAGCTGAATATTGGATGCTTAGACTCAAACATCTATAAATATTAACATTGGGTGTGAAAGGCGTGAAAAAGTAAAGCCATGCCAAAAAGCACGAATACATGATACTTGTGAGCTCTACTGGGATCAGTGGTCTAACGCCTTATGTGCATTGGCTGCTTGACGGCGCAGTCTGAAGCACTTTATTAACAGACGCAAGAAATCGTACTGAACAGGACAGAAGTATTTCTGCAGCACTGCATAAAGCCGATATCAGCGTCCCCTGGGGTGCTAGCATTCAGGGTTAAGAAATGATGATCTAGACGATACATTTTCGGATATTGCCTTCACAGGCGAAACATTTTCGAAGTTGCATGCTCTGCGGAGGCTAAACTCAGCACACGTTCCGTTGTTCTGCCAATGGACGTCTTCTTTAAGAGCTACATCCTCGCAAAGAAGTTGTCTGTGTTCGCCGACCCCCAGTTTGTCTCCGTCTGCCAGTGTTTTCTTTTTGCGGTCGATGCAGATATTGATAAATTGTCTACACATATCTCGCCAGTTATTCCTGTGATATTCATTAATGACCGCAAATGAATCACAACGATAATTTTGCATTCATTCGGTTGCAAAATTACATTTGTGTTTCAAGTGATGATTTTCTTAAAATGCATTCGGTCCGTAAAAAGAAAATATACTGAACACGACATACTGTAGTTCTTTACTTACATTTGTATGCGACCCTACAGTACCAATGCAATTCAGGACTATATGTCTCATGAGAAAACCAGCGGATAGACACTACCAAAGCACCTCCTGTGTAACCCATAGTACTGAGCATCGAAATTCAACGAATTCCTTATACTAAATTCACGGAGGTACTACAGTGTAAAGCATTCCTTTCTGACACGCTGGTACAGGCTATCCTACGGGCGTGTAGTGTCAGTGCAGACATGCGAAACGAACCCCATGTGCATGCGTCAATGCCCAATAAAGAACGCCCGCACATACGACTGTTCGATCTTGTATTACTTCTGCCTTCAGCCAAGTCGAGCATTGATCGGTGTGAGAGCCATTTGAAGGCACCGGGCAGTGCACCAGTGCATTGGAGACCATTGCGGCGGCGCGGCGGCCGGCGCGGAACGACTTTCCAGTGCTATGCACCGCCTTCAGCAAACACTGCACGATCGCACACCCCGGACGGAAACCATTCCAATTAGTATCCGAATTACCCCTGCATTTATCGCCAGGAAATGCAAGAGTTACTGCCGTCATAGAATTGAAATCGCTGGGAATTCGACCTCGTCGGCTGCTGACAGAGGCAGATCCAAGGAGGGTCACAGGAGGCATATACCCAACCCCAATGTAGAAGCGGCGGCCCTCCAGGATACCTAGTGCACCCGCCCAAATTTATTGTTTTTAAGCTGAAGCTGCTCCTCCAGGACGCTCGAGTACACCACTCTTTCAGTTGTTCAGACCAGGACACCCCTCTGAGTACCAAAGGCACCCTCTAGGCAGACTCGAGGGCATCCCCATTCAATTTTTTTTCAACCGGTGCCGCCGATCCAGACGGGCGCCCTTCAATCAAAATACCTGGATCCGCCCCTGGCCGTCGACTGGGAAAACGCACCCTAAAAGTCGAGCGCGGTATGCACGGCTTAACACTAGACTGATTTATATTTCCTCTTCCGTGACCAGGCGCCGATCTCTCCTTCCTCGGCTCATGTTTGGGCGCCATTGCGCGCCTGACGTCGCACGCTGTTAAATACATACACGCTGGCAATATACACGATGAACAGCATGTGGCACGGGTGCGGGTTGCGGCGGGTGGCGGCGCCGTCACTTGGCACCAGCACGGTCGGCGGCTGGCATGCTGTGCACGCCAGTCGTGCGTACAGCCGCTCAGCCAGTGTGGAATCGGCTGACAACCACCGCAGGAGGACAACACAGCGACGGCACAGGGTGACAGCACAGGGTGACAGCACAGGGTGACAGCACAGGGTGACAACACAGGGTGACAGTACAGGGTGACAACACAGGGTGACAACACAGGGTGACAACACAGGGTGACAGTACAGGGTGACAGTACAAGGTGACAGTACAGGGTGACAGCACAGGGTGACAGCACAGGGTGACAGCACAGAACGACAGCACAGGGTGACAGCCTAGGGCGACATGGCACACCACCGGCAAACTCCTGCCGTCGCTGTCATAATGTCAATTATCTGGGCATACACGTCTGTCTGTATACAGAGGTGCGCGGTGTGCTGTAGCTGGACCGCCAACACAGGGCTGCCGAGGCGGCACAACCGCTGTCTACAACGGCCGTTCGCCGGGACTGCCTGACCCTCCCACTAAACACAGACGCAGGCGTACAGAGGCTGATACTCATCTGAGGCACTTACATCCAACAAAGGCAACTTATGTGTGGTCGATGGTCATGACATCAGCTGGCGAAGAGGCACGTTTGTGGCCCCCGGCCGGCGCGGCGAGTCCGTCAGCCGGTGTTGCATATTGGAGTACTTAACGTGTCGTTTTTGGGTTGTCGCATTGCCCTCGCAGATGTTTAATCAAATGCTGATGATGATGATGATGATGCTGGAGTGCTAGAACCGCACATTATCGGCAGCTACACACACTAGACACGGTGCAGCAGCTGACCCCGTCAGAGCAATGCCACTCGGCAAGGGTATATCGATCAAACGCAGAAACACATCGCTCTTCGACCAATAGGCTATGATTATGTGCGCCGAGTCAGGACCAATTGTGGTCATGGTTCAGCAGAACATGATGCTGCCGCTGTTGGTCGGCGGCCGACCGGCCGGTCAAGTCAGCGTGGCACGTGCGTCAGTCCACGTGGCGCGGTACGCACCCTGCCGCCACCACCGACCGGTAGACCGGTCCGGTCAGGCCAGCGTGGCACGTGCGTCAGTCCTGTACGCACCCTGTCACCATCAGCCGGCCGACCACCAATTAGTGGCCAGTTTTGCAGATCGGTGGACGTCAGCGTGTGTACGGGTCAGTCCGACTACGGCTGTAATTAGTCAGGCGCCGACAGTCGGCAGTCGGCGGTCGGCGGTCGGTGGAGCAGAGGCGGACCGGGCCGCAATACCCGGTCACGCAGCCGGACACCAGCCGGGCCACAACCGGTCCGTTCCGCTCCTCACTACCGGTC
Organism: Imbricaverruca yamaguchii; assembly: GCA_034440575.1. Classification (NCBI taxonomy): domain Eukaryota; kingdom Metazoa; phylum Arthropoda; class Thecostraca; family Neoverrucidae; genus Imbricaverruca; species Imbricaverruca yamaguchii. The sequence continues at coordinate 392,959 of JAOTOL010001449.1, forward strand.
AGCCACGGCACCCGCCCGCTCGCCTCCCGCCGCCCGCCGCCGCGCTCTCGGGGGGGCGTGCCGGCGAACGCCTTGCTCGCGCCGGTGCACGCCTCCGTGCGCCGCCAGTGGCGCGAGGGGGCGAGGGGTGCGGCGGTGGGATACTATGGGGAGGAAAAGGGGCGGAGTCCGATGAGAGCGGCGACACGCAGTGGCGGCAGTCAAGGCCAGGAACCTGTCAGAGAATTTGGCGGCATCGACTTGTGTCCGGCCGGCCCTACAGCCCGACCTGACGTGCTCGGCTGGTGTGTGGTCGGCCCTACAGCCCGACCTGACGTGCCCTGCTGGTGTGTGGCCGGCCCTACAGCCCGACCTGACGTGCCCTGCTGGTGTGTGGCCGGCCCTACAGCCCGACCTGACGTGTCCGGCTGGTGTGTGGTCGGCCCTACAGCCCGACCTGACGTGCCCTGCTGGTGTGTGGCCGGCCCTACAGCCCGACCTGACGTGCCCTGCTGGTGTGTGGCCGGCCCTACAGCCCGACCTGACGTGCCCTGCTGGTGTGTGGTCGGCCCTACAGCCCGACCTGACGTGCCCTGCTGGTGTGTGGCCGGCCCTACAGCCCGACTTGACGTGCCCTGCTGGTGTGTGGTCGGCCCTACAGCCCGACCTGACGTGCCCTGCTGGTGTGTGGCCGGCCCTACAGCACGACCTGACGTTCCCTGCTGGTGTGTGGCCGGCCCTACAGCCCAACCTGACGTGCTCGGCTGGTGTGTGGCCGGCCCTACAGCCCGACCTGACGTGCCCTGCTGGTGTGTGGCCGGCCCTACAGCCCGACCTGACGTGCCCTGCTGGTGTGTGGCCGGCCCTACAGCCCGACCTGACGTGCCCTGCTGGTGTGTGGTCGGCCCTACAGCCCGACCTGACGTGCCCTGCTGGTGTGTGGCCGGCCCTACAGCCCGACCTGACGTGCCCTGCTGGTGTGTGGCCGGCCCTACAGCCCGACCTGACGTGCCCGGCTGGTGTGTGGCCGGCCCTACAGCCCGACTTGACGTGCCCGGCTGGTGTGTGGCTGGCCCTACAGCCCGACCTGACGTGCTCGGCTGGTGTGTGGTCGGCCCTACGGCCCGACCTGACGTGCCCGGCTGGTGTGTGGCCGGCCCTACAGCCCGACCTGACGTGCCCGGCTGGTGTGTGGCCGGCCCTACAGCCCGACTTGACGTGCCCGGCTGGTGTGTGGCCGGCCCTACAGCCCGACCTGACGTGCCCGGCTGGTGTGTGGCTGGCCCTACAGCCCGACCTGACGTGCCCGGCTGGTGTGTGGCTGGCCCTACAGCCCGACCTGACGTGCCCGGCTGGTGTGTGGCGGCGTGCGTCCGGCCGGTCCGGTGTCCCAGCCGGGTCCGGTCCGGCCCGGTCGTTCGTCCGACAGGCACGTCGGCAGCCGACGCCTGACCTCAAGCAGCTTCCAGCAGGGCCAGCAGCGCAGTAACGATTCCATACGGCATGGAACGCCAATTTTTGTCTTGTTTACACAGCATTATCTGTGCTTGGTACGGTCTACACTACACAAATTTCAGGTGGTGCCATAAACTCGGAATTTGAAGGCACTGCTTGTAGAGTTATGCATTTAGATATTGCAAATGTGGTGGAGGAAGGTGGCAGAGAAGGGATAGCAGGATAGCAGGACATGGAATAAGATTCAGAAAGCATGACGTGGAATAAAGTCATTGTTCCTACCACTTTCCAGATAGCACAGTACAGCAGTAAGTTCTTGCATGTCCGCTGTTCATGCTCAGATTCAATAGATGTCAACTGCGGCCGCAATGTCGTCACACCCTACTTGTGACATTTATGAGTAGAACTCCGGGTAAAGCTGATGTCAAGAGGCGAAATGACCATTTCACAACAGCCCCGCGTTGGGCGGAGGCCGAACACACGCATCCAAGATCCTATAAATATATCCTGAAAGACTAATCGCCAAAATATAATTTCGATCTGAGATCTTGAAACAACAATAATTCGATAAAGGATGTGATGCAAAGTGAAAACTAAACGCCCGCTTCTGACGGCCCCTATAGCACACTAAGAATCAACGGCCCAGTAATTGTACGACCCTTCGCTAAACCAAGGCCCACATCCTGTATCCTAGGATAATATTGAACATATCTATTGTTTACATCCAGGATGGTGGAAGATCCGTGGATAAAACTAATTACATAGAAAATGTAACACATGGCGAAGAAAAACGAGCGCAATGCATGAATATATTGTACCAATACGACACTCGCCTGGAGGTTTCACATGCGAAAATTTACTACAGCATGAACAATTAAGATTAGCTAGGCATAGCACAGGTTCTGCGGATTCATCATGAAATATACATCTAGATATTTCGGACCGTGCAATCCCGGACAAAATTTAGACAAGAGACAGGCCCGCAGTTCTTAATCCATAGTCAAGGGCAAATGAAAAATAGATTCTGTACACGGTAGATGCTTCAATAAATGGTGGGTCAGAATCCTATGGATGACTAGATCCTGTAATACAGATCCGATAAACGGATATCTCGTTCTATGATCCAGAAACATGACTGTTTCGCAGAGGTAGGAAACATGACGGTAGCAGTCACCACCTAACATGCTTCTGCGTCAGACTTGCCAAGTGTAGTCGAAGTGAGCATCTGCCAACCTGAGTTCTAGCCAGCGCATCTGACTCACAGCTGGTTTGTTATTTGTCTTCTTTTTTATTCAATTTACGCCATGGTGGGGGTTAGTGTTAGCAGGTGATTTTTAGCACAATACGAAGATGGACGAAACTGAACATTGGTTTGTTATGACACATGAAAAGAAGCGCCATCTGAAAAGCGGCAACTTGCCAGATACAAAAGCAACACACACCTGAACTGTGCCATGCGCTTCTGTCCAGCATCTGACAAAGTTACCATTCCATTTGAATGGCGTAATTTGTTGACGAACTTCTGGGCAATGTAACCACGATTACGCGCTTTCAGGCCATAATATAGAACATGGTCTGACAGGTCACATCAACTAAGACAAGCGGTATATTCGTCCAACGCTAGTCCCTACTAGAAAGTACGGTGCAAGGGCTTCAAAGACCCAAGATGCACGTTTGTAATGCAATTTATTGAACTACTACAAACATTACTGTATATTATGTTGAAATATTTTACTGTACGTGAAGGATATTGGGCACAGGAGCATCATATTCTACCATAGGTGTCTACTGCCTACTTAGTGCTAATATTGCAGGTTTCAAGAGATCGAGACATGTCGCATATTTTGAGAAGTCTATGAAGTCAGATTGAAAGAACGCCAAAAATATTATAAGCACAAAAATATTTCAAGAATACATTATTAGCTCAGTAGAATCCACACATAGCATGCTATATTCACGAAGCTTCAATGCATTATTGCATGTTGGTAGTCATGTACCTGTAATGCGACAAAGCTCTTCAATATTGGTGCTTTCTCGTTTAAGGATGCTTATGCTGCCAGGATGATGATGCACCAGGATGTCAGCACTAGCATCAGATTGCATCAATGCGAGCGCAATGCACACACAGTATCGGATATGACTGAGGAAAAACGTTTGGAAAAGTGTATCCATTTGATAAGAACTATGGCCGAGCACATATAGTTAGTTATTAGGGCTTTAAGGCGCATCGACTACTCCAAGCACATATAGAGAATGACCACTGAGCCAGGTAAAAACAGTGCAACTGCAACGGCAAGTCAAGACCCCGGCAAGTTGAACCGCCACTAAAGACAATATTCGATCCCAGTCAACGGGCTTAGGAGTGTACTTGGATCATGTTCATTTGACAGATTCATTGAATCGATCAATGTTTTAAAATAACAAAAAAAGTGCCTAGAATCGGAAAGCACGAATATTTCATGTCACTATAGGGGGCCGGAGACTTGACTTTGGATTACCAAACCAAAATGCACAGTGCACTGTGCATTTTGCATGCATGCAGTACATTCAGTAGGGCAACATAACTACAAGGTAAATAATATTAGCCGTTCGCTGCCTATAACGAGCATACAAAGTATCTGAACTCCTTTCACTCCGTCCAGCAAATGTTGAGTTGCATTGTTTGCAGCAAATGTTGGGTAGCTTCAGGAACTGAGCACGCAACGGGTGGCCAAGCAGGTCATGCTATCCAACATTTCGGACTTCCTTTTGCCAAGTTTTGGTCTTCGTTGCGTATCTTGGACTCATGCGAAATTACATTTTTTCATTTTTCTCTTGATATCTTGGCGACATTGGATATAACTTGCTGGGTGACGCGGGTGTCAGCTTCTAAACTGAACACACACACACGCACATCTTTTAGTCCAGAAAATTTCAGCTGTTTGTCAGAGTACGACTATCTATGCCTTTCGCTGAAAATTATTCCACACAAATTGTCAAATCATATAAATGCCGCTGAAATTCGATAATTGGTAAAGCCTGGCGGCACCTTCGTATGTGCAAACTCGCCAAATCCGTAGCAGCCGTGCAGAATCTATACACACTTCATGTGGCTGAAACGTTACCGAACAGTGAAATAAATGCAGCCATGAGCATCAATCTGGGACGCCGTCAGCTTGTCGCACACCCATTTGGCTTTGCGCGTTCGTCAAATCGAATACCCCACCCACGGAACGTCCTCCGCTCCGGGCAGCGGCGGAGGGACTGCAACGCCGGTGCCAGCTGTATATATTTCAATTGTGTGTTATCATGGCTACGGCTAAATATGTTAAAATAGGACGCAGCAATCTCATGGATGCGGTTGTACATGTATTTACCCAGATGCTAGCTCTCCTTCGCTTACAGCAGCAACGTGGTATATAAACTATATATATATATATATATATATAGATATATATACATGACAAATCACTTCATCACTAATCTAATGCGCCTGTAGGGGCCCTTTCAACACATATTATGGGTACTACAGGGGACATATTGTGATGGAAGTTACTAAAGATCAACATAAAAAGAGCAGACCTGGATCCGAGTTACAAAATTGGAACTTGAAATGCTGCATTACCCCGAAACTGCTGTTGACGATTGCCCGCAAGCGGATATTCCACCTCAATCGCTTTCTTTTAACATGGATTAAAGGGTGGGATACAAACTGGTAAATATCAAAATCGAAGGGACTACGTCCGACTATGAGTGAATATTTGGGAACATAAAACGCTTCAACAAGACAGTGATTACCCATTTTTTTTAATGTTCGGTTGGTAAGGGGGCGATTAGATGAACTGTTGCATCATATGCACAGAAGTAAACTCATCCGAACGCAGTCCTTGTTGACAAGCAATACTTCACCTATAATTGATATGCATGTTCGCAAGAACGTTAAATAATACAGTCAAAATCACTCAGCCACTTCCCAATAGTTGCATGTGGTTTGCATGAAGCTATGAAATGCCGCCTAAATTAGAGGATATTATTAAGTTAGTGTATGTGAAATGGGTTAAATAAAGGCTACTATCTGATACACATGGTTGGGCGCGAGACGTGACCCACAGTGCAGTGTGACCTCTGATGATCTCGGCCGGTCGGGCGTTAGTGATGGCAGACAGTAGAATGTCGGCAGGTGAGTGGCATCGCCATGTGTGCAGATCAGGAGCTCGACTGGTGCAAAAAATCTGAACGGAGCAGAAACGATCACCCATACCGACCAGACACTCAGCCAGCAGCACGACAGTAACGCCAGCCAGACACCGCCCGTCACGGCGGCTGTTTCCTGCGTCCGTTGTCACTGCTCTCTACGATTGATTTTGATGTGTTTGGGCCGGATGCTTCGTTCGGTTCTCCATGTTGAATGCTTCTTCCGGGAAGCCGAGTCACCCTTTGTGCATCATATTAGTGAGTGCAGGAGAAATACTGGAGGTATTTGAAGAGCTCATGCGCAGTAATACCGAATTGCAAGTGCCGACAAAAAGGGAACTCTACATTCACAAAGTGTCTCGATGAATATAACGATACTGCTCAAAATGCTGCTAAAATGCTCACGAATATTGGCGCGATTTATCCATGCTATAAGAAGAATACCTCCATGCAGCACCACGATGACGTAGAGGACACCTGAAGACGCATGCATCTACCATATTATGTTATATATTAACTTTAAGAATGAATATAAATACGGACTGTCTAGTTTGAGTGCCGCAGCAGCGCACGTGCCATTCCCGAGGGGGAGTCCATGTACGAGGCTGGTTCGTCTGGGTCATCACACAGGATTCTAGATGAAGTGCGATTTTACACTGAACTTAAAATAGTGCATGCATGTAGAGGTGAGGTATGTATCCTTCAGGTGTCTTCGATGATGAAAAATTCCGTGTCATCACGAAAGCCTTAACAGACCGCTATACGCCTCTGCTATTAAATTGGTCTAAAAGCCGAATAACTGGTTATTTAGCCAACTGGCTTGTTAAATTTGCAACTATAAATGCATTCAGCAATGATTGTACGACGATACCCAGCAAAAGCATAGTCCTTTTTCCCCAAGACATAGTTAGACATTGTGCAGGACATTGTTTTTGTTCTCGATGCGCTCTGGTGAAGTTGAGGAGGCTTGCGATATAATTTCAGTTCATGCAACGTCTTGCGACACACGCCACACCTTCAGCTGGAATCACCTTGACTACACTAGTTGACATGTGGGCTGCGCTTAATCGCATGACAAGATGCTTGTGCTTTATTTGATACGGTGACGGAAGATCCAATAGGCTGCTTAAACACATGTCCATGGAAGCTGACGAAATCCTAAGCATTACATGAACAGCCTTCCCGACAAATTTCCCCACGACGTCCTCAGTGCACAAATGCTGTAGCCGTTTAAGTTGAGGAGTTAAGAGTGCAGCAGCCGCGGCACCGTTAGCTCGGGCCGGCCGCCGGTGCCAGACGGGTGAGCGGATGGCAGCCGCAGCGGCAGCGAATGGCCTCAGCTTCAGCTTGCGCTCGGATTAACCTACACGTAGTCTGAGACCACAGGCAGGGACACATCCTGCGCACCACTGCGACCCTACCGTTGTCACAGCACGTGCATTATAGGGCTCGGGGGACAGGTAGAGGCGGCCACAACCACGCAGTCAACAGCTCCGCCAACACCAATGATAAGCCGCTGACAGCAGCGATGAGCGTCAGCACGCGTCAAAACCAACATCACCTTCAGGAACGACCACGGAGATGGCGTGAACAGAGGACGACAAGGGAACAGAACGGGGAACGAATCACAAAACAACCCGAAGCCCAACATTACACCACAACGTCGCATGTAAATGATCAGGCCAAGACACACTGGCCAAACTGCGGAGTGACATGAGTGGAGCCTCTCGTAAGGTCGTCACGTCACGTCGGCCGGCGGTGGACGACGACCAGCCATGCTCGGCTTGAAGGCAAACTTGACCTGATTATTGATCACGTTTGTGGCACGTTTGTGATAAAGTCAGACACAGGCAATGTGTACGTCAACACATTGCCTGTGTTTGACGCAACACCGACACAAACTCGCCAAGCTTCGTCTTATACGCAGGCCTTACACACGCATCCATCTTCAACAGGTTAAACGAACGCCAGCTTCAGTCGTCTTTTGCCGAGTGGGGGTCGGATCTAGGCAAGTCTGTCAGGGACACACAACTGGCTTAAGTCGTCTCTTGCTGGGTGGGGATTTGATCCAGACACGTCTCTCTCAGTTAGAGCTACGCGAGTCACCGACCGCCGCGGCGGGCTGTCTGTATAAGACGCCTCAGGACGCCGCGGCGGGCTGGCTGTATGAGACGCCTTAGGACGCCGCGGCGGGCTGGCTGTATAAGACGCCTCAGGACGCCGCGGCGGGCTGGCTGTATAAGACGCCTCAGGACGCCGCGGCGGGCTGGCTGTATAAGACGCCTCAGGACGCCGCGGCTGGATGGCTGTAGGAGACGCCTCAGGACACCGCGGCGGGCTGGCTGTAGGAGACGCCTCAGGACGCCGCGGCGGGCTGGCTGTAGGAGACGCCTCAGGACGCCACGGCGGGATGGCTGTAGGAGACGCCTCAGGACGCCGCGGCGGGCTGGCTGTAGGAGACGCCTCAGGACACCGCGGCGGGCTGGCTGTAGGAGACGCCTCAGGACGCCGCGGCGGGCTGGCTGTATGAGACGCCTTAGGACGCCGCGGCGGGCTGGCTGTATGAGACGCCTTAGGACGCCGCGGCGGGATGGCTGTAGGAGACGCCTCAGGACGCCGCGGCGGGCTGGCTGTAGGAGACGCCTCAGGACGCCGCGGCGGGATGGCTGTAGGAGACGCCTCAGGACGCCGCGGCGGGATGGCTGTAGGAGACGCCTCAGGACGCCGCGGCGGGCTGGCTGTATGAGACGCCTCAGGACGCCGCGGCGGGCTGGCTGTATGAGACGCCTCAGGACGCCGCGGCGGGCTGGCTGTAGGAGACGCCTCAGGACGCCGCGGCGGGCTGGCTGTAGGAGACGCCTCAGGACGCCGCGGCGGGCTGGCTGTAGGAGACGCCTCAGGACGCCGCGGCGGGATGGCTGTAGGAGACGCCTCAGGACGCCGCGGCGGGCTGGCTGTAGGAAACACCGACCTGCCGCGACCACCACACGCTTGGTATTGGTCTGCAGCACGCGTCGCGCGTAATGGATCGGTGCACGTGTGCACGACCGGTCGGGTGTCGGTGGTGCGCGTAGGCCGGCCAAGACCCGGTCAGCGGGCAGAGACCGAGATCCAATGAAGCGAGCCGCGGCCATCTTAGCCGGCCAACACTGGAGTGTGCTGTGCTCAGAGAAGATCCATCATCATCAGGCGGTGGTACTCGACCGGCCAGATTGTGGGAGCGTTCATGTGGAGAGCTGGCGGCCGGCGAACAAATCGAGCCGGTGAATGGGCCGAGAAAATACCTCATTGTAGGCGTCGGGGGACAACCACTCCACCGACGTGGTTGGCCCGTATTTTACATATCGCCATTGGTATACATATCGCCCTGCAGCAATTCGAAAGGTTCCGGCCATATGGCATGAACGGATGTTCACAGGGAATACGAAGTCCGTTGCTGTTAAATCAAAGACATATAGCAGTTTCTCACGACGTTAATGCCTACTGGAACCAAATGCAGACATTTTTATTTCGCAATGTAACGCAGCGCAATGTTGGACATGCATCGTACACTTCACACATCTATATCAGAGGATCTCTACTTGGCTGGCCATTACAGTATATGGTGAGCATAAGGCAATCAGAGGAGCAATTATCAAGGCGGAAAAGACCCATTAATCAGTCGATACCGCCACACCAAAAGTTGGTCTCGCACTATGACTTGTATTGCTAGTGCTGAGATGATTTAAACATCAGTATTTTAGTAAAAACGCCAGGTTGCGGCGAAACAATGTATGATGCGCTTAAACAAAGTGTGAAATGTTGGAAGTTTCCATATATTGTGAAATTAAATACTTATTGACATAAACTGTAGGCGATTAAAACAAATATGTTTAAGACTTTTGTGCAGTCCGACAGCTCTGCACTAGGAAATTTGTGGCTGGCTTGTCGATTGTTGCGATCCGATCTGAATACTTGGATTTTAATTGAATTGATGTCCACCAGAAATGGCGGTGTAGTTCGGTGAAGTACAAATAAAATGGTTCATGCTATTGTTACCAAATCACAGCTTCAGCTTTCGGCGTGATTTCCATTTCATAGAAACATTGGCTGCGTTCGACAGGTGTCGAATTATGTGCAAATAAACACACAGATAAATAAACGCGCTCCTTCGCGGTTGCAAATGCACAAGTAACTTCACCGTTCACGGAAAAGTGTTCACGCCGGCGCACAAATCTCCACCACCCGATGTGACCTAACAGTTTCTTCTTCTTCACAGTCTGGACGACGTCATTCGCAATGTCCATCACCACTGTGTGGGATAGACCGGATATTTCTGGTGCATTAAGGAGACCGAACACTAAATATACGTATTTTGTATTATTGTATTCCTTTTCAGAATTCAGTGAGGACATAATGCACTTGTCTACACCGATCGAATGCACCGATTACCAATTTGTTTCGATGTGCATGACATTTAGAAGATACATATAAAATTGCAGTGGTCCAGTCTATCAGTATTGCATTACAACACGTATCACGCTTAAGGCAATAATTCATGTTATGTGTAAATGTGATTCCGTGCAACAGAACTTCATTACAGCATGCATCACGCTAAGGCAATAATTAATAGTATGTAGAAATGTAATCAAATCTAAGAGAGATGCATTACGACTGGATCCATCATGCTATGAAAATAATTCCATGGCATGTGTAAATAAGCTAAGATCGTATATTATATATTATACGGTTAATAGTTGTATCGTCATATAGCCGACGAACTCGACTGAATGGTGGTTATTACTAATGCTGTTGCAATGGTGCTATAATTTCCCAGTATAAAAAGGCAGTTTGATGCTAGGAACAACAAATAACGAACAAAACAGAATAAAATTGCTGGTACTGTTCCACAACCATATACTTATTTAATTTTATCCCGTGATGTAATCTACCTAATGCCAGCAAAGTACACGTAACAGGGGCGCATCTTCTCAGAAAAGGCGTAGCAACATTCAACGTCTTAGGTCATCTAAACGCTTTTTTGCAAGAAACTCCATAGAAGAGATGCTAAAATGTCAAGAAATGATTCGAGCGACGGCCCTCCGAACATAATAGTAGGTTACCACCCATGACATCTGACAGGCATGCAACACACAGTGCCACTGGGTGCATGGCTTGCCCACCTCTCCCCGTCCACCTACTTGCTGCCAGAACTGGGCGATGATCATGGGCACCTCCTCCTTCTTGAAGACAGAGTCCATGTTGCTCATCAGCTGCACGTCCATCGCATCGTGTCCGGCACCCAGTGTGGCGAGTCGGCGTCGCGGCCGGGACCGGCGGGATCACCAGCACCCACTCAGGATCGGGTGTGGACAGGATCGGGGTGCAGGCAGCTGGCGTCACAACACCGGCGTGGCGTACACGTCTGACAGACAATTACGGCCGGCGATCGGTGGCGGCGTGCCGATAGCGCGTGCCGGCGATCGGTGGCGGCGTGCCGGCGATCGGTGGCGGCGTGCAGATAGCGCGCCGCACACCGGCGCCGTCTGTCCAGCCGACACTGGCTCCTAGCCAGTCCCGATCGGCAACCTCCTGCCACGACGCACACACGCCACTAGCAGCGACGGACGACTGAGGCGAGTTGGCCGCCGCCGCCGCACTCCGGACGACAGGCCCATCTAGCGGCCAGCTGGCGAACTAGTGGCCGTTGAGGCCGGCCCAATACCGGGCCTGCCGGCGCGGCCGACGGATCTGATTGGAGTTTGGAAATATTGGGCTGGTCGAGGCGGCCCACGCAGCCAGGTCGCCAGCGCGCCGGTCTGGGCGGTCAGAGCGCGCGCGCCTGCCGGCAGCTACGTCGGCCGCTGGAGGGCGGGCGCCAGCAGGCCGCGCCTGGTGATGGTCACAGGCGGCCGAACCACTGCAACACTGGCACATGGCGCTACCTTCAATTTCCAGATTAACGTGAGCCACGTGGCGCTAACTGTACGGTAACGACGTAAGAAGTACACGGATCCCACTTAAATCCCGACGTTCGACAACTTCTAGTGACTTTAGCTGCTTTTTGCCAAACTTTGTGGGACTTTTTACGTGTTTAGCATCCTATTTGAGTTGACTTCAACATCATGCAGCCATACTTCAAATAGCCTACTTTCTAGCTTAATTTCTGGTGTGCTCTGGATTTATGTTGCTGTCATTCTGCCTTATGAACACTGCACATGCGCTAATACACACTAGGTTCACAGTACCATGATTATTGCAGGAGTTCTCAAAGCTTAGGGAAAGAATATTTACAAGTTATTGCAGGCATAAATACAAGGATCAACAAAGCATTCGCTGAGAGAAAAATAAAAGCTGGGGAGAAAAAGTCACGCATTAAACTTGTATCAAACTGGATACCAATATCAAACGCGTTCTGAATAGATTAAACCCATGTGCACATAGTTTCGTGAAAACGGTTACTAGGACGGCAAACGGTGACGCGAATGTTCATCGTCATAGTCACTTAAAACAAATTGGTCCGAGTGCTCGCTGGGGCTGCTTTGCGATGACTGGTAGTATTCAACGGAGCCCGTTCTGTGGACCCTGACCCCGCCACCCGATCTGGAAATCCCACTTGAACGGTATAATTTAGACAGCTTCAGCTGCCACCGGTCTCCCGACATGGCCGAGACACAACCTTATCGAACCAGCTGCCAGCTCCCATCGGTGTTCCGATATGGCAGATACCCCAGCGTCGTCGTGCCAGCTGCCAGCTGATTCCTCTGCCGACAACCAATGTCGGCTCGACTAATGTCGGCTCTACTAACTGATATATAGGAGTATACTGATGCATTGATGTATAGGAGCGGCATGCTTACCACGTAATGTAAAAATATAACATGGTGCCCATTTTAATTGTACAGCAGAAAACTCCCTCCACGCACAGGTTTTGAAACCCATTGATATGGAAGTGATTTTGATTAGCTTCGGAGCTTCAGGTTACAGGGACTGCGTTGCCATGGTGCTGGCTTTGGCCATTGCATGACATACTGCCGTTAAACATTGTATGGCCTCATTTTACAACCATGATTCTTCCGTCCTTGGGTTCTCTACAATGTATGTTGATGTGTATGTTACGCGTAGTCACCACTGCATCACCTACAATAGTCGCGGAAGCCGAAATCCAAGCAGTCAGCTAGCTTTAAACACAGAACTTGCGGTTAAGAAGTAGACGCACCACCTAGTAGGATTCTTGATCCGTGCTGTTTCTAGTTTGCAATGAACGAATTAACTACGTCTGCTCACTTCATTAGTATTTGGTTATTAGCAGTTGCTTACTAGCAAGAAGTCCAGTGGGCGAAGCATATTTATTTGTCCGCAATAAACATTTCATATGTATACTTTCATCTAACTCTGAGCATCAAGCTAAAGGTGACAACCGAACTGTTAACACAATCATTAATGAAAAACAAGTACTTAATCATCGACTTCGCTCACGCTATATGGTGACGGTACACATTTACGTTATGTGGCGACGGTACACGTTTACGCTACATGGTGATACACGCTTACGCCACATGGTGATGATACACGCTTACGCTGCACGGTGATGATACACGCTTACGCCACATGGTGATGATACACGCTTACGCTGCATGGTGATGATACACGCTTACGCCACATGGTGATGATATACGCTTACGCTGCATGGCGTCAATTCACGTTTATGTTACATGGTGACAAAACACGTTTACGCAACATGGTGATGATACATGTTTACGTTACAAAGATCATGGGGTAAGCCACATGCGTGTGAATCATACCCGAATAGATCATACGCAAGATATCTTACTAAGACCTCACCGTATGCAATGCATCTTCTCGAGCTAAATTAACTCGGAGTTGATGAAGGTCGGGATGCACTGCTACACCCGAGTAAAACTGACCCCTTTGAGGAAAGGATGGGGGTGGGTGCGGGTGTAATGAACTTGAGCGATTTTCCCTAATAGGCATGGATTACGTTTCCATGTTCCAGATGAAATACCAACTTCGCAACTCAACGGAGCCACAAAGTTACAGAGAGGAAGGATGGTTGAGGGTGTACGCGGGCAAAAGCTATTCCCAAACTGACGGGACGTTTCAATTCGTAAACTCGGCACCAACAAAATAGAGCGGTGTACAATCCCGTCAAGGGGTGTCGATTTTTGGAAAACATTTTGGTGGGCGAAGTATATTAGACCCCCACAAAAAAAACTCATCGGATTTCACCCACTATACTTTCAGACCTCATTACTTATTATTTGTATTCGACGATGTTTATGTTAATGTTTATTCAGCATCCTCGCCAACGGGAAAATCGTCCAGTAACAGGTGAAGCCATATAAACAAAAGATCAATGTACAGTACATATCAACACAAAAGCTGTGAGTCATAGCATACGACTACAGTGTCATACAGTGGACTCAGGTCCATCGTCATCGTCAACGTCATCTATATCCTCAACGCCATCGTCAACCTCCCCTCACTCCATACACCAACGAACACACAACGGCTTAAATAATTATGTATGCGCCCATATGCAGGCTAAAACACACCGGCCTTGATGGAGCATTCGAGCACGGCAGACCTGAACTGTGATGATGACGGGTAAAGGTATTTCCTCGGTGCCTTGCGTTATGAAGGGCGAAGCCAAAGTTTTGGTGGAGCGAGTTCAGGGTCGGGAAAGGGGCTTCCACAAAATCATAGCAATCGAAAACAATGTCCTCTGATCAAACATGTGGATTGATGTCATCGTGATCGCCGAGTCTAGTCAGTCACCACACACGACACCAAGCAAACTAAAATGCACAACGAATCACATACATGAATCAACGCAATCGTTCTACTATTTATTTTTACAACAGTTTAAAAACTTCATCCGTACCCAATGGCGGAACCAATACCAAGAGTAGGCCACACTGGGTGCACGCCTCTACGATCACAGCCAAGGAGTCCGAAAAGGTCAGTCCAGGAGATTCCCAGAAGTGCCATCCGACGGTCTTGAAATGGACATGTCGGCTCGAATGGTTCCTCTGCTCTAGAGTCGGAAATATAAAGTGTAAAACGTCGGAAAATGGGAATATCAGAAATCAACAGTGCTCAAATCGTTGGTATTGGAATGGTCCACACACCAGGTGTGTCGCAGCAGGAACATTTTTACTGCAACCCTGTTGGCACTTGTAATCCTTTCCCTCCAAAAGGCTAAGTGCGGAGTTTTCTATACCTTTGGTAGTGCTTGGACCCATCATATATACCTTCTTGACCTCATCCACCAATGTGATTTCTAATTCCCTTGAAATTGACTTGGGACGGACCAAGGAGGATAATGTTCACACATCTCGAAAATGCCACCATTCGCGGTAGTTTAAGGATAACAACACCAAATCCAGATCATAATGTTCTTTCATGAAATCGAATAACTCTGCTTTCCAAAAATTATAAGGAGGTAAAGGTTACTAAACAGAGGTCAGGTCAAAATCTCTCTTCTCATCGCAGTAAGGAGACAACTGTTTCGTGCCGAACAAGAATGATATAGACATTCTGCTTTCAAATATGTTTCCAGGTCAATGATGTTAGGTCAGGTCAAGTATTATGCATATTCTGCACTGCCGTCATTTGTGTGGAGTTGTGATTTTTGTGCGCGTCAGCAGTGGTGACGGGCGACATTGTGCTCGCAATGTCGTCTTATGCCGAATGCTACTGTTCCTTGTGAATTGAAATTTCAATTCGGCTTTAGAGCCACCGGAGTAATACACCATGGCATTTTGTGAACAAAC
This sequence comes from Imbricaverruca yamaguchii, assembly GCA_034440575.1. Taxonomy (NCBI): domain Eukaryota; kingdom Metazoa; phylum Arthropoda; class Thecostraca; family Neoverrucidae; genus Imbricaverruca; species Imbricaverruca yamaguchii. The sequence goes on from JAOTOL010001449.1 coordinate 408,342, forward strand.
AATGATCCGAGATAACCCGACTCCGTGTGACTGAACCTTATTATATGAAGCAAATGTAAAGCATATAAAGAACAAATATAAAGGTGCAAGGTGTTCGCAGCAGGAACACATGGCATACGAAAGGTGTCTTCATATAGGTGAGGGGGACACGAATAAGGCCACAAGGGTGCCGCACCCAAAATAATTTCTGGCCGCCCAGCTGTCTGTACCTGTAATCATTACTTCAGTGGAAATAAGGCCAGTCTCCCTGCTGACAATTTGTTTTTCTGATGTCATCAATATCCATTGACCGAAATGCATAACAAGGGCAGCTGTGTATCAAGCAGATTCAATGGCTGACGAATTGGGAAATATTAATGCCTGGATGACATTGGTATCTGTTAATGGAAAGGTGAACGGTAGAATGCGGAGAAAGTGACAACTAATGCACACAAAAATGTTCGGAAAGTTGATGCAAAGCCGCGACTAATCCTACACCGTTCATCTTAACTGGCCAGGGCCGTCGAGTACATCCCGTCTACCAAGGTTGGATTTAAACTTTGCAATCCTGGATGAGGAGTGGACAATTTCTGAGTTATGGAATACGGAGAGGTATTTTCCTTGAAACCTTGCCATCAGAATCTCACTTTAAGTCTCAGGTGAATTTTGAGCAATTTACCACAGAACAATTCGTTGTCTAACAACGCCATCAGACATCCGAATTGAAAACACATGGAGGAAACAACATGGAGGATAATTTTCCGAAGAGGATAATGCTATGGATGGCAAAAATCTAGGAAAAGCCCGCTTTTACAACCCTGACGTCCACTGTGGCCGGCCAAGGTCGCAGAGCACACCGTCCACTGTGGCGGACCGGGGGCTTTGGAGTAGAGATTCTGCTATGGCGGACCAGGGCCGCGAAGCACACCATCCACTCTGGCGGACCGCCAGAGTGGATGGTGCACGAAGCACACCGTCCACTGTGGTGGACCAGGGCCGCGGAGTACATCATCAAATGTGGCAGACCAGGGTCGCGGAGTATACCATCCACTGTGGTGGACCGGGGCCGTGTGGCACACCTACTATAACGGACTAGGGCTCCGAAGCATAGCGTCCACTGCGGCGGATCACGATACCGGAGTACATCATCTAATGTGGTGGATCAGGGTCGCGAAGCAAACCGTCCACTATGACGGATCAGGGCCGTGGACTACAACGTCAATTGAAACGGAACGGGGCCGCGGAGTACACCGTCCCCTGTGGCGGATCAGGGCCGTGGACTATACCGTCCATTACAATGGACTGGGGGGACTGCCGAGCACACCGTCCACTGTGGCGGACCGGGGCCGCGGAGTACACCGTCCATTACGGTGGATCATAGCTATGAACAGGCCAAATTGTCATGTCATGGCAGTGTCATACATACGATTTGCGGGAGGGGCAAACTGATTTTTAAAATGTCCACCTTCCCACAAATTAAAAAGTCCGCAGATTTCCACCAATATTTTTTTTCAAAGGAGTACATCATTTTCTTTATATTTCTGTCATATAATAATGAGTGGCCAAATTCACTGTCCTGTGGAGGGGGCCAAATCTACCACCACTCTGAATTACCGGATTTCAGCCATAACTACCCACATCCCGTTTGAAGTTTTGTTTTGGTTTCCCTTGAAAAGTCACCTCATATTGCTCAAATTACACCTGAACAAATCACTCGAAAGTGTATAATTCTTAAATATCAGGCATTCCAATTAATAACCCCCTGCCCCAAATAATAACGCCCGGTCGCCAAAACGCCAACGTTCGTGAACGGGTATGACTACACCAGGTGGTAACACCCACCTTGTGTAGTCGGCGCGTTCGCCACTCTATGTGCGCTTCTCCGGTTTCTGTTAGGTCTCCCACACTTTGCTAATTACTGTCATATGATAGTCTTGTGCCAAATTTGACATGTGGAAAGCCTGGTACGGCGACTCGCTTGGAAAATAGAATCGATAAATTCAATTCGATGGTTTAGTTTTCTTCTTCCCACATTTTCCCCTGATTAAGAAATCCAGAGACACACTTTAATGTACCTCATCTCTTTGGTTAAATAAGCTCTCAGATTGGCTACCGAGCCGTGACCCTACCTAGGTGTTCGCATCCTTTACCCGCTGCGTTTTTCTTCTTCTATGTATGTGTTTTAGGGCTCCAGCAAACTTTTGTGAGGGGCCCGGAACAAGTTTGATATTTTTTTACAGGTTTGTTTCTTCCCATACACCGATAGTATTTTTAGGCATCAACGCGTTTTCGAAAAAGTTTTTTCTTCTCGAAAATGTTTTATTTAGTGCCCGGTATTTTTGTTCCTTGTTTACGACCAATTCCCTTGTTGCCGACCCGTGCGGTCTCATGACCCTGATGTGCCTCGAGGGCCTCCGTTATGCTTTTATTTAGCGCTTCCGGTTTGTTTATTTCGAGCTGCAGAGCAGATTTTAAGGCCTTGTCGCTTTTTGCGAAACTCGGTACGCCTTGGATTACCGACATGCATTTTTGGGATTACCGACGGAATGTTGAGAATTCTTGGTAGCCCAGGCTCAGCGTGACTTTCAGGGGTTCCGGCCGGACCGTTTGTGGCCTTCCTCGTGATTTTCTTCATCACCAGTACGACTCTTGAACCCCAGCGTGGTTCTCAGGGGGCCAGGTGGGAACTGTTGAGGTCCCAGCGTCCTTTTGAGAAGCTTGTGCACGACTATTTTGACCCGATGTGATTTTACTGGGCACCAGTGCGATTATTTGGGTTCGAGTCTCACCTGTCGCTACTCTTCGCCCGCGGCCAATCGGCGTGAGAGATTAGCGACGCTACATTATTCAACGGTCGATGTGTCGTAAAACCAATATTCAACCAACCAACCAGCGATTATTTGGGGCCCAAACGGGTCTTTTAGGGAGACTAGTGCATTTTTTTCCGGAACTCGACACGATCCTTGGGGGTCCCACAACCTGTCAGGGGGAACTACCCACAATCGCCCTTCCCCATTCGGTACGCCACTGTGCAAGGTAATTCTGCAACATAAGCATCCAGGAATAGATCACCTGTTTCATCACTCACACGTGTTTCAACTCCCAAGTTCTTCAGACAGTTTGAGTAAAGTAAAACATCTGCTACATGGATAGGCAAGGATCGACTATTAGCAAACAGGGCCACAATGGAATTAAGATCATAGCACTTTTGCTGCAATACATACCTTCGTCCACAGGCTGAGTTGGAGATGGATGCGCTCCTGAAGTTTGGTCCGGGTTGGAGTTGGAGATGGATGGAGCAGCACTGTGAAGGACATAATACATGGTCCAAAGGGCTTGTTTCTGTTTATATTAACGACGCAGGTAAGGAAGTAACACCTTCATTAATGGACTTCTATGGTGTCCTGAGTGAGCAATAGAATCCAGATGGATCCTTGTGACATACGTTATAGAAGTAAGGCTATTAGACACCAGTGGGAATGGTATGTGTTGTGTCTCTGCCTATAGACCGGTCAGCATTCTTGGTATATTTCACGCCGGCACACCAGCACCACCATCCGCAGCCCGCTGGCGCCGCACAACGTCTGACCTTGGCGGGTCCGGCCAGGGCCGGGCCGGACCGGCACCACCGCGCATATGTCCCGAGGCTACGACGGGTCGAGTCAGCCGAGAAAGCAGGCACATAACAATCCCTTTTTAAGTTACACACCAAAAAACATCGACGAGAACGCAGAAATGTAACATTCAAACATATACACCATACCGGTCTGGTTTTCGCACCAATCGACCACTCCGCGCACGGTAGCCGTTGTCCGACTGGCTGGCAGCCTCATCAGTGCGTGGGACGAGGCTCGCTTTACCAGACATATCGTCATACTCAACGAACTGCTTACAAAAACTGCTGTTGCGGCTGAACAGCTTCCAGTCACCCGGTCTTCTAACAGTTAGCTGGGATCCATTTACGTCGACTACAGTGTAAGGCTCAGAAGAAAGCTGGAGTAAGGTTGTTGAACCTTTTTGGTATGTGGACAAGCACCTTGCTGCCAACAGAAATATTATGTGGCCGGGAACGTCGCCGTTTATCCGCGTATCTTTTTTCACGTGCACTGTTCCGCTCATGCGACAGCATCACCCCGGCACGACCAGGCGCGGATGGCCGTCGGACGACATCCGGCAGCTTCGTCCTTGGCTGTCGCCCGTAGATCAGCTCCGCTGGGCTTCTTCCGGTGGAAGAGTGCGGAGTGGATCGGTCCGCCATCAGGAATGACTGCAAGCTCTCCTACCAGCAAAGCTGCTCCACCATCGCAGCCCGGATCGCTTTAAGCAGGGTGCGGTTCTGGCGTTCGACAAGCCCATTTGCCTGTGGCCACATAGGAGTCACAGTCAGATGACTGATCAGGCGTGAATCACAAAACTCTTCGAACTCCGGTGAGGTTAAGTTTCTGGCGTTATCCGTAGTTAGTGTTAACGAAAATCCAAGTCGCGCGAAAATCTTTTCCAGCTGCTGGATGATCACTCTCGACGTTGTCGCATGAATCACTTCAACTTACACCCAACGCGAGTACCTGTCAATAACTACGAGTAGAGACTCGCCAGTGGGAAATGGTCCGCATAGATCAAGATTGACCTCTTCCCACGGGCCGGACGGCAGCTCGCTGGTCACCACTGGATCTGGTGGATTTCCAGGTGATACAACCTGACAAGTATGGCAGGATCTGATCAACCCTTCAGCATCTCTATCAATGCCTGGCCACCATACCTTGCTTCGCAGACGTTGCTTGGTACGCACGACTCCCTGATGACTTTCGTGAGCCAGCTGTAGGACTTGCTTGCGCAGGGTTTCTGGAATAACAAGTCTATTTCCACGCAGCACCATGCCATCATACACACAAAGCTCGTGTTCCACGGATTTGTACGACCTGGGGCAGTCATAAGCTTTACCTCCTGGCATCCAATTAAGCACGGCCTGCAGCTCATGGCCCATTCCTGTTTCTTCCTGGATAGTCTTCTTTTTTAGTGCTACTGGAATCTCGTGCCAAGACACAAAAAGGATGTAATCCTCACCGCTTCTCTGCGCCCGAGACGGTGGTGCCACTTCTTGGGTCACCCTACTGAGACAATCAGCGATGTTACGCGATCCTGGCACATGCCGAACAGTATAGCGGTACGGCTGCAGACGAAGTACCCACCTTTCAATCGGCGCTGGTAGCTTAGAGGATGGCGAAAAAATAACTTGCAGTGGTCTATGGTCAGTGACCAGTACAAGATTTGTACCGTACAAGTACATATAGAAACGTTTGCAGCCCCATACGACAGCGAGAGCCTCAGTTCAGACCAACAGAGAAACGCTCAGTTTGCAAATATTGGCGTTCAACATCCGTCAAACTTCGGCTGGTGTATTCGACCGGTTGTAGCAGCCCATTTATCTGTCTCTGCAGCAGAACAGCTCCGAGTCCGACTGGTGACGCATCAACCACCAGAACAGTCTCTGCGTCCTGCTGAAAGTAGGCTAGGGTTCTTTGCTTAGACAGCTGCATCTTCAGTTGGATGAAAGCGGTTTTTTTTTCTGGTGCGTCCCAGCGCCATTCAGTCCCCGACCTGGTGAGCTGCCTCAGAGGTGCCGCCAGTGTAGACAGGTCCGGGATAAACCGGCCTAGAAAACTCACCAGACCAAGAAATGACCGTACTTCTGTGGGTGTGCTGAGCTCCTGAGCCTTCAGGACGGCCGCGACCTTTTCGCCAGTGGGCGCAACCCCCTTTCCGCTGAGATGGTGACCCATGATTGTCATCTTTGTTAAACGAAAACGACACTTGTCCTTGTTAAGTGTCAGCCCAGCATGCATCAAACGCTGTAATACGGCGTCCGTCATGTTCCTCGACCGTGGTGCCAAATACGACAATGTCATCAGCAATGTTGCGTGCGCCGTCACAGTCCGCAAGAACCTGCTGAATGATCCTCTGGTGGATTCCAGGAGCGCATGAAATGCCGAGCATTAGACGCCGATATCGATACAGTCCGTTATGTGCTGCGAACGTTGTGATGCTCCTGGACCCTTCTTCGAGCTCGATTTGATGAATCAACTGCGCCAAGTCAAGTTTCGAGACGATGGCAGGACCGGTCATCTCACGCAACACATCATCAATAGTGGGCATGTGATGCCGCTCTCTTTTGGCTGCGGTATTGGCCCGCCGCATGTCAACACAGAGTCGAATGTCCCCGTTCTTCTTCGGAGCACATACTATCGGCGACACACGAGGCGTGGGCCCACTGACCTTTTCAATGATACCTTCCTGCAGTAGCTCCTCAAGCTTCTTCTCAACTGCCCACTGGAGCAAGACGGGGATCCTCCGTGTCTTCTGCGCGATAGGCTGGGACGTCTGGATAGATGTGCAGCTTCAGTTGAAAATCTTTCAACTTCCCAAGTCCCTTGAACATCGATGAGTAAAGGCCAGCAGAGGTCTCTGTGGAAACCGAGCTCACCCGAGGGCCGGCTCGCAAAAGTCCTACCATTTCAGATATCTGGTTTCCGAGCAATGTTCTATGTGTTCCAGGTACGACATAGAACACGACATCAGGTACCGTGACATCATTAAATGAAACGGGAGTCATGAACTGTCTCATAACGCGCATCGGTGCTCCTGAACTATACGCATACAACTTGTGGCAGCTAGGTTACAATTTCTTGTCTTTAAACATAAACTTGAAGGTGGACCCACTCATGACATTACAGGTGGCGCCAGAGTCAACTAGCACCTGGCATGTCTGATAACCAACCTGGACTGGAAAAGTTCCTTCCTTTGGCGTCAATGAGTCTGAAGACGTGGCCATCTAGTTCTGCGTCGCTGTCGCACTCAGACGACACGACCTGAACTCTGCTTTTGGACTGGCGTGCACCGGCAGTCTTGCAGCACATGTTCTGGAAATTCCCCACCCTTTTGCATGCGAAACACCTTCGGCACACAGCAATGCAGTCATCTGCCCCGTGATTGGTCCTCCCACAACGGAAACACTTCGTCTTACCGTCCGCATGGGTCCGGTCCGACCTGCCTGCAGGTTCCCCCGGGCATAACGATTGGCATAGACGGCTTGGGCCATGTCGACCGGAGCTGCGGTGGCCCCCTCAATGCACTCAGCTTGCCGGTCTGCATCCTACATGCTTCTCGCGATCGTAAAAACTGTCTCAAGAGTCAGTTGCGACTCCCTCAAAAGGCTACAACGTAAACGATGACCGAGACATTTGTCAATGACCTGGCCACGTATCATGTCATTTTGCATCGGTTCATATTCACACGTCGTTACCAATTTGCATAATCTTGTAACAAAGACATCGATCGATTCGCCTGGCTTCTGAACCTCTTTGTGAAAAACATGTCGTTCGTAGGTGAAATTCCTCTTCGGTATGAAACAATCATCCAAAACTTTCAAAGCCACTTCAAGCGACTCTATTTTAGCTTCTTCATCCACAATTGCATGAAACACTTCTTGGAGTTCTGGGCCGCCGAGATGCAAAAGTAATGCAACTTGACGCCTCTCGTCAGTCACATCATTGGCCGTGAGATAGTACGAAAACGAGCGCTTCCAAGCACTCCACCTACTGGGTTCGGTGCAGTCAAACGATGCCAGTGAACAAAGCGCTCGATCCATCTTGTCAATGCTCACGTATCACAAATATAGAATTATCCTGGTCGCCAAATGTTGCGTCTTTGCCTATAGTCCGGTCAGCATTCTTGATATATTTCACACCGGCACACCGGCACCACCATCCGCTGCCCGCTGGCGCCGCACAAAGTCTGACATTGGCCGGGCCCGGCCGGACCGGCATCACCGCGCATATGTCCCAAGGCTATGGCGGGTCGAGTCAGCCGAGAAAGCAGGCACATAACATGGATTCACTCATAAGTTAATCAATACCACAACCTAGTAACCATAACCAACATAATGTACATAATCCAGCATATCACAACCTCCCTTTGGAGAAAAAAATCGAGAAGAAAAATTATAAAAATTGTAAGCAGTACATGTTCTAAAATTTTCCCAAATATAAGAACCGAACCCAGCCTAACCTAACCTAACGTCAGCTGCTTTTGATGTAAACTTTTCCGGCTTCTTTTTGAACTTTTTAACAACAAAATTTCCACCTGACAGAAAACTTAAATTAGTCTTACTTAACTAGCACAGTAATACCAAACTGGTATAACTGTGCTTTAAAGTGGTTACAAGACACGTTTTTACACACACTTGCCTTGAAACAGCAAAGAAATGGATTTGGTTTGGTTAAGTTAGGTTAGCTTAATTTTTTAAGTTCGAATGCTTTTCAAAAGTTTCCAAAAATGTTTTTTCCCAAAAAATAACTTATTTTGTTAATTTACCATTTATGGTGTTATTATATTTTGTTCACTTTTTCTTCAGAATACCATGCTTATGGAGGTGACTAAGATGATGAGCTAAGTGCGGCGAGTCGGCCCTCTAGTCTTATATATAGAGGTCAATGCCTGATGCCATTGACATAGAGGTCAATGCTTGATGCTAGCAATTCCTGTCGTAGTAATGAAAAGGCTATGACGTCACGAAGGCTCCCAGGCAAACTTTTATGCACCTTCTAATGTAATGGTATCCTTAGTGGCATTTGATGCGCGCTACCAGACATTGGTCCTGCGTAATAACACTTCATATTAGTCTTGTATGACTGCACAGATTAGTACCTACCTATTGATTTCTTCAAGAATATCAATTATAACAGTGTCCATGCAGCTTCTTCCGACTTTTTTCTTTCATGGTATCATAAGCTGGCAGACTGGCTCAGATGTGGTTCTCGTTGGTTCAGTTTGAGGTGCCTAGGTAGGTAGTATCTCATTCGGCATGTACCTAGGTACCTACCTATCTACCTAGGTACATATCAAGATGTTAGGGTGACGGGTGGGCTGTTGGATATTATTAGGGGGTTATGTGATAGGGGGTTCATGTGTTAGACAAAGTATATGAGCATGTCCTTCAGGGAAACTAGGAAATGGGGTGGGGAGGGATGAAATTGCATTGCCATCTCAGGGATATTCCAATAGTGTCAGCCAAGGCAATAGAACCTCAGTCAGCAAATAGGGACAGTAGTTGTTCAAGGAGGCAGAGTGGCAGTTCATCGAGTGATAAAAGAACTCAAGCATGAAAAAGCCAAAAGTGGTTATGGAGCATATGCTGAGTGCATGATGCTTAATGCTCAGAGTATCCGATCCAAATTTAATGAGTTCAAGTGTTATGTTGCTAAGGAGGAACCAGATTTTGTTTGCATTACGGAGGCATGGGTCAGTGAGGGGTATTTTTTTAGACAACTTGCAGGACTATGAGATCCAGAGATTCAATATGTTTTCGTGCAATAGGGGTCCAGCAATGAAAGGGGGTGGTGTAATGCTCAACGTGAACAGCTTATTCCGTTCTCAAAAAGTAGCAGATGGGAATAGAAATGTGTCTGTGGAGTCCATTTGGCTTGATGTCGCTGTGGGAAAAGGCAACAGCAATACACTGAGGATAGGAGCCTTCTACCCATCAGGAACCCTGCCACATTCTCAGCAACTAGAGCTTAATAAGGTGAATTGTGAGGAAATCAGTAGAAACTTTCAGAGGAAGTGCCTTATTCTTGGTGACTTTAATCTAAAAGGATATGCACATGTTGGTGTTGGCTCCCATCATGCAAAATGTTTAGGAAACGCATTGAAGAGGACCTGTTCTTCCAACAGTTTGTATCGGAACCTACCAGGCATGGCTCATTCTTGGACCTTGTATTCTCGGATTTAAGTGACTTGGTTTAAGACTTGACTGTAGGAGGGATTCTGGGAAGAAGTGGCCATAACATAGTTAGATTCAAGGCACATGTAGTGGAAATTATTAAGGATAATTTGGTAAAGGTTCCAACTTTCAACAGAGCAAACTTTGACTGCATGAGAGAAACTTTAAATGTCATAAGATGGGAAGAGGGATTCTCCAATTTAAATAAAGACATATACAGACATAAAAGATTAGTGCAACTATGATCCACAAGGGCCCTTCTTGGTTGCACTCTGTACCCTGAACCAGTTGCCCACCAAATCTGTCAATCAGCCCTCCCTGTAATACTGAAAAGCAAACCCTCTATTCTTATAATGATTGTCTATGCTGTTTTTAAAGATGTTCAATGTGCTGCTACTGACGATGTTTTCTGGCAGCTGGTTCCAGTGTTCCACTACCCTGTTGGTGAAGAAAGTTTGCCTTAACCTTGTTCCGCTGTGGTTAACTTTAATTTTGAATTTACGACCTCTAATTGCATCATTTCTGTTAAATACAAACATTTTCCCCAGGTATCCCCTCTCCAGACCATTGACAAATTTAAAGACCTCGATGAGTTCTCCTCTCAGCCTTCTATATCTAAGTGAAAACATATTCAATTTCTTCAATCTTTCCTCATATGCCAGGTTGCTTATGCCATTAACCATTTTTGTAGCCCTCTTTTGTACTCTCTCCAAAAGCCAACAATCTTTTTCATAGCTAGGAGACCAAGCTTGGATGCAGTATTCCAAATGTGGCCTGACGTATGCACAGTAAAGCTTCCTGATCACTTCCTCACTTCTGTATGATACATTCCTATTTATTGCCCCGAGCATTCTCAGTGCCTTCTTCCTGGCTTCCTTGGTCTGTTCTGATGCCCCAAGTTTTGTGTTTAGAATAACACCTAAATCCTTCTCCTGTTGAGTCACTGATAGCACTTGGCCACCCATCAAGTATGGAGCCTTCATATGCTGCTTACCTACATGCATGATTTTGCACTTATCAATGTTAAATTTCATTTGCCATTCTTCGGACCACTTCACAAGTTCGTCTAAGTCTTTTTGCAGCGAGATATGCTCATCCTGACCTGTTATTGCGCTAGAGACCTTCAAATCATCCGCAAATTTCAAAACTTTACTGCTTAGGCCACTTTCAATGTTATTTAGAAATATAATGAACAGTAATGGCCCTAGTACTGACCCCTGGGGGACTCCACTAAGAACATTTTGCCATGATGACTTTGTACCATTTAGCATCACTCTTTGCTGTCTATCTGAAAGCCACAACTCTATCCATTTTAAGATGCTACCTGCAATACCATGGGACTGAAGCTGTATCATTAACCGTTTATGGGGTACCTTGTCAAAGGTCTTACTAAAGTCAAGATATGCTACATCAACCTGATTTCCCTGATCAAATTGTTCTGTGGCGAAGTTCAAAAAGTCCAAGAGGGTTGTGAGACACGATCGTCCTTTTCTAAACCTATGTTGAGTATTTTGAATCAATCTGCTACCTTCCAGATAACTAACTATTCTATCCTTGATAATTGATTCGAGTACCTTCCCTAGCAGACTAGGGATGTGAGACTTATTGGCCTATAGTTTTCAACTTTCCCTCTTTCTCCTTTCTTGAAAATAGGAACTACATTTGCCCTTTTCCAATCGGTTGGAATTTCATTATGTGAAACTGATCTACAAAATATTATACTAAGTGGAAATGCCAGTTCCTTTTCAGTTTCCCGCAACACCCTAGCATAAATTTCATCAGGTCCTGCTGCCTTATTTGGCTTTATTTTTCTGATATGATTGTAAACAACATCACTATCAATGAAATCAACATCATTTGTCACATCCCATGTCACTGAGCTATGGTGTACGGTCGGCAGATTGGTCATATCTTCCAATGTAAACACTGATTTGAACTGCTTGCTCAGCTCCTCAACCATCTCACTATCCTCACCCAATGTAGTCCCGTTTACTTCCAGTGGACCAATTGTGCTAGAAACTTTACTCAGCTTGTAGAAACTAAAGAACTTTTTACTGTCCCCATTACAGTTTCTAGCTAAATCCAGTTCTTTTGCTCGCTTTGCTGCTCTGGTTTTTTGTTTCACAGTGTCTGTAGCTTTTCGATACGCCTTTAGATTAACGACATTTGAGGTTTCTTTAAAAACTCTAAATGCAGTTTTCTTAGCCTTAATTGCTTTTATCACGTCTGGTGTAAGCCATGCTGGCTTTCCTACCCTTCTTTTGCGTCTTTTATTTTGGGGGACATGTCTAATCTGAGTTTCCTTCAAGTAAGATTTGAACTTCTCCCACATTTCACATTTCACATTTCACATTCACATTCAGGCATTTAAATTGGCGAATTCGTCTTCCCATCTGATGGCACTTAAAGCCGCTCTCATGCCGTTAAAGTCTGCTCTGTTGAAATTTGGAACCTTTACCAAATTATCCTTGATAATTTCCCCTACATGTGCCTTGAATCTAACTATGTTATGGCCACTTTTTCCCAGAGTTTCGCCTACAGTCAAGTCTTGAACCAAGTCACTTAAATCCGAGAATACAAGGTCCAAGAATGAACCATGCCTGGTAGGTTCCGATACAAACTGGTGTAAGAACAGGTCCTCTTCAAGGCATTTCCTAAACATTTTGCATGATGGGGTGCCAACACCAGCATTTTCATAACCTTTTAGATTAAAGTCACCGAGAATAAGGCACTTCCTCTTAAAGTTTCTATTGATTTCCTCACAAATCACCTTGTCAAGCTCCAGTTGCTGAGAATGCCTGTGCCTGTGAAATGTAGGAAAAGTTCAAATCTTACTTGAAGCAAATTCAGATTAGACATGTCCCCCAAAAGCAAAGACGCACAAGAAGGGTAGGAAAGCCAGCATGGCTTACACCAGACTTGATTGATTGATTGATTATCTGGGCTTCAGGGCGCATCAACTGCTACTGGTACACCAGACTTGATAAAATCAATTAGGACTAAGAAAGCTGCATTCAGAGTGTTTAAGGAAGCTTCAAATATCGCAAATCTAAAGGCGTATCGAAAGGCGGGAGACACTGTGAAGCAAAAAAAAACCGGAGCAGCAAAGCGAGCAAAAGAACTAGATTTAGCTAGGAACTGTAATGGGGATAGGAAAAAGTTCCTTAGTTTCTACAAGCTGAGTAAAGTTTCTAGCACAACTGGTCCACTGGAAGTAAATGGGACTATATTGGGTGAGGATAGTGAGATGGTGAGGAGCTCAGCAAGCAGTTTAAATCAGTGTTTATATTGGATTGATTGATTAGTTGGGTTTAAGGGCGCGCCGACTACTAGGTCATTTAGCGCCCAAGTGTTTACATTGGCAGATAGGACCAATCTGCCGACTGTATGCCATAGTTCAGTGACATGTGATCTGATAAACGCTGTTGATTTAATTGATAGTGATGCTGTTTACAATCATATCAGGAAAATAAAACCAAACAAGGAAACAGGACCTGATGAAATGTATGCTAGGGTATTGCGGGAAGCTGAAAAGGAACTGGCATTTCCACTTAGTATAATATTTTGTAGATCAGTTTCACAAAATGAAATTGCAACAGATTCGAAAAGGGCAAATGTAGTTCCAATTTTCAAGAAAGGAGAAAGAGGGAAAGTTGAAAACCTTAGGCCAGTAAGTCTCACATCCCTAGTCTGCAAGGTACTCGAATAAATTATCAAGGATAGAATGGTTAGTTATCTGGAAGGAAACAGATTGATTCAAGATACTCAACATGGGTTTAGAAAAGGACGATCGTGTCTCACAAATCTCTTGGACTTTTTGAACTTCGCCATATAACAATTTGATCAGGGAAATCAGGTTGCTGTAGCATATCTTGACTTTAGTAAGGCTTTTGACAAGGTACCCCATAAACGGTTGATGATACAGCTTCAGGCCCATGGTACTGCAGGTAGCATCTTAAAATGGATATAATTGTGGCTTTCAGATAGACAGCAAAGAGTGATGCTAAATGGTACGAAGTCATCATGGCAAAATATTCTTAATGAAGTCCCCCATGGGTCAGTACTGGGGCCACTACTGTTCATTACATTTGTAAATAACATTGAAAGTGGCCTAAGCAGTAAGGTTTTGAAATTTGCGGATGATTTGAAGGTCTTTAGGGCAATAACAGGTCAAAATGAGCATATCTCGCTGCAAAAAGACTTGGACATACTTGTGAAGTGGTCCGAAGAATAGCAAATTTAATTTAATTTCGATAAGTGCAAAATCATGCATGTAGGTAAGCAGCACATGAAGGCCCCATACTTGATGGGTGGCCAAGTACTATCAGTGACTCAAGAGAAGAAGGATTTAGGTGTTATTCTAAATACAAAATTGGGAGTATCAGAAGAACCAAGGAAGCCAAAAAGAAGGCACTGAGAATGCTTGGGGCAATAAATAGAAATGTGTCATATAGAAGTGAGGAAGTCATCAGGAAGTTTTACTGTGCATATGTCAGGCCACATTTGGAATACTGCATCCAAACTTGGTCCCCTAGCTATGAAAAAGATTGTTGGCTTTTAGAGAGAGAGAGAGTGCAAAAGAGGACTACAAAAATGGTTAGCGGTAAAAGCAACCTGGCATATGAGGAAAGATTCAAGAAATTGAATATATCTTCACTTAGATATAGAAGGCTGAGAGGAGATCTCATCGAGGTTTTTACATTTGTCCATGGTCTGGAGAGGGGATATATTGGGGAAATGTTTGAATTGAACAGAACTGATGCAATTAGAGGTCATCAATTTAAACTTAAAGTTAACCATAGCAGAACAAGGTTAAGACAGTCTTTCTTCATCAAAAGGGTAGTAGAACACTGAAACCAGCTACCAGAAACCATTGTCAGTAGCAGCACATTGAACATCTTTAAAAACAGCAGAGACAATCATTATAAGAATAGAGGGCTTGCTCTTCAGTATTACAGGGAGGGCTGATCGACGGATTTGGTGAGTTGAGTGTACAGAGTGCAACCAAGAAGGGCCCTTGTGGCTCATAGCTGAACTAATCTGTTATGTCTTTATGTCTTCATTATAGTTTGTATATCCACAATATCAATGATAAATGTGTTTGTTGTCAATGCACTGAATGGTATGATGTTTGATGACTGGAAATTGAGAATGGAATGAATCCTGTTCAAGCTCCATATGCATGTCGCGTTGCCGTTGGTGGTGTTTACAAACATCAGTATGACAATGCAATTGTTGTTTAATGGCTTAGCATATTTTTCAGACAATCTGGTTTAAAGTGCATCAGCATCAGCTAGTCTCAAAATTTTATGATGAAGGTAAGCTGCTATTCAACAGTGGAGGGAAATCCAGCCATTTGAGCTTTTTTGCACAATTTTGAAATTTACAGCATAAGGTGGAGAGTCAGTCTACTATCTAATCCAAATCTGTTTCTTTTTAGTGCAAAATGTGTATCAACTAAGTTTTCTATTTCACACGTTTTTTTTTCCCCTTTAGCTTTATCATCAGGATAAAAAGAGCATAAGTTACTGGGGGGGGGGGGGGCAACGAACATTGGCGGGGGCAAAATCAACATTGGTGGGGCCATGGCCTCACAAAAGGATACAACTCGACGCCCCTGATCCCGACCGAGAAGCTCGCCACAGTAACAAAGGTGGTTATCATCGGCCCGTCTCCCCTTGAAGCTTCTTGTGAATATTCTTCTGATGACGCAAAGGCCAAGTAAATGTGCTTCCCTGGTATGCATGGGTCGCTTGAGGAAAAACATGAAGTGCTCATTGGACACTTGAATGGGGAAGTATAATCCTACACATCTGGATTGGGCGTCAGATACCAACATACCTATATCAACATACCAACCCTAAGTAGAATCGAATACAGAACATCAAGGTAAACAGCACTAGATGGACCAAAACCGACAAACCACCATAGGCTTGGGAACCAGGGGTGTGTGTAGAAGGGCGGATGCCACCAATTTTTTTAAAACTTTACTATTAACCTATTACGTGTCATGGAAAGAAGCTGCTTAGAAATAGTATCTACAGCACATTCCCCTCCCGGTGAGATATCATGACAAGGCCATTTAATCATGCAAAGCTTCTTTTACGGCATTTGCCGAGGTTTGGCCCATCTGATATGGAGTTAAAACTCACTGCGATCGAAGTTGGATCAAAACCCCAAAACAAGGTGAAGGTCTTTCCAGGTCGAATTAACTACTTGGTGCAAGATCTCTACCACCAGTGTGAGGTAGTTGACTGGTTGGAATGCTCCTAGGCAGCTAAGAAGCTAAAATTTGTCCCGCCGAAATACATTATTTACAGAGCAGACAGACCACACCAGAATGAAATTGTCACGATTTGGGCAAAGATAGCATATTGCATAGGCAGTAATCAATGCATCTTGATAAACGCTGCTGATGCGTCTGCTGACCTCCGCGGGACCACCAATCACCGGCTTTGGCCACCAAGCCCAACCAATGGGTCTGCTGACTTCCGCGAGACCACCCATCACCGGCTTTCGCCATTGGGCCCAACCAATGGGTCTGCTGACCTCCGCGAGACCACCCGTCACCGGCTTTGGCCACCGGGCCCAGCCAATGGGTCTGCTGATCTAGCTGCTGATTAGCTCATCAAGTCACGGGCCTAGGCGACGTTCCAGCTCATCAAGTTACGGGACCCAGGCGGCGCTCCAGCTCATCAAGTCATGGGACTCAGCACCGTCCCAGGCAGCGCTCCAGCTCATGAAGTCACGTGATTGAGCACCGTCCCAGGCGGCGCTCTACTTTATGGAGTGGTACTATTCAGCGTCATCAATAGAGGCGCTCCATCCTATAAATTCGCGACATTCAGCACCGTTCCAAGCAGCGCTCCACCTCATCAAGTCACGTGATTCGGTACCGTCCCAAGAGGCGCTCCAACTTATCAAATCACGTGATTTGGTACTGTCGCGCGTTTTCTGAACCCATCCGTTATCCGAGTTAAATCGCGACGAAAATCGCACTCCTTTGGTGTGTACTTCGATATTCCCTCGAGGTGAAGTGAACCGGTGCAATTGTACCATTAATTTCTGAGCCGCATATACTAATAAAATTATTCGTCCATATATTCTGAAGTGCATACTGACGAAAGCCACGGAAATATGATATAAATACTAGGCATAGCGGTCAAGGCGCGTAATTGGATCACGAAATACTTGTAATGGGTTTGAAGCGATGGCATGGCCATTTTTAGTTTTTGAGCTTTTGCTTACTTCTACCGCTCCTGTTGCGTGTTTTGGAAAACCGAGGAATAACTCGATGCTGCTGTAAATGGCGGATTAAGTTAGCCACCTCGGAAATGAACCAACCAGTGGTGAAACAACCATCCAAAAATTCCTAGAGGACGTCAGACATTTAATTGCGTTGGCTTGATACGACTTAAGTCCTTGCTTCTTCATGGCATGAAATGAGAACTACTGAAAGAGTACTAAACACATGTTCTTCAAACATACCTTCTTTGCCAAGGGGATACGACTCTTTTGAGCTTTCTTGAAGCTGCCTGTTTCCTGCTTCATTAAAGTCAGCCAATAAAAATTTCACAAATGCTACTTCCTATATTTTCGGTGTTTGATGCATGATGCACCATGTTTAGTACAGTGCGACATGAAGGCCCACGGGGGACGACCACCACGTTCTTCTTCGCTGGCAGGAACTCACATCCATCTGGGTAATCAATTAACTAAATGGACATCTATTTTCGTTTATTTCTGCAGTGCTGCATTGTACTGCAATACACTGTGTTGTATAACTTTAACTTCTATTGAAAATTATTCGAAATTACACTGAAGAACTACAATATACCAATCATACGCCAATGTAGTTCTTTTCTTTTTATATCATCACCAGTAAGTTGAATGCACTATTTAAGGAGTCAGAAATACTTGTCAGCAATGTAGATAAACGATTTTCAACAGCGGAATTCGAATTTGAGAATTTGGTGAGTAAAAAGGTTGGGGGTGAAATCATCGGAAAACTAGGACGTAACTATCTGTGCTATGCTTTATGGGCAGATTGACTTGCACGTGTTCCACCAGAGAACGTGGATAGTGATATGACAAGGCTGGAAACTTCATGTGAACTTTGCTCACGAATGCCCATGTTAACATGCGCCAAATGCATTTTGCAGCTTGAAATAATATATAATGAAACAGAAGGTAATTAAACTTGTATTCTGTTCCTTGGTCCTGATCGTTCTTTTTTTATCCTGTCAACATTTCAAAACAAAAATCAGCTCGAAGATATAGTCCGGTAGCAAGCGTTAATACCGACTTGGCACTCCACATGATGCATGCTACTTTCATTTGAGTTGAATACCACATGACCATGATTAAAAATAATTAGACATGGCATAGTGAAGTAGTCCTTGCTTTAAGCAACACTTCAGCAGATAACATAGGCAGCATAAAGCATAAATGGTATGGGCGCTGAGCGAACGAGGGCACGCTAAGGGCTCCTCTGTCGCAGGCTCTCGATCGGGTGCCAAACCGTGAAAGGGAACTTGCAGATCGGTCGAAAATGCGCTCTCTTGGAAGCCCACTTACTGCGTTCAATTCTCGAAGAAGTGCAAGATGTTCAGGAACCAGTCAAACTAATTGCAAAATTCGGCGTAGTGAATTGAAATCTTGAACATTTGATGCATATGTGGCCAAAGAGCTCAAGTGCCAAAATAATGTCTCCAACTTGGGCCTATGCGCATTGAAAACAAATATAATTCGGCAGAAATTGGCTCCAATATATTGCGGACGTCGGGATCACCTGCTGCAGACGGTGCAGGAATCCCAAACGTAATGTACCATGCCGAACTGTCGGATTGGCAAAGGTGTCACGCTGTGTCACAGTCAGCTTTGTCTCACAGTCATCCTGCTCAGATGCTGTCACATACAGGCGCTGGACACGACGGACGGCCGGGAACTGGTACTGCTCGGCTTCGAGGCGTGCAGATCAGGTGGTGGCATTACGTCATAGATAGTGGCCGGTGGTGGCCAGGCGCCTTAAAGTCAGAGCTGGCTGGACCGCCACCGACTGGGATTCATCACAAACGATCTTCTTTGAAAGCAATGTCATTCACTTCAAATGTATGGCTATGACGAAAGCCGTTATAATATATTAACACCAAACACTTGCTGTAAAATAAAATAATTACGGTTGTATGGGACTTCAATACATTTTGCTACACCGCTCAAATAAATGCTAAACACACAAATTACTACATATGACATGGTTTACCACGGTAACATATAATATGGGCACTTTTTCTGTGATTGAAATAAATGCTGCTTCACGACGTATCTAAAAATGGCGTGATTTCATGTACAATTTTGTCACGTACAAAATTGTACGTGACAGTCGATCGTTCTGCTCCACCAATGCAACATGATCTGAAAGAAGCTAATATAATATGTAAGAATTAATATCATCCTAAAGGAAAATGATCCAAGTCCGGGTTGATTTTGTTTTGCCTTGCTCGTTCTGGCGATCCAGCGACGGAATATGAAGGAACGATTGCCTTACATTAGACGTGAATGGTAGTGGAAGCATGAGCAAATGATATAATCTCAACAACTGCTATTACGTGGACTTGCTGAAAATGGTTCAAACCGGTGTCCTTCTCAAGTTTTGGGTTGCATTGCTGAGGATGGGACATCATTGTCCTTCTCAAGCCAGGGGTTTCATTGCTAGTGATGGAAATCATAGTCCTTCCCAAGCCATGGGGTTGGAACGATGTTCCCTAATTCTAGTTACCCATCCTCCTGAAAAACAACTTACTATGGAGAACGAGACGGAAGCTAGGTACTATCGCCCAAACCCCAGACAACATAGAGTTTCTAATGCTACGGTAGCGCGTGTCGATGAAGAAGCCCATCTCCCAAATTGGAAAGAAGCATCTGTTGTTATTGATGGACTTGGGAAGGGGCGTAGGAAGACGATGAAATCCGCACATACTGACACACGAAGGATATCAATGGTGTTTCTGGTAGTTTCAAAATTGCAAGTGCTGTAGCGGAGCTGTGAAGCATGTTGAAAAGGGTAGATGGAACATCACTGTTGTCCTACTTATTTCATCGTTTTCAATCTACTAGTTCATTATTTGGTTTATTCAATATAGGCACAGGCAAGCACTGCATAATTTATGTCTCGTGGCCTGTGTTGAGAAAACGACGAGTTCCTAATTTTGGTTCGTTGGAGGTTTGACCAGACAAGCCGAAGACCTTTTGAAACATCTATCTTTGTAATCCAGCGAAGTCTGAGAATCGTCCAAAAACCAAAACGGCAAGCGTTAAGCATCCGCATCCACGCACGTCAAGCTCGTGGAGGTTTCACGTTGACCACACGTTCAACTCGCGGCCAAAATTTTGCCCTCGATTTGAATTCATGGATTGGGTGGTGGGCTTAGGGTTCACGCAACAAGCTCCGTTTAGCAACATGCCGTTAGTTCACAAAGCCATCCTAACAAGAATTGGGACGATATTTCTTTTTAAAAACGAAAAATGCAAGTGCGTGCTATTTACAGTTTTAAAATAACCTGCGGTCGAGATACTAGCATAATCATTTAGTACACCTTTTTTCAATCAATCTCAAGAATTACGCCAATGAATACATTTATACAACACCCTTTACCATTGCACTCGGCCG
Source organism: Imbricaverruca yamaguchii (assembly GCA_034440575.1). Classification (NCBI taxonomy): domain Eukaryota; kingdom Metazoa; phylum Arthropoda; class Thecostraca; family Neoverrucidae; genus Imbricaverruca; species Imbricaverruca yamaguchii. Next base: position 428,768 of record JAOTOL010001449.1, read on the forward strand.
CAACACCGACTGCTGCTGGTTCCAGAGCACAGTGCAGTCACCAAGTGCAATTGAGAACGGCAAGAATGCCGATAACTTTCGACACCCATCGCAAATCAATCTGCCGCAGCATCAACATCACCTCTTGGCTGCAAGCGTTCGCAACCAGGATAAGACCGGCTAAACTACCACCATGAGAGCTGACATCCTCTCACGAAAATTAGCACCAAGGCTAAGTAGCGCGTTCCAGCATGCTTAAGAACAACTGGAAGCAAACCCTATGACATGCAATTTGCACGGTGATCCGTCCAGAAAATTTGTGATGCCGAATTTCACCTCAGCTCAGCTCAGCTCTCGGTCTCGGTCTCGGTCTCGGTTTCGGTCTCGGTGTCGGTCTCGGTGTCGGTGTCGGTGTCGGTCTCGGTCTCGGTCTCGGTCTCGGTCTCGGTCCCCCCCCCCTCTCTCTCTCTCTCTCTCTCTCTGCCATAAATATCCACGCACGCACGCACGCACGCACGCACGCACCGACACACGACAGCACGCACGCACACGCACGCGCACGCACGCACGCACGCACGCACGCGCGCACGCACGCACGCACGCACGCACGCACGCACGCACGCACGCAGCACGCACGCACGCACGCAGCACGCACGCACGCACGCACGCACGCACGCACGCACGCACGCACGCACGCACGCACGCACGCACGCACGCACGCACGCACGACGCACGCACGCACGCACGCACGCACGCGCACGCACACGCGCACGCACGCACGCACGCACACGCGCACGCACACGCACGCACACGCACACGCACGCACGCACACGCACACGCACGCACGCACGCACGCACGCACACGCACACGCACACGCACACGCACACGCACACGCACACGCACACGCACACGCACACGCACACGCACACGCACACGCACACGCACACGCACACGCACACGCACACACACACACACACACACACACACACACACACACACACACACACACACACACACACACGCACACACACACACACACACACACACACACACACACACACACACACACACACACACACACACACACACACACACACACACACACACACACACACACACACACACACACACACACACACACACACACACACACACACACACACACACACACACACACACACACACACACACACACACACACATATATATATATATATATATATATATCGGCAAGTGAGAGGGATCTTATACTCCACGAGTAAATATTCTACGATGTCTTTAACTCTACGAGACAGATCAGGTCTGTTCCATCCCACACGCTCGATTTGCGATTTGCCAGCAAAACGAACTCTTCAGATATACATACAGCTTGGTGTGATTACGCTTCAACGCTTAATGACATGGTGAGAAAGTACATTTTTTCAAGACATCGACGTCCAGCATTAACCCTGCAACATACGGAGGCGCGGTTCAAGCTGCCAAAATCTGGTGGATTCGGTAGCCCATTCCACCATCCGGTATGCTTGTTGGTCACAGTGCAATTATTGTTCATAGTGACGGTGTGACAGCATCGGGCTGCTGACCACCACATGCGGGCCTCACGTCAATGGTAACGCGCCAGCCTCTCGCCCAGGTGACAGGCCTGCGTCTCAGATGGCCTGCCAAGTCCGTGTCTGGCCAAGCGCCGCCTGACCGCTGCCGGCCATGCTGTGCCGTCGCACACGACTGAAGATGGGGGCGTCGGTGCTTGGCGCAGACGGTCACGTAGCCAGCCACTGGTGACTGTCGGTGTCACTCGGGCCGTGACAGGAGAGCGGCGGCGCTGATGGCGCCCCATGCACCGGTGACCTCGTGATAATTGCACACCCGGCGACCCGCCGTCAGATACGCCTGCAGCGGCACGGCCCGAACCACACGCCAAGAAACCATAGCAGTATACAAACACGCGAGGAATGAACAAATACCATACGCCGAATCGTCTCCAAGCACACGAAACCACAGTCACAAAAACACCGTAACTCATAAACAAATAATTACTGAACCATACCATTGGTAAAGAAGTGGCCCATAATCAGAATTAATTGTCATCGTGTGGACTCATTCCGTCACCGGTGGTCGCAATCATAGGATGACGACTACGATCCATTTTTACGCCCTTTCACCGGATCCCGACACGTTTCCGGAAGCTTATGAAATCCAAGGATGCAGTGTGGCGTGGCGTGGAGCACCTGCCAAGCAGCGGGCTGACGTGTCCCCACCACTGAGCCGTTATGCACGAATGCACACGGAAAGTGAGTATGTGCTGGTCAAGCTCATAGCACAGCGCACCAGTACTTAGCCTGAAACGGCACCTGTATTGCTGAGGCTATCGCATGAGCCATGCGATCGCCTCAGCATATATTTGCGATATATATATATATATATATATATATATCCTGGAGCCGTTTTAGTAGTCAAACAACATAAAGGCTAAATGAAGCGGCAGAATTATCGCTGATCGGCCGTTGCATACACCAATAAATATATGATCGTCACCCAAGTCATAGACATACCTCACAAGACTACTGTAAACAAGGGGACACCATCTCCAGGAGATTGTCTGGGACCATTAGTAGAGGTGATCTCAACACAAGCTGGATAATTAAACTGGTCTGTTTATTCACATTCACTGTTATTCAAGATATGATTAGCTTCTATCAGACATTCGGTGACAGAAGTCCTGTTCTAAGAAGGTCAATGGCAGGCACGTGCCAGGGACCAGAAACAATGGAGACTTGGCTACAGACCACTACCACCAATCTGGCTGTGCTACTAGTACTAGCCTGTAGTGAAGTAACGCAAGTTTGTATCCACTGTTTTTGATGACGGGCTCAAACGTGGCTGCATGAACAGCCGCAACTAGCACGTTCAAATAACTGCCGTGAATTCCAACAACTCCAGCCAAATCCTGGATGACGTCAGGGAATTTGTAATCCCCGTACCCGCTGGCGTGCTGTTGTCGTTATGTTTGTCAGTGCGGTGCGTCGGTCTGGTACTGGCACTGAAACCACAGGGAGAAGTTGCACAATCGGCATACCTTAATTCACATATCAAACATATCGTACAAATATATAATTGCAATTATGGTTATCTGTTACATCACGCCGTCGGCAAGTCATGAGCTGGTTGTAAGAGTTTCTGGGACAGCGTAACCTCATGGTGATCAAACAGTTTAGGAACGGTTGCTTTATTGACTCCTGCATCACGGTAGTATCCAAATCGCAGCTCTGTGGCGCTTCCCATGATCAGTAATGCACACTTCCAAAGGTGTGCCCCTCACTTTCATACACAAAGCATGATCAGTGCTACAGTGAGTATGTACATCAATCAGAGCGGGAACCCTTGAAGGACTCGCTTGACGAAGCAGAATATTTTGCAAGATTGCCACCACGCATTTCAGGGTGTAATATCATGTGACGTCAGGATCAATAGTCCTCTGATGTTCCAATGTTTCAATGCTGTTTGGGGTCAATATCAATAATATCAAGGCCGGGATGACCCTACCCCATCATGTGCTGCCACAATCGCACAATCTTGTCCCAGCACAAGAATACGAGCTTCGATAAACCACCGTTCTAACATGGTCACACTGCTCAATTTCAGAGTAGGCGCTCAAATTATCCTCGGCCTGATTTTAGAGGTTACAGCCTAGACGCATGCTTGTACAAATTCGCTGGTTTCGGTTAACTGGCTGATCGGGGGCGAAAGCGAGCCGGGAACAGTCTAAATGTCAAATAGGGACTGACCCGGGACAGCGATCAGCTCAGATCAGGTGAGAGCATTAACCAGAGACGAACCAAAACCAGATACAGACATAGACCAGAGGCGGGTTCATGCTACAAGAAGTTCTACACCAGAGGCGGGTTCAGGCCACAGGAAGCTCTACACCGGAGACGGGTTCAGGCCACAGGAAGTTCCACACCAGAGGCTGGTTCAGGCCACAGGAAGCTTTACACCGAAGGCGGGTTCAGGCTACAAGAAGTTCTACACCAGAGGCGGGTTCAGGCCACAGGAAGCTCTACACTGGAGGCGGGTTCAGGCCACAGGAAGGTCCATACCAGAGGCCGGCCCTGATCGGATCAAGCTCTAGACCAGAGACGGGTGCAGACCGGAGGAAGACCAACTGCGGCATCGGTGATGGGTGCTGCACCCCTGCCGTGAGCCGAGTCGGTTGACAAGCGCTGGATCCAGTGTCGGTAGGTAGCCGGAGTGGCCGGAGTCCGAGCGACACCACATCACAACACCCGGCAACCGCACACCCGCGGCTCTCATCGGCAGCGCCGTCCTGCACGCCCGCCACGTGTACCGTGGTCACGAATACGTGTACCGTGGTCACGGATACGTGTACCGTGGTCACGAATACGCGTACCGTGGTCACGAATACGCGTACCGTGGTCACAGATACGTGTACCGTGGTCTCGAATACGTGTACCGTGGTCACGAATACGTGTACCGTGGTCTCGAATACGTGTACCGTGGTCACGGATACGTGTACCGTGGTCACGAATACGCGTACCGTGGTCACAGATACGTGTACCGTGGTCACGGATACGTGTACCGTGGTCACGGATACGTGTACCGTGGTCACGGATACGTGCACCGTGGTCACGGATACGTGTACCGTGGTCACGGATACGTGTACCGTGGTCACAGACACATGCACCGTGGTCACGGATACGTGTACCGTGGTCTCGGATACGTGTACCGTGGTCACGGATACGTGTACCGTGGTCACGGATACGTGCACCGTGGTCACGGATACGTGTACCGTGGTCACAGACACCTGCACCGTGGTCACGGATACGTGTACTGTGGTCACGGATACGTGTACCGTGGTCACGAATACGTGCACCGTGGTCACGGATACGTGTACCGTGGTCACGAATACGTGTACCGTGGTCACGGATACGTGTACTGTGGTCACGGATACGTGCACCGTGGTCACAGACACGTGTACTGTGGTCACGGATACGTGTACTGTGGTTGGCGTGCACGTTGACTTGCCACTCTGTCCTGCCGGCTTCTGAGGCTACCGGGCCCGCCAGGTGTACTTGTCAAGAGCCCTGCATGATCTGGAGACTAGCAAGCCGGGCCTAGGCCCGCACCAATGATGCGAGATCATACATTGCAGAGGAGTCTGGAACATACTTCTCAGACTAGTAAACCGGGCCTAGGCCCGCACCAATGGTGCGAGATACATTGCGGTACATTGCGGAGTGGTTTGGAACAGGCTTCTCAGATATGTGAGTGCTTGTGTGCCCTGCGTCATGGTTAGGCACCAATCATGCCGCCGGTAATTTGCAGAAAACATCCATGACGATTATGACGAAAAAATATAACAATACATACATGCACTAAATTGCCACAATTGAAATAATTCATAATAGCATGCGAGGATATGTATGCAGCCGACATATGCACCACTTACATAGGCGCCTCACTGTTATATTTTGACACCATAGTGCCATTTTCAGCGTGAAAGATTCAGAGTTAAGGAATCAAATATGGCGCGGCTCCTGTACATCAGTACCGGAATTACAAATGGTCCGTGGTAAGCTGTTTGGCACGATGCTACCAAATTATGTGTCCAGGCGCGCAGGTGCGCATGGCGCAAACAACTGCTGTAGCGCCGGTGCTGTGCATGGCTTACCCAGTAGAGCTGCGCGCCGAGCTCTTCAGTTTACCACGGTAATCGCACGCAGTGATTCGACACATCTCTAGCGTGGATAGTAATAGCTGTGACCAATACTTCACCACCATCGTCGCTAATTGGCATAAACAATTACGTACAAACGTTCTTTATTTTCCGGCATAAAAACAGACATTCATCAAGCTTATTCCAGCTCAACACTAACGAACGGTGCTGGCAATCCAGCGGTATACGGAATGTTGTAACACGTCGATGCATTGGTCAAAACTTCACATACACATGATATTGGAACAAACCAAATGCGGTATGTGCCATGGGGGCAGCACGAACGAGCTCGAGTCCAGCAGAGGGCACCTGCGGTGTGGCAGAGCGGAGTGAGGGTGTCTGCTTCGTGTGCTTCTTCGTCGCCACGGTGTAACCATGACAACCAGGTGCGCGAATACGAGTTCATCTAGCGTGCGAACACGAATTCAGCGTGTATGTATAGTGTAATTACCCCACCAAGTGATACCATTCTTGAGAGGAGACAATCCTACATATCACATCACATCAGTGCCGAGTCAGATCAGACACAGACCACGGACAACTCACAATGTCTACAGCGCTGCACATTTTGGCTGCGAACCTTTTTATATCATCCCATCCCGATCAGACGCAGCTGTGTGCGTATCAATGCACGCGTTTGATTAATCTGACTTAATCATGAGAAACTGTACCAGTCATAATCAGAAGTCATTATTCCCGATTGTACCGGAGCTCTAGCCCACATTGTATGCCCCCGCGGACCTTCAAAAGCCACTTGCACCACCGAGTGAGCCACCTGGAGCAGCGTGGCGCCATCGTCAGCGGCGCAGTACACCACAGCGGTACCGGTGCGGCACACGGCAACGTCCACCGCCAGCGGTAAACGTCGGCAGCCGTCGACGGCCGATGGTAGCTATCGGTAGCCGTAGCCAGCCGATGGTGGCTATCAGTATCCAGAACCGACGGCAGCCGTAAGCAGCTGACGGTGCCATTGGTACCCGGTGGCAAACATCGGTAGCCGTTGATAGACATTGATAGCCGACGGTAGTAGAAGGTAGCTGTTGGTAGCCGTTGGAAGCAGATGGCAGTCGCTGGTAGCCATCAGTAGCCGTCGGCAGTGGCAGTCACACCCAATGGCCCGTTGTTTCGTGTTCACACCGCGACTCGCACTACATGGCCATACTCTGATTATTAATGAGAGTTTTGATTCGGAATGTTTTTTAATCCAAGTTCTTGTTGGGGTGGCTTTTTGAATCAGGGTCCTATTGTTAAGTAGAGCTTGTTGCGTGAACCCTGGCCCCACCATCCGGTCCATGAATTCCAGTTCAACGGCATAATTTTGACCGTAAGTTTAACGTGCCGCCAATGCACCGATACAGCCGCCCGATAGTTCGTCCCAAGCCTCATCGGACCAGCTGCCAACTGGTCTTCCCAGCCAGGAGCTAAGTGCGAGAGAGCAAAGCGACTCAAACCCTGCGTTGCCAGGACAGGGGAGATTAGAGCAGGCCAGCGCTCTAACCAACTGAGCTACCGGAGCAGCAGCTTATGCCTATGCTAGCGACGGCCAATGTTGATATGCTTATGAGTGCTGTCTGAAGCATCCCTAGGGCTCCTAGCCAGTTTTGGAAAACTGGCCTTTTTGGAACTTTTGCCACTCAAAGAATTATACTCTCCTAAAAAAACACTCCTTGCATTGCTGGATGAGGAGATGCTTAACTAGCAATAGACAGGTAGATGACATTATATAATAGTGATAAGCTGGATGGAGAGGAAGCAGCATGCTATGGGGCCTATAACATTTGGTGATCTATGGCTGATAACAAGATCCTCTTCCAGTCCTAGTAATCATTATACTGTTCAGTCATACTGGGTCCCACACCACATAAACTCTCCAACATAATTGAGGATAATGCATTTTTGTCATTTCAGGTCGTCTGCAGGAACATTCCAAGAGAAGGCAGGAGTGGAGCAGAAAATGAGATGCCAGCCAGATTGGAAGAATACCAGCTTGCTAGCATGCACAAGTACAACAGATGTCAACAGATGTCAAAACATGGATCACTGCAGTCTGCACATGATCTTAATGCCACTGAAAATTCCAGATTCCATAACATTCCATAGCATTCCACTTGTGCATGATGTGTAATTGTATGGTGCAGTGCAGGCGAATTAATAAACAGCCACCCATGCCTTCATGTGTATGTTCTTCATTTGTGGAAAAACTCAGAACAGTGTCCAGATGTACCGAGCAGAATACACAGCTGAACACAGAGCCAGAGTGGCATCTACTCAACTGGTAAGCCACAAAGGGTAGCATTCACCCAAAATCCCAAAAATACTGGCGGATGTGAGCCATGTTTTGCCATGTCATATAAATTTTCATGGGCATTATTGTTTGTCCACAAGACAAGTTTTAAACACATTTTAACTCCATGAAGCATACAAAGGTAATAGGTTTGGGTAAGTATGTTAGATTAAGTTTTTTTGTAAGTTATACAATTATCAAACTTCTTTGGGATCCTTCAGGATTTTTTTCTCAAGTTTTTAAAAAAAATAAAAAGTCTAGACTAGCATAGGCTAAGTTAGGCTAGAATAGGTTGTTTAGTTTGAATTTTTAAGGAACAAAAATTGTTTAGAAATTTTCCGTTAAAAATTGCCTGCTTGCATCCACAGTTAGGCTTCATCTTTTTTTCATCAATCACTTACCACGGTTGAAGCTGGCTAGCGATCAGAGTGGTCGAATTATCAACAAATGTGGCATTTGAAGACCGGTGAATTCGACAAACAGCTATTGTCATCGAGTTTACTTCCGAAGTCAAACTCGCTTGATCTGACTTCAATATTTCCAAATAGATGACGTCCCAGGCACGAATGCAGGTATACATTTTCAAGGTTTGAGCATGAACAAGCTGTTGCTAGTCGAAAACTTGTATTAGGTAACTGAACCCACTCGGCTCATTCATATAATATATTGGCCCAATCGCCGATTTAAAAGGTTTTAGATCAACGAAATTAGTACGGTCCGACCACGTCATTGGGATGTCATGACGAATACTTCCCGCTAGCGCACACGTGAAACCGCCTACTGGCGCAGGTCGGTCCTCAGCCATATATCATAACAACATAACAATGGAAGTCGTCACTGGCGCAGGTCGGTCCTCAGCCATATATCATAACAACATAACAATGGAAGTCGTCACTGGCGCAGGTCGGTCCTCAGCCATATATCATAACAACATAACAATGGAAGTCGTACTGGCGCAGGTCGGTCCTAGCCATATATAATAACAACATAACAATGGAAGTCGTCACTGGCGCGGGTCGGTTCTCACAAAATAAAAAAAGGGGTGCCCCTGGGGAGGTTTTTAATAAAAAAAAAAAGTCGGTCAGCCATATATCATAACAACATAACAATGGAAGTCGTCACTGGCGCAGGTCGGTCTCAGCCACAATAACAATGGAAGTCGTCACTGGCGCAGGTCGGTCCTCAGCCACATATAACAATGGAAGTCGCCACTGGCGCAGGTCGGTCCTCGCCATATATCATACAACATAACAATGGAAGTCGTCACTGGCGCAGGTCGGTCCTCAGCCTATATCATAACAACATAACAATGGAAGTCGTCACTGGCGCAGGTCGGTCCTCAGCCACATATAACAATGGAAGTCGCCACTGGCGCAGGTGGCCTCAGCACATATAACAATGAAGTGCCACTGGGGGGAATATAAAATGAGTGACTGGAGGTTTAGAGTGACGGGGGTCTCAATAATAATAGTATGGACTGGTGGTATGGCACTGGCGCAGGTCGGTCCTCAGCCATATATCATAACAACATAACAATGGAAGTCGTCACTGGCGCAGGTCGGTCCTCAGCCATATATCATAACAACATAACAATGGAAGTCGTCACTGGCGCAGGTCGGTCCTCAGCCATATATAAAAGGATGGGGGCATTAAAATGAAGTCTGAGGTGCTAGCCTATAAACATAACAATGGAAGTGTCTGGGGGTTATAATTAAATAATGGCGGGTGTGCTAACAATGGAGTCGTCTGGGGGTGGTCTATATAAAACCGCCGGCGGTCTATAACAATGGAAGTCGTCACTGGCGCAGGTCGGTCCTCAGCCACATATAACAATGGAAGTCGCCACTGGCGCAGGTCGGTCCTCAGCCATATATCATAACAACATAACAATGGAAGTCGTCACTGGCGCAGGTCGGTCCTCAGCCATATATCATAACAACATAACAATGGAAGTCGTCACTGGCGCAGGTCGGTCCTCAGCCACATATAACAATGGAAGTCGTCACTGGCGCAGGTCGGTCCTCAGCCACATATAACAATGGAAGTCGCCACTGGCGCAGGTCGGTCCTCAGCCACATATAACAATGGAAGTCGCCACTGGCGCAGGTGAGTCAACCACATGTCATAGCAATGGGATACTGCTGCTTATCCAGCCACCCACACCGGCTGCCCCAGCTGCACCGGCCTGACCGGCCGGCTGCCTCTGCATAGCCGGCGGCGGCTGCTGCATGGCGCTCAGGTCTATTGATCTGACGGCCGCCGGACGACGTCGGCACTCGCCATTCCGGCCGGCTGCTGTAGTGATCCCGGCGACGGCGCATCACCGTCTTCTTCCGAGGCGCGGCTTAGCGTTCGCTGTAGCCGGTCGGTCGAGATGAGAGGTTCTCTGTAGATGGCGAGCGCGGCGCAGGCTGCCGGTGAACGGGAGCGGCCGGGACGTGTTGCACTGTCGGATCGTGTGGCGGTCGCCGCGGCGCCGTGCGTCACGACACGGCTAATTAGCCCCGTGCACTGATTGATTAGGTGCACCATCGGAGCTGTGTGGAGGGTGGGATAGTGGGATAGAGAGGAGCAGCGGCCGACACCGGTCCGGCAGACAGACAGGATCGCAGCACAGACACCGGCCCGGCAGACAGACTGCAGCACCGACATCCTATACAGAGTTGCCACTTGGCTGCTTATAACCACCATCTTCTCCACGGGCATCCATGGTGGAACAGTGCACCGTCTGATAACTCACCAGAACAGGACCGACGAAAGATTCAGTGTCCTAGAGTCCTGGCCTGTCCGGCCACTTCACCTTCATCATCGTCGTTCGGTAGCTGCACCGTTCCCTGGTCGCTCCAGCAGGCCGTCTGGTCTCGCAGTCGGCGTGCAAGAACCCCACAGCGGCGCAATACGCACACCTCCGCACCAGTGCTCAATCCAAGTCGGGTGCACGCCTCCAAGCAATAAAGAAGCGGAAGCCGCCAGGGCTTCCCGGTGGGCAGCTTGCGCCTCACCTATCGGCCGCCGCCGGCGACCCTGTTGTTGCAGCCGAACGGCACCTGACCGACGCTGAATGGGTGTCATTCAGCGGCGAGCGGATGCGGCACCGGGGGAGTAAACGGGGGCGGCAACGGGGGTGGTAACGGAGGAGGAACCGGGGTGGTAACGGGGAGGCACCGGTGGTGGTAACGGGGTGGTAACGGGGGAGGAAACGGGGCGGCACCGTGGAAGGCAACGGGGGCGGCAACGGGGGAGGCACCGGGGTGGTAACGGGGCGGCACTGTGGAAGGTAACAGGGGCGGCACCGGGGTGGTAGGGTGGTAACGGGGAGGACACGGGTGGTAACAGGGGGGAGGAAACGGGTGCGGCACCGGGGACGGTACCGGGGACGGTACCGGGGACGGTACCGGGGACGGTACCGGGGACGGTACCGGGGACGGTACCGGTGACGGTACCGGTGACGGTACCGGTGACGGTACCGGGTGCGGACGCCGGGTGCGGACGCCGGGTGCGGACGCCGGGTGCGGACGCCGGGTGCGGACGCCGGGTGCGGACGCCGGGTGCGGGTGGTTGGTCGGCAGCTGGCGGCCGGGTGGCCGCACCCCGCCTCGTCCTGATAGTCGTGACCAGCGTCGGCCCACATACTAGCCATATATAATTATCGAATTGAGTTTTCAAAAAGCGGGGACCCATTGATGGCACGGCCATCACAAGTCGTGACGCTGGCCCTAATAGCACTCTCATCAGGCCGACTGGACAGAGCGGCCATCAGCTCGTAATTCACAGCTCGTTGTGCTCCTTCAGGGCGTGCCCCCAGTCTTCCCAATTAGCCAAATACAGCGTTAAAAGATTAAAACCGGACAAACAGAAAAATAGTGAAAGATGCGTTCGATAGACGGCACGCGTGGCAGCCGCGGGTCGTTAGTGCGAGTCGGTCGCAAGCTGTCACTGCGCGACAACGGGGCGCTCTGTCGGGCGCCAGCGGCGGACACCAGTAGTCCACCATGACCAGGATGCGGCAGACGGCTAAGCTGCCACCACGAAATGGAGGTCACTATGTGACATCAATAAAACGGAAACCACCGCAGCTCCGCCTCGTTTGGGTGTTCATACATGAGCCTGCAGTACTGTGCGATTGAAATCGCATCTGATGATCTAGTGGACGTACGAGTTTTGGCATGATGAGTTTCTACGAATTATATACGTGAAAATCAGATTTGAATCCAATCACCCTCCCACAAAAACGGAGGGTAAAAATGTGTTTGAATCGAGTCGCACAGTGTGTGAACATCTCTCATCCACGTGCATATACCAGGACATAAATGCAGTAATCCAAAGTGAATATGTCGTAGATACCGATACCGCTCAGCACAATTATCAGCTGATCCACTGTTCAGTTATTATCGGCCGACCCATTTCTAACTACTCTTGATGTGACCCATTGCTCCGCTATTCATTTACTTGCGCGAGGTTCGTTGTTCTTTAAGCCATATTTTATCGCCAGCACACCAAAACGCTCAGGATGTTATTTGACGCACAACCCGCAAAGCAATACTTATGCGAGTCCTCTGGTGATGTGGTTATCGGGAAAATACAAGTCTGACGCCTAGGTCGGAAGGTAAGAAGTCCACCATCGCTATCACTCTAGCCAATGTCAGGTCACTGGATCACTTGGTCACGCATAGAAGGGTTTTCCTGCGATAACCTCTGAGGGCAGTTTTACTGAAATTGCGAGTATTTTATTTATATCTTGGAATTCCAGATCTGGAGAGGAAATTTCTGGGCCACCCAGTTGGAAGAGGATAAGTTTAGTCCCGACCGTGATATCAGAAATTCTCCTTTGAACTTAAGCAGCACCATTCAGCCTTACAGCATGACAAAGGAGAATCATTTTCTCAGGAGGATAATATTATGGATAATTGGATGAGAGAAATATTGGACCAAGCTATTTCTGCAACACTGGTTGCCACTATAGAATACCAATGTACGTCAGAGCATAAGTACGCGGACCAGAATTATCTGCAGACAAATATGTAAAGGGCTTGCGCTTTATGCAACCCACATGGGATCATGGGTGTTAACTATTTGCTAGGGTTTATGACAAATTGAATAAACGGTACGATTCTAGTTGTATGAGTTGGTCATACAACTAGAATACCTGCTTGGCCTTCGGTGCCTGTCAGACAATCGTGATTCGTGTATTCCTAGATTGTCCCGGTTCGTACAGACCAGACAAAGCCGGTGAAGACTATGGTCCGAACAGGTTTGCATATGCCGGCAGTAATGTTCGGCACCTCAATGATGGCTAGAGGGCCCGAACATCGTGGGCGCCAGACACAGATGGGACATCGTGGGCGCCAGATACAGATGGGACACCGTGGGCGCCAGATACAGATGGAACATCGTGGGCGCCAAACACAGATGGGACATCGTGGGCGCCAGACACAGATGGGCCAGATGACTGGAGAAGTCGGGCTGGGCGGAAGTTGTCGGCCGGACTTAGCAACTGCAGGCGCCAGCGCGGTGCTCAGAGGGTCCGATGGAGGTTAGGCAGTCCGGTGGGAGGCCACTCGCAGACGGTTTGAGGACTCGGACACAAGTGCACCCGAGTGGGTCGTCTGCACCGTATGCCAGCAGTGACCGAACACCAAACGGGCTGCAGCACGCCGCTCTGCGCGGCCACCAGCGCTCAGCTAGAAGCCGGAGCCTGCACGCACCAGGCTGTAGTGATGCTTTAGAAGGCGTCATCGGCTACTGGCTGTCCACTGCTCACTCCGTTGGCTGTAGTTAGCCGGTACAGTCCAGGGCGTCCGGCGAATAGCCGACTGCCTGCCATGATGAAGCAGATACGTAGACAGGTCCATGCGTATACGTAAGCAGATACGTATACGCATGGACAGACCGATGCATGGATAGGCCGATACATGGACAGATGACCGCCCGTCATGAACAGACCGATTTACTAACTCACCGAATACCCAGCGCTCACCAGGTCACACACTGCGCAGCTCACTGACTGATGGGCTGGCTCATCAAAATGATCTCAGGTCAGGCTACTGAGTTAAATGGATGTGGAAATTAGACAAAGAGCCTTCGTGCATAACTTTACGACTAGTGCAATTTTAACCTCAGTGTTGTGGAAATTAAGTCACCATATAGCGTTCCGAGTTTCAAATTAATATTAGGTTGGGCAAAGGAGATATGGCCCGAAAAGTCCCAAGGGTATTTATCGGCATCGCATGCTCTCCGCAAGCTTAAATACGGCAAATAGTGCTAAGCAAGAATGTCCATACTAGGGTAATTTTGCACAGTGGCTTCGTTTTTATATGAATATGGTTTCAAATATTCATTTGAAAACATTGAACTTCGCTGAATACTTTCTGTTTCCACAAAAAAAAATTATTGTTTTAAAACATTTTTTTTCTCTGAAAATTCTTAAACAATAAACACACATTTGGCTATACTTTGTGATAACCGCCATCTTTTTCCGAGCAGAACCTGTTTAAAAACCGTCATCTTTAACGGTCCATCACATATTCCCAGGTACTCGAGCGTGGCCTGATCGGTGACATTGACCTTTGCACGTGTCAGTGTGCTAGAATAATCTATTAACATCAACAATATCGTATAAAGAAATCGCATTTGTTTCACTACCAGAATACGAAAACTACGGCGAAGATCGGGCTAGTCCCTGCCGACCGACCACATTCCGACATTGTCGTGTTCAACCTGATATGGAAGGAAGAATAAAACAGATTGGCAAAAATGTTCAATGGAACTCTGAAAATTAAAGGTCCGAGCGAAATAATATTCATAACCATATAACTACATCTAGAGCAAACGTTAGCTGGGATACGTAATTGACTCCAAGGAACCGCGAGGGGTAAGATATTTTGCGGCACTGCGACCGTCATATCAAAGGCACATACATAACACCGTGATGCACACCAAAGCTCTTCTCCTTAGTAGCCAACACCCTGGCCGTGTAAACAACTGCGATTTCAGAGCAAACCAAATAAAGGGAACGGACATCCCGGACCACCTCCACGGGACAGCCTCAGCTGTCACACAGCTGACAGTCGACACCCCACACAGCTGACAGTTGACACCCAGGACCACCTCCCAGGACCACTTCCACGGGACGACCTCAGCTGTCACACAGCTGACAGTCGACACCCCACACAGCTGACAGTTGACACCCAGGACCACTTCCATGGGATGGCCTCAGGGGTCACACAGTTGACGATTGGCAGTGACACGCCGGCCGCCGGTCAGTCGGGGCCGGTGCACCTGTGTCACTTTTTACGCCGCATTATACATGGTCACACGCAAAAACTGGACGGCCGTGGGAACGCAACATTGGCCAGCGTTAATGGACTGGCGGCGGGACCAGCGCGCCGCCGCCGCAGCTCGGGCCGCCCCCGCCCGCCGCCAGCCACCAATCGGCCGCCGATACCGGGCCGAACTTGTCGATACGCCGCCGGCGATTGGCCTGTGGCGACCGTGTCGCCAGCCCCGCCTCGACCGACCCCCCCCATTGACAAGGCGCGCCGACGCCGTCCGACCATTGATCGACGGCGGCGGCCAGCGGCGCGCGGCGCGGCGTCTTTTCCAATCAGCACTCAATCGCCGATCGTCTCTTCCAATCGCCGCGCGCCGATCGGCGCACCGGCCAATGGCAGGCGGCCCATTAAAATTCAATCCAATCGGGTGGGTAGAGCAGCCGGCCGGCGCCGCCCGTACCCGCCGCCACCGCCCGCCAATATTTCCGGCGGCAACTTTGTTTACTTGAGACGGGAGCAAGATCAATAGGGCGGCGGCGGCACGCGAGCGGTCGACCTGGTAGTGCGGCGGCGCGGCACGACCCCCACCCCTCCCTCGCCACCCTGTGAGCAGCCGACAATCTGACAACATCAGCGTGCCAGGACAGAGGGGGGGGGGGCAATGCAGACGGCCTGAAAATACGGCACACCACCGAGCAGTACCGCAGTGGTCTCAGCAGTGCCGTAGATGGACGAGGAAGACAGAACAACTTCAATAATGCTGGAGAAGGCCGGAAAAAGCCCTCAGTCGACCGGATCGGATAATACTTCGAAAGACCGGGTGACATTTCGAAAGACTGGATAATAAGTCGAAAAACCGAACAATATTTCACAGCACGAGATACCACTTCAGACGACCGGATAATCCCCTGACAATGACTAAGATAAAATGATAACTGGACTTAACAATGACAACGGTTGTGAGTCAGATCGGATAATGCGCACGGCTCATTATCCGCATAGTGGAATCTTTGGATGTTCGAATATTATTGAATGGACCTCACAATGTTTCAGGTAGTTGGATAACACTTTAATTGATTGGACAATACTCCAAACGGACAAACAATACTATGTACGACTGGTTCGTATTACAGAAAGCTTCAAATACAACCAGCGGTAGGGCAAGTCATATACCGACCACAAATTCTTCCGGCGAGCGATTAATGGTGCAAAAATATGTGTGCCCCCGCCCACCTCACGGTCAACCAGCTTCTTTCGATCTGTCCATGGTAACATACCTAACAGGAATATTTTGGGCTGATCCTGATTACATTTGGTACACGCTAGGTCAGCGTGGGAAAAGTGGTTCGTTGACCTGGAGTCGGAGAATAAAAAATTTGTATCGGAGCCCTCCAAGAAAAAGAAGATATTCCTGCCCATGGAGTCGGA
Source organism: Imbricaverruca yamaguchii (assembly GCA_034440575.1). Taxonomy (NCBI): domain Eukaryota; kingdom Metazoa; phylum Arthropoda; class Thecostraca; family Neoverrucidae; genus Imbricaverruca; species Imbricaverruca yamaguchii. The sequence goes on from JAOTOL010001449.1 coordinate 445,465, forward strand.
GAATAAAAAAAATGGCCTCAGACCCCACCCCCCTAAAAAAACAGAAAGCTACTGGTGTCGGAGCCCCCCCAAAAAAAGATGATTGCTGAAAAGCGTACAAGCCGCTTACTTACAAGCATACTTACACCCCTTTACTGGACCCTAAGTCACTTCAATTACGCCCACTTAATTCACTCGCACTTACTAGGTTTTTCTCCGGAAAGCTCTCAAAACTTTGTCTCAACCCGAGTATACCCAACCAATCGAGACAAAGATCTTCGCGCAAAGGGAATGGGACAAAGCAGCGAGGCGAAACGCGCGGTCAAAGTGTGGTCGCTGTGTAAACATGACTGCAATATTTACACAATTTCAAGACCGCTGCTTGACCTCAATTCCTGTCGCCTTTAATAGGAATTCATACGTCAATACGGTGTTACCTTTTTCTTCAGTTATATAGGAATCAATACACTGAAGATATATGTTCCTAATCATGAAATTACGTTGTCTTTATCCTAGATCAAAACATGAATCGGGCGAGACCGTCCCAATAATTTGTTAATTCTCCTACTCTAGTACGGATATCGTCCTGTCCTAACGGCGCCGTATCCAAGGGTGGTCAAATGATGAAATGATAGATTTTTCGTAACTATTTTAAATGACGTCTAATTGTGACCATAAATGGCCCGGAGAACGTAATAACTCCGTACATGCACAGTTACTGCAGTTGCTGAAGTGATAAAACTACTATTCAGATGCTTTTCTCTTGATGGGTTCCTGTAGTTTTGCGAATTGAGGTGGAATTCATACCAAAGTAACCCAAGGTCTTTTGCATTTTTTAAAGCATTTACATGGCTCCCAAAAAATAGGTCTTCTGCCATCAATGAAGTTCGCTAGCTGGTGCTATTTTATGCATTTCAATTCGAAATTGAATGCTCTATTTCATGAAATTAACAGAATTACTTAAAACTGTCTGAGATGTCCAGAATTACGTTCTCCGGTAGTCTCCGATTGGAATGCGGCTGGAGAACAGGACCTCGGGTCCGATATGCGAGTATATGACGTCGTTGTGCATATTTCGAGTTCCACTATGGTCGCAAGATATGGCAGCAAGACGAGAGGTTTCGTAATGGAGATTTTTTGGTGTAACGCCAGTATTTCCCGGAATTATGAAGAAGAATCGTGGTATATTCCAATATTTCCTTCTGAAGCGTCATTTCGACAGAATTCTGAAGACATACGAAAACCTAATCCCTCATATCTTTGTTATTTAGAATGAGACGAGATTGGCGCAAGCCGAATGACGATTCATCTGTGGTTACAGAGTGATTGTGCTGGGCCGCCGTCCTGCCAGTGTGAAAATATCCTGGAGAGTAATTGGCTGAGGGTAATAACTAGTTCCGAAATTTACATTATTTTGTTCTCTATTGTTTCTATGCTATTTCGATGCTTTTGTTTCGTTCGGATTTGGAGGCATCGTGCACACCAACGATTACCTGAGTAACCCCCGCGAGTTCGGCCTTGATTGGGGCTTAAACTGAGCCAGGACATAGTTTGTTTGACACATGCACAATGCAATCGAAACAACCACCACAAACTTGTAGGTATTCTGATATAACATGATATGATTCCTGGGCAATTGACTGCAACCTGCATTTCATGCCTTATGACCTGCTATGCCATACTCTTCTGTTCTGTTGTCCAGGCTTCTAATTTGTATGATGGACTGGAAACTGCAACTGCATTGTTGGAGCTGTACTGAGATCCTGGAAGCAAAATGTCATCCATAAATTGGCACGTTTCATTCGGAGAATAAAAAAGTTCAACATTTGCAGTCACAATCCTGGAGAATAAAATGTCCTTAGGTCTCCATACTCCAGGAGAGGCCCAAAATTCCCACCCTGCGCTAGGTTGTCTCGCCAGTTTTCTTAGACACCCTGGATGCTCTGCCTATGGCGAACATACCCAATATCTGATCAATTACGGCTAAGGGTGCAGCGAAAACGAGCTCTCATAGTGCCTAGACCATTTAGTCTTCCGACATGTGTAATAATTATTTTGTAATACTTTGGTAAGTCCTTCTGGTTCCTTACTCTGGAATCTGGGAATCTTGCAGCAGGTTAATAAACACGAACATCATTTCGAAATATTATCTTGCCCGCGCAAACCGTTGAAAGCTACTGATTTTGCATGCAAGCAGCATCCTTCACCTGTGGGTGATGTATGTGATGGTGGGTGCGGGTAGGGGTGACTCTCCGTGTCACCTTTGAGTGATGGATGCGACGTTGGGTGCGGGTGGGGGTGACTCTCCGTGCTACCGGTGGGTGATGGATACGACGTTGGGTGCGGGTGGGGTAACGCGTGAAACCAGTCGAAGACGACTTGAAACGGAAAGCCTATTCGTATCCACTTGCGAGAAGTACCTACGAATGCCTACTTGGCCTTCGGTGTAAACAAGTAGGAAACTGCTCGTGTCAACAACCAACAAAGAAACAATGACCAGCGCCGGCCACTACTGAGCGGGCGTTGTGTACTCGAGTTGCATACTCCAGTATGCTATCCATACTCCAGCGAGTTGTATACTCCACTACTGGATTATACAACATGGCAGATAATCAGATATCCGGAGCACAGTCATATTGCATATCAGCGCACATTACTGCAGGCGTATATCGGACCAGCCAACGACCTCACTCATATTTCCATACGGAATCGAAACATTCGCTCGGATTAAAGTCCGTATCTCGTCGGCAATTCTCGGGAAGGCTTGCACTCAGTTCAATTCCATTTTATGATTTCAGTTTATTCTGCCGACGCACTGCGAAGATGGGCGTTTCATTTCATCTGATTCCATCGGTAAAAATCAGACTGGCTCGTTGGAAAATGAGACAGCCGCCAGCCGAGGAACAGATTGGCACATGGAGAAATGGCCTCCGCCCAAATGGACCGGCCGAAATTGTACATTCGAGCAAGGCGGGCTGGCTCCAATCCAGTGAGAATGAAAACAATGGCCGACGAGGGGGCTGAGACGAGATCAGGGAAGTGGAGCTCCCAGTAAAGCCGGCTGCCATTGCCAGGCGGTCGGCGCGACGGAAAGCCCCCGGCCAATCCCTGCGCATTTGGAGGCATAATGTGTGCAATGGTATTGACCGGTCGCTCTCAGCTGCGGCCGACACGCAGGGCACCACGTGCACCATCTGCCATGCTCTTCGTCCTGCGAGGAATACCTGATGAGCTGTAGGCCACTGGTCCGGCTGCTGTAGCCGACACTGCCAATAAGGGTTAACACGCCAACGCACCGCTAACCCACGCGCATTCGCTCGGCAAGCATTATTCGACCTAACCTTGCGTTCTTTTACAGCGCATTAGACGGTTGGGCCATATGGCGCCGCCACCCTCTCACTTCGATTGGTCGCTGATGGACTCGGTAATCCTGCCGGTTGTGGGATTCGAACTCACGATCTCACGGTCAAAAGTACAATGCCCAATCGACTAACAAACAACGACTCCCGGCAGCTACTATTCAACGAACAGTTCGGTGGCCAGCTATTCATGCCAAAGCTAAGCGGAGAGTCCACCAAGCCGTTCACATAACACAAAGCGCCGAGCTCACTAGAGCAGCGCGGTCGATGTCTTACTGGGCCTTCCGGGAACAAAATAATTTTCGATTCTCGCTGGTTGAGAAAGCCATTAGCTGCCCATCTCCATACCATTGATGCACTCGGGTACTATATGGTACTAATATTTTGTATACTTTGATAACGGATCACCTTTGTGGTACTCCAGGCGCTATGCATCAAACCAACTACCCACGCATAATACGCATAATTCAACTCTTCACTCTGCAAAATCCGCAATACGAAATAAAAGCATACTCATGCTTGGGACAAATAATCTACTGATAAAGTACGCGGAATTGCCCTTCAAATCAACAACAATTCTTTATTTGAGGAAGGACATCAAATATTCCCCAAACTCACCTTTGAAGAAGCATAAATGTAGCCTTCGAATGGCAAAATGGCAAACAAACAAACACCACTGCATTTCGTCACTGGCCTAGCCATTCGCCCTCCAGTGCACACAACAGCACCGATGTCAATGGTACTGAACTTGAGGGTGGGTCAGTACACGCTGTGGTGCCCCGCACCGACACCCTGCCGAAAATGGTGGAACGGAATTAGGGACGGCCGCCCATAGAACTAGATTCCAGACCCTTGCTTCCAGGAAATTTACAATGCTACGTTCGTGCTGAGGTTGAGGGGAGCACCGGGAACTCACTTACCATGGCGCAGTAGCACACACGAAATACACTCGATGTACGTACTTACTTACTTTCTTCTTAATAGTAGAAAACGAGTTTTCAAGGAACATCCAGGGGCACGAACCACAAGGTCATGACTCAACCCTTTGGCAATACGGGCCTGGATTGATGCACACAAAGCCTCTCCAAATGTGACTGGGTCCGGCAAAGGTCTGAGCCCATCCCACCAAAAAAAAAAGGCCGAAAGGGAGGTCCATTTCACTTCGATGCTACACTTGGATGGGCGCGAATTGCAAGTCGCATCCAGTCCTGAACCCAAACAGCGAGCACCGTCCGGTCTCATGACCTCTCACCGACTACATTCTAACTTACTTGGCTCTTGATCAAGCCCAAAGATACGGAAGACACTGGATACGTGCTGGCAGGGTAAGCGTATCTCATTCAACCAAAACCTGGACAATGACTATGCAGCGTTACATCGCAACGACACATGACACTAATATACGGCTATCGGGCTGTATAATGCAGGGCATGGCTTACTGACCATGTCTTTTGCCACTAACAAATGCACCATTGCGATCACGCTGCACGCACGGGCAGGGAGTCACGCGCCTTCATGTCTTCGTCCCTAGGCCTCAGTCACTATTCCATTTGTGACACGCAGTGTTGTCAGCTTCGGAGAATGTCACGCGTCTCGTCGGGACGTTGCGCCGTTGACGATTGGAGGTGACAACTACCGCTCAATGTTGGATGCCGACCGGTTACCATGGCTCGTCCGATGTTACCAAGCCCGGTTTGAGCCCCGTGAAAATGAACTGAAGCACAGCCAAAAGACCAATTTGTTACATGCATGTTTTCCGCACATAACTTAGCGCTACAGGTATTTCTGCTTAATCAAGGTCACACAGACAGTTCACATCACTCTTCCTCGTTCACTCCCAGAAGATGGATTGAAAAATATATTGCAACATATATTTTACGAATTGGTCAAAAGAAGAGGAATAAAACCTTGTCCATGGCCGCAATTTCGATTGTTTCATTGTACGAGGAAGGTAAATATTAAGCTATGTATCATAAAAGATGCACTGTTTCGGAATTTTGTGCTAGCTATGTAAGCTTGACACTAACGAAAGAAGTGAATCTGAGAGAATGCTCGTTCTTCCTTGCATTGCCATACAACACATTTTGAAGAAGATGATGTGCATGACCTACGCAACCATGAACGAGAAGGAATGGCCCTAATAGACCATCTTAATACAATGTGCTGCAATGCTCTAGTCTGATGCCATGCATTGATCGTTTTGTCCTGGTTCTAGCCATGTTCTACTCATCGATAACTGGTGAAACCAACTATCTTTTTTGTAGCTGCATTGCAGTTGCAAGTCCTACGTTTGAAACGTGCATACCATGGATATGCTTCAGCTATGTGAACTACCACTGACAGCCAGTAAGATAACATCAGTAAGGTAGTAAATAGCAAGCAGGATAGTGCTAAGCCATTAGCTTGTCAGGAGTCGGGACAATATTCAAGGATTTAACATCGGCTTGTTGAACGTGGCAAACTTGCTGGTTGGTTGGTTATTGATTTTACGACACATCGACCGTCGAGTCATGCAGCGTCGCCAATCTCTCACGCCGATTGGTCGCGGGCGAAGCGTACCGACAGGTGAGACTCGAACCCACAACCTTCCGATTGTGAGACGAACAACTTACCCCTAGACTACTCGTCCCCATGGCAAACTTGCTGGTTGGAATGTCCAAAAGGATTGCGTTTTGAAACATAGTAGAAAAAAGTCATCATTATGTCTTTCATAGTCCGTATTATAAAGACCAAAAATAAAAATCGACTAACATAACGATGGAAAGATCAACATATATTGCTGAAAAACACGCCGGGTCTAACCGGACTTTCTGATCGGGCTTTCGGTCCTTCCACTTGCCACCTTTATATTTATGACGCAAGCCGACACATGTACAAACCGGCCGACACGTGTACAGACCGGCCGACACGTGTACAAACCGGCCGACACGTGTACAGACCGGCCGACACGTGTACAAACCGGCCGACACGTGTACAAACCGGCCGACACGTGTACAAACCGGCCGACACGTGTACAAACCGGCCGACACGTGTACAAACCGGCAGACACGTGTACAGACCGGCCGACACGTGTACAGACCGGCCGACACGTGTAGACCGGCCGTCACGTGTACAAACCGGCCGACACGTGTAGACCGGCCGTCACGTGTACAAACCGGCCGACACGTGTACAAACCGGCCGACACGTGTACAAACCGGTCGACACGTGTACAGACCGGCCGACACGTGTACAGACCGGCCGACACGTGTAGACCGGCCGTCACGTGTACAAACCGGCCGACACGTGTACAAACCGGCCGACACAGGTACAGACGGCGCGTCATGCGTCTGCCCAGCTGGCGATCGATTCCGCCCACCGGCACGCCATGCATCACCGATTCGGGAGCACCATCACACAGGATCGGAGGGATTTGGTGTCGATAGTGGATTGGACGTTGATCCGGCCCGCCTCCGGCACCAGTGTAGAGCCAGCGTGTGGCCGGTCTACAGCCCCAGGACACAGTTCAGCGATACTATCTGTACACATATACGTACACGTACATATGCACATGAATATATATATATATATACTATACCTTTTAGTCTGGCTTTGATATATGGCTGTGAAGATTCATCATTCATTCATACGCCCATGCAGACATATTCGAATCCTGTGAACTGGTGCTACAGGTATGTGGGAATACGCAGGTGCAGCAGTGCAACGAACACGTAAAGAAGCGTATTTAATTAGCGCCCAATGCGCCAAAACGTTCTGTGAAATCAAATGAGAAAAGCACACATCTCGGGCGCTGTGGAGCATGTCGGGGATTGATATGTCACATTAAGTGTAAAGTAGGCACCGTGTATGCGGGGATGAGCAGCACACAATAAAGGCGCGCATGGTGCCATTTTTACTCTTCCCCTATGCAATAGTAATGCACGAATAGTGCTCCAATTAGTAAACACAAAAACAACCGGTCTGCATTGGTCTCTTCTGTCTTGACAAGACAGGACTCGAGCTCACATAGTCCCCGACTGGGAGAATCAGCTGACAGCTGGGCCGATGAGGTAGGGACGCGGCGTCGGCTGTGTAGGCGCAATGGAGGCACACTGACTGTCAGCCAAGTCTTCGCTGTTGGACTGGCATTCACAGATCTCGAACCGCGAACTTCAGGTTTGCGCAACAAGCGCTGCTTGGCATCAGGCAATGATTCATAAAGGTACTCCGGTAAAACTTCAGACTAAATATTCTTTTTATATAAAAATGTCATGAATCTCATTCTGAACTCTCAAACGTGAACATGACTTCAGATATACTCCCAACTTATACTGACTAGCACGTTCTACCTCGAGTTTCTGTTATCCTGTGAACGACGCATTCTAGAGCAGCATGTCCAAGATGGTGTCATCGTGACTCACGCAAAAACGATAACCTGCCATTGTTAGCCAACCGAACAACTGCAACACTGACTATCCAAGTAGCGCTGACAAGTGTTCCACATAACTCTGACAAAAACATTCAAGCCGTACTCATCTCTATCCGACAACAAGAATAAATCATAAGACAAGGAGCATATAAATAGTAGCACTTGATGCGCCCCTAAGCCCAAATAATCAATCAATCAAGACAAGGAGCAGCCATCACACGGCTGGTGATAGAAACCAAAATATCAGTTTAGAATTATCGTTATCATCTTCCCGTTATGCGAGGAAGCACAACACCCCTTGAATGGTTGCATCATATTTTCCTGGAGTACAAACCAGAGGAATAGGCTTAACCCCTGTGGGCCGATGGGCAAATTCACTTTCGTCTGCCCGGGAGAGCCTCTTGAAGGTTCCCAATCTTCCGATCTGCGCATGGTAGGATAAAATGCAAGATGCCATTAGAAGATTCTGGATCATGAAGAGCTCGAATCATGCTTTATACTTGCACATTGACTGACAATGATGTCACCAGAGATCAGATCAGGTCCATATACGGGCCTCAACTGAATTTGGAAATCTTTATAAAAAGCAGAGCTTGTATTCTTTCGACATAGCTTTTCGAAGAAGTCACATAGATAAAAAGTATTTATATTGATCGTAGTGAAAAAGGGTCAAGTCAGGTCGAGACAGAATGAAGGTTGAAAACCAGCTTCAGAAATGCGCATGTTAGAGGCGTAGGGAAAACGTCAATGGTAAGCCAATGCAGCCTATATATCATATCACATTTTATTTCTTCATTACCGCAATTCCGAGGACGCTTAAGGTCATAATAGGGCAACCCAGTGAAATCACCATTACCTTAGGGAATGACCTGGAAAATATCAATATATGTTCCGGTCCCTTTGAACAGAACCATTGAAGCAAACTGTTTGCATCAGATTGACCTCCGAAAATCCTAAGGCCAAGTCAAGCAGTTCAAACATCAAGATATCCGGAACATCATTTTGGAATATATCGTACTGAATACTGAAACATCCTAACGATACTGAAACATCCTTTTGAACTATACACCTTTGGATCTTACGCTTTGGCCTCAGGTCAAGCTGGTTTTGCTTCTTTATTGGGTTATTCACGACGCACGTTATGCACATTCACGACAAATGGTGGCCCAACAAATGGCCCACACTGTTTCGCCGGTGGGCCGCAAGATTGGGAAATGTCCCGATCGGGGCAGGTCAAGCTGGGACAATGCATAAATTGCTAAAATGATATCTTCAGTCTTCGCCTTGGTGTAAACTGCTTGGAAAGTAATTTTCAAGGAAAGGTCAAATCAGGTCAAACAAGGTCCGACCACGTGAGATATGGTCACCTCAGGTCATTCGTTGGCAATTCCATATCATGTCCCACGATATAGGCGGCGCTGAAACCGAATTAATGTATTACTTGGCGAGGAACAGCAGCATTCGATGTAGGATAGCGTCGTGTATAATTTTCCTCATAGGTGAACCGACCTTATGCCATTGACCTTTGGCACATATTTTAATATCGAACGTTTACTGCATGCTCTTTATTGCCTTCAGCATGCAAATTATCACAAATTGAATTTTTCCACATAATGAACACATTTTTTAAACAATGAAATTGACCTGACCTCAGGTTAACAACTTTGCACTTCATTAAAATTTCCTGATAGGTGGTTGTTCGTTCTGATGAATGGGCAGCATAAGTCATCCATGGTTTTATATTTTCAGCTACCACGAATGGCGGCACTTTGAAGATTGGAGCAACTCATTTGGCCTGTCACAGGTCAATGACCTTTGATGACATGGATCTGAAACGTTTACCAAATGTACATCAGATGTGTAAGTACCTATTGAAGATTTGGTGTCGCTGTGTCTTCTCATTCGGCCGTTATCACGGAAAAATCTGTCGGTGGCTCTCGAAAAACCTCACCCCTCCCCCATCCTCGAACCCGCTCCCGCAACATTCTCCACTGATAGTTCAGCGCACGACGCACAATTTGTCACGCATGTCATCAGCGATCAATCAACTCAAAGCAGCCAGGTTTGGCTCGACTCGTAACAAGGAAAGGGCATAGCTTAGCTGGTCAGCCTCCCCGCCTAGCACAAAGATTCTGGTTGACTGGCGACGACAGCTGCAATATGCCTTCCGAAGTTCGTATGTGGATCACGTGGCTCCTGGCACTGACTGGGGCCGGGATCACGGCCGGCCACAGCTGAACGGAGCCGGGACCACGTCTGGGCCACCTGGTGTGTCAGGGTAGCGGTACGTGTCTGACGTGGGTCAGTCCACGAACCGGACCGGACCACGTCTGGGCCACCTGGTGTGTCAGGGTAGCGGTACGTGTCTGACGTGGGTCAGTCCACGGACCGGACCGGACCACGTCTGGGCCACCTGGTGTGTCAGGGTGGCGGTACGTGTCTGACGTGGGTCAGTCCACGGACCGGACCGGACCACGTCTGGGCCACCTGGTGTGTCAGGGTGGCGGTACGTGTCTGACGTGGGTCAGTCCACGGACCGGACCGGACCACGTCTGGGCCACCTGGTGTGTCAGGGTAGCGGTACGTGTCTGACGTGGGTCAGTCCACGGACCGGACCGGACTGGATCGAACCGGACAACGTCTGGGACGACCGTCAGCCGGCAGGCAGTGGCCAGTATCGATTTTATCGCGAACCATGGCTTCATTCGCGGTGAACCATGGCTTCATGTACACCATGACGGCGAAAAGGGCGACATCCCTGGGGGCATTTTCCTTCCGCTTCGTCAGGTCGTGGAGTTGGTCTCTGCTCTTCTCAACATGCCAGAATCAAGGAATATGGTATGACACCCACAAACAGGCTAGGAGAAACTTCAAACACATTAAGCCACCACTAAATATTGCGCAATGATGCTGAAAAATACAAATTTTTATCAGGAAGACGAAAAGAACGGTGGGGAGCAAATGAATCCGAAAGTTAGCCATTTTGGACAACCATAATATATATATTTATTATATATATATATATATATATATATATATATATATATATATATCATTCCACTGAGTTTCAAGAGCAATTACACACAAATCCTTCCGGAGTCACCTTTACCCGACTCGGACCTACATCACCTGAATGGATCACGGATTGTCATCACTCGACTCGCCAGGAACCTGCATCACCTGACTGAATCTCGAATTGTCGTCACCAGACTCGACTCCGGGTCGATATCACAAGATACTCTGGTGTCACTCCCGGATATTGCGCGGAGTGAAATAGGGCGCAAATATTGTCGCCGCTGATAGCATCCCACACCGAGCTTGAAGGCGGGTGTATTCCCGGGAAGATCACACCATCAGGCCGGCGGCCGTGCGCCAAGGACGTGCCAACGCCAATCGGCCCCAATCTGGTCGGCAAATTCTGGCGGCGCGGCGACAGAGCTTGATGACTTCTCTATGCCTAGGAGCATAATGCGCAGGACGCGTGATTTTCCAACAGCCATTTTGGTCGTAGCTGTCAAAATCCAAGGGTTTTTTTTATTGGAGTTGTACATTTTTGGACTTCCAACGAGTTGAGAGCTAGCTGTCTGACGGAGCGTGGCCGAGGCTGCAGCCGCGGTTGGCTCGTGCTTTCAGTGGCCCACCTGGCGGGCGACGCGTCCCAGTCGCATCAGCCACGCCCGCGGCCCACCTGGCGGGCGACGCGTCTCAGTCGCATCAGCCACACCCGCGGCCCACCTGGCGGGCGACGCGTCTCAGTCGCATCAGCCACAGCCGCCGCCCACCTGGCGGGCGACGCGTCTCAGTCGCATCAGCCACAGCCGCCGCCCACCTGGCGGGCGACGCGTCTCAGTCGCATCAGCCACAGCCGCCGCCCACCTGGCGGGCGACGCGTCTCAGTCGCATCAGCCACAGCCGCCGCCCACCTGGCGGGCGACGCGTCTCAGTCGCATCAGCCACACCCGCGGCCCACCTGGCGGGCGACGCGTCTCAATCGTATCAGCCACAGCCGCCGCCCAGTCGCCAGAAATGGCCGCCTCAGTCAAATGGCAACTTTAATATTTCAGACGACCAGAGCAGAGGCGCCGAGCTGCCGCGACGCAGCCTGTGTGGCTCAATACGGAAGCGGCGCGTCCTGGCCGAGGTACGCCCAGGTGGCTCTCTAGACAGCCGAGCATCCCGGCGCCGGTCTCGTGCGGAAATTGTCGGCCAAGCACCGTCGGCCGCCAACGGCAGTGTCATGTGGCATGGCGCCGGCTGGGTAACCGACTGACCAACGTGATGCGCGTCACTATACTGGGCATCACTATACTGTGTCAGGCGTGTCATGTGGCATGGCGCCGGCCGGGTAACCGACTGACCAACGTGATGCGCGTCACTATACTGGGCATCACTATACTGTGTCAGGCGTGTCATGTGGCATGGCGCCGGCTGGGTAACCGACTGACCAACGTGATGCGCGTCACTATACTGGGCATCACTATACTGTGTCAGGCGTGTCATGTGGCATGGCGCCGGCTGGGTAACCGACTGACCAACGTGATGCGCGTCACTATACAGGGCATCACTATACTGTGTCAGGCGTGTCATGTGGCATGGCGCCGGCTGGGTAACCGGCTAACGAACGTGATGCATGCCACTATACTGGGTCAGGCTTGTCGGAGACAACATGGATAGCTGGTCGCTCCTCCGGTTCTGGTGTTGGTAGTTTGAAAGCTAAAACCGGTAATCTTCAAGCGATAATTGTCTGCCGCTTTACCATCATGGGCGATGACGAATGGAAACATTTCGCGATCCAGCACACTTCATGCAGATCAACTTTCGAAGATATTTTCCCATTACTCTCCTTCCATGATCCATGAAATAAGTTCGGCAACTAATTACAGTACACACAAACACAAGTCCGAAACCATGCAAAATGATCCTGTGGTCCACTGAAAGTCCTTGCGAAACCAGCGACCCCTTTCCTCCGGCGATCATGGTAGTCGATGAAGCAGACAGACCTGCCACCACTGGCTGCACTCGTCTCGATGGTGTCTCCCGGACGCCGACCCACTGCATGACACATACATACAGCTGATGTAGTCCTAAATCACTGACGAACATCCTGCACACTGTTAAGCGGATCGTGAGATTCCACCAGAAGGACGGGCCGACCAGCCGCCCCACAGTCGGTGACCTCTGGGTGGGGTGGGGAGGGGCGGGCCGACCAGCCTCCCCACAGTCGGTGACCTCTGGGTGGGGTGGGGAGGGGCGGGCCGACCAGCCGCCCCACAGTCGGTGACCTCTGGGTGGGGTGGGGAGGGGCGGGCCGACCAGCCTCCCCACAGTCGGTGACCTCTGGGTGGGGTGGGGAGGGGCGGGCCGACCAGCCGCCCCACAGTCGGTGACCTCTGGGTGGGGTGGTGAGGGGCAGGCCGATCAGCCTCCCCACTGTCGGTGACCTCTGGGTGGGGTGGGGAGGGGCGGGCCGACCAGCCTCCCCACTGTCGGTGACCTCTGGGTGGGGTGGGGAGGGGCGGGCCGACCAGTCGCCCCACAGCCGGTGACCTCTGAGTGGGGAGGGGCGGGCCGACCCCGTGACACTGATGCATCGGTTGACCGGCCGGTGTGGGCCGCTTCATCAGACCAGCTGCAGGCCGGTCAGCTCTCGGCTTCATAAGACCAGCTGCAGGCCGGCCAGCTCTCGGCTTCATAAGACCAGCTGCAGGCCGGCCAGCTCTCGGCTTCATCAGACCAGCTGCAGGCCAGTCAGCCCTCAGCTTCACCAGCCAGCTCTCGGCTTCATCAGACCAGCTGCAGGCCAGTCAGCCCTCAGCTTCACCAGCCAGCTCTCGGCTTCATCAGCCAGCCGGCAGCGCCGATCGGCCGCGAATTAGCCCCAATTACCGCCGACAGTCGTAGAAATGCATTTGAGGAATGGCGCCGGATCTCAGCGGGTGACGGCACGCCCGACCAGATATTTCAATTAATCTAGCCGAATCGCTTTCATTAATCCCGTTCTCAATTAGTTCTCGAATCTGGGAAAATGAAGCAAAGACGGGCTAAATTGACAAAGTTGAGTCTATAGACAATCACGCATGCGGCGCCACCAGAAGTTGGCTGGATGTTATAAGATATCATTTATCTCCACACGACACACATGCCAGCGCATAGGCGACGGATTATTGGACGCCAGAGACGACAAATAAAGGCTTCCGCGGCCTATCTAAATAATAATTACATGTCGCCCGGTGTACACCATTTGGAGGAAATGGGACGACGCGCTGTGCGGGTGGATAATTCAGCAACTAATTGAGCTGTGCCGAGACATGCCACCACAAGGCGCCGGGGCCGCCCTTCCGACCGAGGCGGCGGCGGCGGCGGCGACGCGCCCACCGTATCGGCGGCGGTAATAGTGACAACACCACAAAACGGCGGGCGGCCAGCCGGCCGCAAAAAGGCGGCCTCACCGCCGATCCGATCGTGGTCCGCTAACACAGCCCGATACCAATCGGACACTCGTTAGAGACGGCTGGTGGCGGCGCGAGCGGCCGGCTCGCGGCTTGCCCACACCCGGGCGGCCATAACGAGTTATTGTTACGCCCGCTGGTGGCGTTTCGGCCACGCATGTCTGACTTTGGCCGCTAGGGTCGGACGAGCACGAGCGCGGACGGTCACAGTCCGCCTGCCGGCCGACCTCAGGCGGTCACTGGCCGACTCCGACTCCCTCCCAGACAGCGCCCGATGCTGCTCGGCAGAGCTCCACCATTGGCCGTAAGTTCAGGTCAGTGTCGGCTCGGCGGACGGCGACGTCGATTGGGTAGGTGTCATAGGCGGGACGGGAAAAATCTGGCGAGCGCGGTGTTTCCGGGTCAAGTTAGAGTAACTTGAGCCGGTGAAAATCTGAATTGCGTGTCGACAGATGTCCACGCGACCTCGCATGACCAAATCGATACATGAACGCGACTATCGTGATATCGCTGCGCCGCCGCAGTGACACGCCACAGATCGCAACCACGACCATCCGATCTAGTCGTGCAGTGAGGAATCGAGGAGGTCCTGCCTTCCCTGCTCCGTCCTATCCAATCCACATAGTAATCGATTTGTGCCATTTGAAATATGGGAGTCATCCCGGTTTCCTTATATATTTTTGCTCGCACTTATTGTATGTCGCCTGAAACTGAGCCTCCTTTAACACGCCTATGTTTGCATTAAACCCCTAGCCCAGGAGAACAGAGAGATATTCACATCCAAGTAACGTCATTCTCCTAAAGTGCAGCGGACGTACATAACACCACCCATGCCAATGACTGTACATAACCACCTACCTGCGGCATGCGGTCGCATAGGACACACAGGAGAACATCTGACAATACACGCAAATATGGTCACAAACGACAAAAACACCACCGGATTCTTGCATGACATCCAGTCAGTCATCAGGCAGTCGGTCCTAAACGGCGTGGTGTCAGGCCTCACCACCGCGGACTCGGCGGCCGCCACCGCCGGCACCGGTCACCATCCACCAGGCCGAGCGCCGCCAGTCACGGCCGAGTGGCCAATTACTGACGGCTCTGGTTGTGCCACCAGAGCACCTGTTGCCGCACAATGGAACAAATCACTTCCGACGGCTGACCATCCGGCCGGCCGGTCCACTGTCGACCGGCACCAGTCACAGCCTCCCCGGTCAGGCCCGTCACCACCGGCACCAGTCACGGCCTCCCCGGCCCGGCCCGTCACCACCGGCACCAGTCACGGCCCCCCGGCCCGGCCCGTCACCACCGGCACCAGTCACGGCCCCCCGGCCCGGCCCGTCACCACCGGCACCAGTCACGGCCCCTCGGCCCGGCCCGTCACCACCAGCACCAGTCACGGCCCCCCGACCCGGCCCGTCACCACCGGCACCAGTCACGGCTCCCCGGCCCGGCCCGTCACCACCGGCATCTGTCACGGCCCGTCACCACCAGCACCAGTCACGGCCCCCCGGCCCGGCCCGTCACCACCGGCACCAGTCACGGCCCCCGGCCCGGCCCGTCACCACCGGCACCAGTCACGGCCCCCGGTCAGGCCCGTCACCACCGGCACCAGTCACGGCTCCCCGGCCCGGCCCGTCACCACCAGCACCAGTCACGGCCTCCCCGGCCCGTCACCACCGGCATCAGTCACGGCCTCCCGGCCCGTCACCACCGGCATCTGCCACGGCCTCCCCGGCCCGGCCCGTCACCACCGGCACCAGTCACGGCCTCCCCGGCCCGGCCCGTCACCACCGGCACCAGTCACGGCCTCCCCGACCCGTCACCACCGGCACCAGTCACGGCCTCCCCGGCCCGGCCCGTCACCACCGGCACCAGTCACGGCCCCCCGGCCCGGCCCGTCACCACCGGCACCAGTCACGGCCCCCCGGCCCGGCCCGTCACCACCGGCACCAGTCACGGCCCCCGGCCAGGCCCGTCACCACCGGCACCAGTCACGGCCCCCGGCCAGGCCCGTCACCACCGGTACCAGTCACGGCCTTCCCGGCCAGGCCCGTCACCACCAGCACCAGTCACGGCCCCCCGGCCCGGCCCGTCACCACCGGCATCTGTCACGGCCCGTCACCACCGATGTCTTTGTCGGATCGGCGGCGGCGGCGGCGGCGGCGGCGGGGCACGCTCAAAGGGTGCAGGCCGGCCGGCCGGTCGGCGTGTCGAACGAGCGCCGCGTCTTATTGACCTCGGCCAGACTGACGGCTTCATCAGGAGCTGCCGGCGCGGCCGTCACTAAATCGGCGGCGCGCCTCGTAAAGCGGCGGGTCGCCATTGACGGCCGCGCCGGCCGCCGGTCATCTCGTGGCCATTATCGGCCAACAATCCGCCTGCCGATAATGAGCCGGTGGACACGCCGGTCACCACGCGGCCGCCGTGCCAGCGTTAATGGCCAACAAGGCGCCTCTCCTGCCCTCCCCTCTCTCCGAGAGCTGCTGCAGTGACAGCTGGGAGGCGGCCGGTACATGGTGCTCGTGACTGCAATGCTCTCCGTGGGTTCCCTGGCGACTGACCCGGTTAAGGCTCGCACCCATGGACACTGAGTCGCATCATTTATGTCGCAGAAGGCCGAAGCCCAGCCCGGTACGTGAGCTCAGGTAAAATAAAATACATTTTGAGTACAAAGAAATCAGTTACATGTCGGTTTTGTGTTGCATGTGGACATGTTACCACGAAATTAAAGCGATAATTATTAACACAAGCTCGTGCAGGGCGGGGGTGGTTGGTGTAACTCCTGTGAGGTTTTTTTTTCACGACAAAGAAAAAAACGGCGCGCCACCGCTTGGTGTCGCTGATGGGGAATTCTTTGTTGACATTCTGGTATGAAAAAGTGAAGATGCCATGCTAGGTTACTGAGCTGTGATATCATAAGAGGGAATACGCCAGGCATTATTCGTCGAAATCTGGAATTATCGGTAATACATATCACGCGTTGGCCCTAATGACGAATGTCAGATGTAGCTAAACGAGGAACAACTCAGCTAACATGTTCACATTGCAAGAGTCACTTGAGGTTACTGGCCCAACTTGGCCGCAGATGAATGTTTTCGGTTTCCGAGTCATTGACGGAATAATTTGGATACTGAAATTGAATTTAGCGTATATTTTCTCCCTTCGCTGGACAAAAAAAAAGAACTGTTTTAGGACACCGCTTCTGAAGCTTCCAAACAATGCCCATCCTCATTTGACCCTTGAACTATAGGTTGAAAAGTGACGTATCACACATTGGATGTATCCCATGACACTGAGGAATACTACGATGGACATCTGAAGCACAGATCTGTCACTGGTTTTACACAGAAAGTGGTGAAGCGGAATAATTCTAGATTTTTTTTCGAAGTGCTGCCCGTTAAACTGACTGGAGATTAGTCAGTATCTTCCAGTAAAAAAATAGGATATCAGTCGCGGCTTGTAATCACGTGGAACAGGCTGTTTTTGTTTATGTTGCTGGCACCCTTCGTTTGAAGACGCTAGGTTGTCGAAACTGCCTACTACTGATGGGTATACTGATGCCATGTCTGGCCGTCTGACATCAGTTGTGATCGAACGACGTGAGACCTGATCGTCTGACGTCAGGTCTGACCTTCTGGCATCATGTCGCACCGTTTGTCGTCAGGCCAGGCCTGACCACTGTCTGACCTCCGATCCGATATTGTGACGTCAGGTCCGACCATCTGGCGTCAACTTTGACCGTCTAGTAATGTGTTCAGGTCGTCTGGCAGTTTGGTCCGGCCAATGCTGACCTACAGTTTGACCGACTGAGCGTCGGACGGCCCGACGGTGAGCCGGGGATCAGGCGGCCAGTCCGCCTGACGACCTGACGGCCTAACGGCACGGCTGTCGGATACAGGGCCGACCAATTTTTCGGTCCAACGGTTTGGCAATCCGAATAACACATGATCTGACAGTTTGACGGCCCGAAGAGCGGCCGAATCTAGTGGAGGCCCAGTATGTCTGACAAGGCACATGCTACCTAGTATGTCAGCTACATCCCTACTGAATCACCTAACTTGAGAGCTGCCAGATTTCGAGACCATTGTTCGGATCTTTGCATGGATATGCCAAAATTTCAACAGCTTGGGGCGGCTGGAGTACTAAGGCTTCACCTCATGCTGTGATGCGATTTCATGACGTGATTGCATGCATCCGCCGTCCACAGACGGGATCGCCTAGGCACTGACGGGATGTACGTGCATATACAACACATCGCAATACGCAACACAATACATAGCCCAACGGGGGCGGGGATGGCCGAGTGGTTAAGGTGTCGGGCTATGGGTACCAAAGGTCCCGGGTTCGACTCTAGCGCCACTCAGGACATTTCCCAATCCCGCGGCCCACCGGCGAAACAGTGTGGGCGGCGCCATTAGCCGTGAATGTGCATAAAGTGTGTCGTGAACCAACCAATAAACAAACAAACAAACATAGCCCAACGGGTGTGTGTACCTCTCTGATGATAATGAAATGGAGTTTAGGGGCGCGTCGACTGCCAGGGTCATTTTGCGCCCAGTGTGTGTACCTCTCTGACGGGGGCGGGTACGTACGTCCACTACCCGAGTGTACACATACACGGCGGTGGAAAGAAGAAGGCCTCATCTTCACGCAAATAGCCATTTCAGATGACTGGATAGGCACGGCATATACCGATGGGATGATAGCTCTTGGTGAAAGCACCATCAAGTGCCCCGAAAACATGCGGTAAATGACAAGGAACAAGGAGAGCCGTGGGTGTTCGTGTTTGTGCGATTCCAGATAAGAGTTTTTTAGTTGCAATGAAGCAAGAGACGGACCAATAATAGATCGCACGTTACACTGATGAAATGCAATTTATGAAGCTCCTAATGTGGCAACGCTGGGATCTGAAAAGGCTCAGCAACACTGATTATAGCGGTGGAACAATGACATATCGCCCACTAGTGGCGTCGCGGCGCTATTTCTGCCAACCACGTCACGACGTTAAGTTGAGCAATACAATGGACATGGTGACGTCAGATCCACTCGTGACGTGGCGACGTCAAGTTGGTCAGAGCTGTGGTGACGTCAGGTCCACCAGTGGCGTGGAGACGTCAGGTTGGTCAGAGCTGTGGTGACGTCAGGCCAGCCAATCAGTTGCCAGTGATTGGCTCCGAGTGTGACGTCCGTTGGCGCCACATAGGCTGGCCGGGCGTCTGTCGCACACCTGGCCGCGCGCCACCCGGGTCGCAGCACATCCACTTGAAGCGTCGCCGTACTTAGTCGTTCGTGCACGCCAACGGGGCGAACCGGTGCAGAGACGGCCGATCCGCCCCGCGACCGATGCCACCTCGCCTTGTGCAAAAACCTGGTTCACGGGCGAGACGGCACCGGCCGACCGTCGCCGCTATCAACAATTAAATCTTTCCAAACGCTGCGCTCCAAGACGAGACTTTCATCCAACTGGCCGATCATGCGATAGGGAATATTTTGAAATAATTGCGCGCCGCCTTTTGTTGTGTCACTCCGATTGCGACGAGCCAAGAGCTCATTTCCGCTGTCCATAGATGGTTCGGGCGATAGCGCGTGGTCTGATTATGCGACGAGACTCGCGCCATATCGCCGACCGCGCCAATTAGCCGGCTAAAACATGATGTCCCGGCCGCCGGCCGGCAATCCGCCGTCCGCCTAATCACACCCGACCAACAAACGCTGCAATTGTGCCGACGGCGCTCCTCGGACGTGAAGATGGCCGGATTGGGGTGTCGGCCGACGGTCGCAGACACGCGGACAATCGGCCAGTTGCGAGTGTGCCGCCGGCAGGGAGCGGCGCGCGGCCGGTTGTCGGCGGGAGCGGGGGGGGGAGGAGGGAGGTGCGCGGACTGACGGGCTGCCGGACGTGCTGTTGTGCCAACACTGGCCGCCGGCCGCCGGCCGGTGGATGGCTCGTTACGGACCCGGCCGCCGGCCGTGGCACTGAGGCCGGCTTTACGGCCGATCATTCGGCCGCCGCTCTGTTGTTCCAGATTACAGGAATCGAGTGGCCGGTCGGTGGCAGCTACCGGCTGGTGGACAGCGGACACGGCCGGAGACACGCGACCGGTAAAATTCGCTTCGATACGCTGGTAATAGATATGATTAAAATTCGTCGTGATGATTGAATTTCGCCGTGATCACCATGGGACCATCGATGCCTATTTTGTTCCAAAGTGACACATGTCAGACATCAATCAATGAACATTGATATATATAAGGCAACCATCGCGCGAAGGTGCGGAGCACAACTGACTGGACGGCATAGAGCACCTCAGCTCTATCTTTCATGGAACTCACAGTCGTGTTAGCATATTCTCCACGTCTCTCTTAGTTGCTAGCACGGGCAAATGCTGCCGGTGCGTGTACCCAGCCTGGATGTAGCCGTCCGTCCTCTCCTTCCCGTACACGGTTTTGCAGCTAGTGACACCTGTTTCACGCATCGTTCAACTGACTGACCGTGCACGGGAAACTGTGGAACTGACATTGGCATGTCCACATAACCATCAAGTTCGGAGCTTGGCGTGAAGCACGTGAGGGCCGGTTCGAAGGTGCCGTCCCAGGATATCAAATCCTGCAGACTCTCAGTGGTCTCATTTAGTCTCGGAGTCTCGTGGGAGGACGCTGGGTCTCCACGCTCATTTTTGTCGCGGATGCACCTGATACGTTCAACAGCGAACTAGCGCTCTGCTCTGTCATCGCTACAGAAAAGTGCCTGGAGCACCATTTCTCTGTGAGCATACCAGGCACTGGAGTGGAGGTACAGCATCACGATGCTCACGACTTCCCCATGCTGCAGCCGAGTGAGCTGCACCTGGCGTAGCACATGCCGCGGCCCATCTAGCTGGTTGTGCTGCATCTTCGCGCGAAACCGCATCGGATAGTAAACCCTCACAATGAATTCAACAATACGCCGGAGGTTTTTGCATGCAGTGTCTCCCAGGCCATGATCCGGCACGTACACTGTACGTGCCATATCATGGACTATGTAGTGCATATCACGCTGCTATGTAGTTCAAACAGTGAATAAATATGAAGCTTTATGTATATTTCTATGCCCAATAAGTGATGGTGAAGTCTTCAAATGTGTAGAAGTGCAGAAACCGCGGCTGTATCACGATTAGGTTCCTTGTATGCCCCAAAATGGACATTTGCTGGTGTAATAGCAGACATAAGATAACCGATATTTTCTTTATTATCGATTTTTCGACAATACTGCGTCGTTTCAATCGACTCAGCTCGTCGAGACGATCAAAAAGAGGTCCTATTTGGCCCACTTATCTGGACTGTTTCTCACAGCTAATATGGTGCCGAATGCCAAAAACAGTCTTTTTCAAACGCATTTTGAGAACAAAATTCCGATTGCCCGGCGATATAATTTTCATGCCAAATTCTTATACACATATCAAGGCAAAATAAAAACAGTAGCTGTTTTTGATAACACCAATTTGACAATTCTCGACACAAGCTAACTCCCAGTGACCCTAACCTCGTGAGGATGCATCCTCCAGTGATCCTTGTGACGCCTGGGCATCAATGGCCTTGGCTCCACGAGGCGGTACTCTTCCAGGGAGCGTGGTATTTAGCGGGGCATATTGACCGTAGCGGCGGAAGGCAGTGCTGCGGCACATTGGCGTCAGCCATCAGTGTGGGTGGGATGGGGTGAAGTGGACTCTGACCGGACGACACGGACCCAGACGGAACCGACCCGGCGCCGCACACCCATTCTCCGAATACAAGTTGCCCAGGCCGACACTGGGTATGGGTGGGATGGGGTGAGATGCCTTGCTTCCACTGCTAGTACAGATTTATCGCCACTGCATCTGTTGACACGGAGGAACCACCGCTGTGACGACCGGCGTGGAGGAATTACCGCTGCCGCTGCTGGTACGGAGGAATTATCGCTACCGCTGCTGGTATGAAGGAATTACCGCTACCGCTGCTGGTATGGAGGAATTACCGTTGCCACTGCTGAAACGGAGGTATTACCTTTTCCGCGGCTAGCACCGAGGAATTTCTACTACCGCTGCTGGCATTGAGGAGGTATTACCTGTCGCCACCGACATGAAGGAATTACCACTGCCGCTGCTGGTATGGAGGTATTACCTTTGCCGCGGCTAGCATGGAGGAATTACCGCTGCCATTGGTGACATGGAGGAATTACTGCTGCCGCTGCTGATACCGAGGAATTATCTCTGCCGCTGATGGCACAGAGGAAGTGCCGCTGCCGCTGCTGGTATGGAAGAATTACCGCAGCCGCTACTGGCACGGAGGAATTACCTTTGTCGCTGCTGGTATGAAGGTATTACTTCTGCCGCTGCAGCAGCCGTGGACCCCCTCTGGTGCTTCTGCCAGCACCAATGAGTGGTTGATGCTCCTGTCAGCGCCATTCAGTACGGACACAGCCATGCAGATCAAATGCTAGCACTGAACGCAGTGGAGTCATTGTAGCTCATGCTGGGACGACGGAGAAATTACAGGAGCCACCATAGCCCCTGCTAGGACCATGGGTCAGCACAGGAGTCACTACAGCCCGTGATGGAGCCATGGTGTATGCATATGAATAGCTACAGTCCGTGCTGGGACCCTGGGACCATTCTGTTGCTGGCGTCGCTGAGTCATGGCTGTTGGCCGGTAGCCGGCAGAAGCGGAGGCCCGGCGGCATAGCCAGCTCCGTCATGCCCATGTTCATCACACGGGCCGCGAAACCGCACACAATTACCGCTAATTCAATATATTAAAGAGGGCGAGAGGGCGGCGCGGCCCCGCGGCGCCGGGCCCGCCGGCTTGGCACGGACCGGGCGGCCGGGATTCCTGCTCCGCTGGGCCACACGGTTAGGCCAGTCCAGATACACCCTCCGCATGGTGTCTGACACTACTTGACCCTACCTGAAACAGCCAACAGCCATCAGCACGGCTGGTAACAGTCCCCGCCGAGCATGTCAGCTAGAGTGGCATGGCAGGCCCACCGACAGAACACCGGGGACCATTACCGAACTTCTCTTGCATGTGTGTACATCTCGCTCACGTCAGCTCAGCTGGAACGATGAAACCTTTTTGTTTGTTTGGACACACCGTAATAGTAGGTGCGGGTGCCACAGTCACGGCAGTGCCGCTTATATTGATCAGCCCGGGTATCTGGGTGTCTGGAAACACCGTGGTATGAGGTATGGGTGCCAGTCACGGCAGTGCAGCGTGTTTTGCGCAGTCGAGGTAACTGGGTCCTCAATGTCCATATATACGATAACAGCCAGGCACAAGCACTTACTGTGGTAACGGAAGGCTCCAAGGTGGGACTCGGTATCCGCGGTGGGCACCGGCACGCGGCAACCACCAACCACTGCCGACAACTTGACGTTAGGTTTATCAGCAACGAACCAGCAGCACCAGCTGCAATGAGCATGCATCCCAATCAGAGTATTCCTACATTAAAGGAACGTTTGATACGAAGTAGGTAGCACGCGGCGCCTGTACCCAACCAAGGTAGGTCTACAACCAAGGTCGATCACTAGTGCCGCCCATACCTATGGTCAGTGCCTACAAGCTCGGAGGGGTCGTGCACTGGTGGATCTGCACCGTGCCTGACCGAGCTCACTGTCAGCACTGGCTGATCAGCGGCAGACCGCCAAGGAAACGGTTGGGGCCCAGTCAGTTTAAACACTACACTTGATCCGGGGTACCTCATGACTGAGAACAGACTTGTACTCGACTCGAGTTGAATCGAGAATCGATTCATGAACCAATGGTTTTTGGATGAGTCGCGAGTTGAATCAATTCTTTTCCCAAGAATATATCTTGAGTCGTGGGTTGAACAACATCTTTATAAAAATGGGTCGAATCATGGGTTACCCATTCAAATATCATGTGTGGGCAGTATACACTGAATCATACGGCTCATGAATCTGATACCAGTGAATCGGATCTGAATCGATTCAAATTTATGTCAGTCTGTTTGTCGCGAGTCGCGAGTCGAATCAGATCTAAAAATATATCAGTCGCATGTGAGACGACTAAAAAATTGAGTCGAGCACAAGTCTGATTGAGAGTGATAATCGTTGAGGGAGAGGAAGCGATCCCGCATGTCTAAAATCGACCTTTTTAATCACGAACACTGGCAGCCACCCACCGGCACCCACCGACCCTCACCGGCACCCATTGACTCACCGACACCCCTCGACCCTCACCGGCACCCGCCGCCTCTCACCGGCACCCACCGACTATCACCAGCACCCACCGACTATCACCGGCACCCACTAACTCTCACTGGCACCAACCGCCTCTCACCGGCACCAACCGCCTCTCACCAGCACCCACCGACTATCACCGGCACCTACCGACCCTCACCGGCATCCACCGACTATCACCGGCACCTACCGACCCTCACCGGCACCAACCGACCCTCACCAGCACCCACCGCCTCTCACCGGCACCTAACGACCCTCACCGGCACCCACCGACCCTCACCAGCACCCACCGCCTCTCACTGGCAACAATCACCTCTCACCGGCACCCACCGCCTCTCGCCGGTACCCGCACGCCCACGGTGGCAGCCACAGACGTCCGGCAGATGGCGCCACGCTAATACACTCACGCTTATGCACCAATTAATGCAAATCGCTCGAGATATTCGGCAGTAATTGGCCATTGTCAACATTGCAGCGTATCGGTAATGGCGGGGAGAGCCGAGTGGTGTCATTACCGTAATAGCCGACCGTGGCCGTGCTTGACGAGCTGTGTGTTGCATCCGCCCGTCACGCCAGCTGCCGGCACAATGTGACACACCGTCAGCCGTCAGCCTGCAGACCGGTCGTCGACTGGCACATGCCGAGCGGTTCTGTCAGCGGGGAGACGTGTGTGGCATTAGCCATCAGCCTGACCACATGGGCTGGCTGCGCTACCGTTGCCACGAGGCTAGTGCCGCAGCTGCTGCACGACCCTGACGTAATCACATAGGCCGAGTGGTGGGAGCTACCCGAGCTGTCGCAGAGTCTGTAGCAGCGGCTGTAGCAGCGAACGGGCTGCCAGTCCCGGACCATGCTTACCTAAGACGTCGTCCTGTCCTGTGTTCTGCTTACTGTCCGCCATGGCCCGTTGCACGGTGGCTGCCCACCGTGCCCGATGCTCTGTTTGCTGCCAGCCACGTCTCTCTGTACGGTCGTTGTCCGTCATGTCCTTCAGTGGTGTGGTCCTATATCACCGCAGCAGGAGCAACCGCTCCCACGATGGAGACCTCTGCCCTGGAAGCGGTACCGGAGCCGCAAGCTGCAAAGGCAGCCAGAGGCCGGCCACTGGCCAAGGAAGCGCTAAATACAGGCCCCTGTTACTTATGTTCGCCGCATGAATAAGTAAACAAACTTTAATTAGCGGCGTCAAATTAGCACAAGTGCCGGTCGTGCACCGACCGCTGGTGGGCGGCTATAGTTTTGGCGCGGTACCGGTGCCCGAAGCGCCACACCTGTGCAGAGACGCAGCACCACAAGACAGAGGTGTTGCCAGCTCTGTGTCACATGCTGGGCGGCGGACACGTCGTCACGTATGTGTGGCAGCAGCGTTTGCGACAGACGTGCTGCCAGCCCTTTGTATGGTCTGTGGGTCAGCGCGGGCGCCACATCTCGATAGCCGAACATTGGAGCCACAACAGTGCTGCCAGCTCCGCACGACGATACACTGCTGTGAGCTCTGGGTGGCGAAACTACTGGATGTGTGAGACACCAGGGGAGCTCTCGACAACTGCAATGCCGATGAGAACGAGGTGCAAGATCTAGAGGAAGCAGCACTGGACCAATGCAAACACCACAAGCCCATCGTACGCAGTGAAAGCGAAGCATCTGAACATGGTCGGGGCACGAAGGTTGTTTGGTTTGGTACTCGGATCTCAGGGCGCTTCAACCGCATTCGTTACACATCACCCATGATTACGTTAGTGAGAACGAGCAGCATGGGTTCCCGCGACATGAGGAATATCGCGACACTAGACTATACCGGCGGTGGTTCGGGAGGCGGAGGGGTGGTGCAGGAGGTGGTGCTAGAGGCGGTGGTGGTACGGGAGGCGGAGGTGCTGTAGGAGGAGGGGTGGTGCGGGAGGCGGAGAGATGGTGCGGGAGGCGGAGGGGGTGCGGGAGGTGGAGGGGTGGTGCTGGAGGCGGAGGGGTGGTGCGGGAGGCAGAGGGGTGGTGCGGGAGGCGGAGGGGGGTGCGAGAGGCGGAGGGTGATGCGGGAGGCAGAGGGGTGGTGCGAGAGGCGGAGGGGTGGTGTGGGAGGCGGAGGGGTGGTGTGAGAGGCGGAGGGGTGGTGCGGGAGGCGGAGGGGCGGTGCGGGAGGCAGAGGGGTGGTGCGGGAGGCGTAGCGCGAGACACGCGACGGTGGAGGGTGAGGCGGCGGCGGCGCTGTACGCGTGGTCGGGTCACCTGCTGACTATACACCAGCGCGCCGGCGGCCATCACCGGCACGTCTTCACTTCGGTGCAGAGCGTGCAGCAACAATGAATCACGGCAGCCGCTGCAGCCGTTCATTCATCGACCGTCGGCTGGCTGGAGGCACCCCCAGCGGCGGCCGCCGCAGACCGCGTGCACCGCACGCCGGCCAGCAGCGCCCGTGCAAGCTGCACGTGGGCTCGTCTCAGCGCCAGGCTGGTTATTGGATTAGCGTCTTCAGCCGGGCCTGGTCATTGACATGCTGAGAGATGACGGAGAGTGGGGTGAATGAATTAGGGGAAGGGGCGTATCAGAAAGGGCAAAACGAGTTATAATGATAGTTTGAAGAATGAGGCAGATGAACAGCACCGCTTACAGAAAGAATGACCGCACGCGGTGGCATCGAATGCATAGCACGCTCACCATCATCAGACAGTGGCCACAACTGAAGCCCTGCCAGTCAGCAGAACATCATCCCGACACAGCCACCATCATCAGACAGTGGCCACAACTGAAGCCCTGCCAGTCAGCAGAACATCACCCCGACACAGTCACCATCATCAGACAGTGGCCACAACTGAAGCCTTGCCAGTCACCCCGACACAGCCACCATCATCAGACAGTGGCCACAACTGAAGCCCTGTCAGTCAGCAGAACATCATCCCGACATAGCCACCATCATCAGACAGTGGCCACAACTGAAGCCCTGCCAGTCAGCAGAACATCATCCCGACATAGCCACCATCATCAGACAGTGGCCACAACTGAAGCCCTGCCAATCAGCAGAACATCATCCCGACACAGCCACCATCATCAGACAGTGGCCACAACTGAAGCCCTGCCAGTCAGCAGAACATCATCCCGACACAGCCACCATCATCAGACAGTGGCCACAACTGAAGCCCTGCCAGTCAGCAGAACATCATCCCGACATAGCCACCATCATCAGACAGTGGCCACAACTGAAGCCCTGCCAATCAGCAGAACATCATCCCGACACAGTCACCATTATCAGACAGTGGCCACAACTGAAGTCCTGCCAGTCAGCAGAACATCACCCCGACACAGCCACCATCATCAGACAGTGGCCACAACTGAGATCCTGCCAGTCAGCAGAACATCACCCCGACACAGCCACCATCATCAGACAGTGGCCACAACTGAAGCCCTGCCAGTCAGCAGAACATCACCCCGACACAGTCACCATCATCAGACAGTGGCCACAACTGAAGTCCTGCCAGTCAGCAGAACATCACCCCGACACAGCCACCATCATCAGACAGTGGCCACGACTGAGATCCTGCCAGTCAGCAGAACATCATCCCGACATAGTCACCATCATCAGACAGTGGCCACGACTGAAGCCTTGCCAGTCACCCCGACACAGTCACCATCATCAGACAGTGGCCACAACTGAAGCCCTGCCAGTCAGCAGAACATCACCCCGACACAGTCACCATCATCAGACAGTGGCCACGACTGAAGCCTTGCCAGTCAGCAGAACATCACCCCGACACAGCCACCATCATCAGACAGTGGCCACAACTGAAGTCCTGCCAGTCAGCAGAACATCACCCCGACACAGCCACCATCATCAGACAGTGGCCACAACTGAAGCCCTGCCAGTCAGCAGAACATCACCCCGACACAGCCACCATTATCAGACAGTGGCCACAACTGAGATCCTGCCAGCCGGCGCTCCGTCCGCAGCCACGCCATTTCCTGTAGCCCGTCACCGGCCATCACGGACAAGGGGCCATGCTCCAGGTCCAGGGCGGGTTCGGTGAACCCCTGCCAGACACGTGGTCGGTGTGTACTGTATGAGCGTGCTTCACGCCCATACAGTCATACTCTGCCCAGTGTCGTGCCATTATGCCGTGGCTCCTCTCGGACAGTCATACGCTGTCCCAATACCGTGACATTATACCGTGGCTCCCGGAGCGCCACACACTGTCCCACTGCCGTGCCACAATACCGTGGCTCCCGGACAGCCATACGCTGACCTACTGCCGCGCCATAATACCATGGCTCCCGGACAGTCATACACCGTCCCACTGCCGTGCCATTATACCGTGGCTCCCGGACAGTCATACACTGTCCCACTGCCGTGCCATTATACCGTGGCTCCCGGACAGTCATACACTGTCCCACTGCCGTGCCATTATACCGTGGCTCCCGGACAGTCATACACTGTCCCACTGCCGTGCCATTATACCGTGGCTCCCGGACAGTCATACACTGTACCACTGCCGTGCCATTATACCGTGGCTCCCGGACAGTCATACACTGTCCCACTGCCGTGCCATTATGCCGTGGCTCCCGGACAGTCATACACTGTACCACTGCCGTGCCATTATACCGTGTCTCCCGGACAGTCATACACTGTCCCACTGCCGTGCCATTATACCGTGGCTCCCGGACAGTCATACACTGTACCACTGCCGTGTCATTATACCGTGGCTCCCGGACAGTCATACACTGTCCCACTGCCGTGACATTATACCGTGTCTCCCGGACAGTCATACACTGAACCATTGCCGAGACATTATACCGTGGCTCCCGGACAGTCATACACTGTCCCACTGCCGTGCCATTATACCGTGGCTCCCGAACAGTCATACACTGTACCACTGCCGTGCCATTATACCGTGGCTCCCGGACAGTCATACACTGTCCCACTGCCGTGCCATTATACCATGTCTCCCGGACAGTCATACACTGTCCCACTGCCGTGCCATTATACCGTGGCTCCCGGACAGTCATACACTGTACCACTGCCGTGCCATTATACCGTGGCTCCCGGACAGTCATACACTGTCCCACTGCCGTGCCATTATACCGTGTCTCCCGGACAGTCATACACTGTCCCACTGCCGTGCCACAATACCGTGGCTCCCGGACAGTCATACACTGAACCATTGCCGAGACATTATACCGTGGCTCCCGGACAGTCATACACCGTCCCACTGCCGTGCCATTATACCGTGGCTCCCGAACAGTCATACACTGTACCACTGCCGTGCCATTATACCGTGGCTCCCGGACAGTCATACACTGTCCCACTGCCGTGCCATTATACCATGTCTCCCGGACAGTCATACACTGTCCCACTGCCGTGCCATTATACCATGTCTCCCGGACAGTCATACACTGTCCCACTGCCGTGCCATTATACCGTGGCTCCCGGACAGTCATACACTGTCCCACTGCCGTGCCATTATACCGTGTCTCCCGGACAGTCATACACTGAACCATTGCCGAGACATTATACCGTGGCTCCCGGACAGTCATACACTGTCCCACTGCCGTGCCATTATACCGTGGCTCCCGAACAGTCATACACTGTACCACTGCCGTGCCATTATACCGTGGCTCCCGGACAGTCATACACTGTCCCACTGCCGTGCCATTATACCGTGTCTCCCGGACAGTCATACACTGTCCCATTGCCGTGCCATTATACCGTGGCTCCCGGACAGTCATACACTGTCCCACTGCCGTGACATTATACCGTGGCTCCCGGAAAGCACAGGGCAGCCGTACACTGCCCCCTCCCCCCCCCCCAACACACACGGCATCATAAATCGGTATGTGCGGGGGATCACTGAACGTAGCATCGCCTGCGCGCCAGTCCGCTCCGGTGTGCACCGGACAATGTGTCACAATAGATGCTGGACGTGGTTGTCGGTGAAAACCATTTGCAAAGGGTGGAGGAACAAAGCGAAAATCAAAATATGGTGAACATGGAGTGCTTCATAGTTGCATCAAATTGCCTGCACGTGACCCCTTTAACTTACAATATATAAGCACTCGATTATTCAAACGCACAAGTGTTTATGCTATGGATCAGTATGAAGGAGTGGATTTTTCCTTTGTTAATTTGTTGTACAAGGGAGGGGAGTCGTTGAAAATTGTTCTTGACACGAGGCTGTCTTCCGGCTGGACGACGTCTTGCTCGCCACCAGACATATTTGTTACGCTGGCAGCGGGCTCTTCCAGAGCATGACGGCTGGTTGATTGGCGGTCACTGGAGCGGTCGCTTATGTGTAGCCCCCGGAATACACTCGGCACACGGCGCACTGACAGTATGCGTCACCAGCTGGCAGCTGAGTCGCCACTGACCTGATTCACACGCTCCAGGTCCACCACCACCATGTCGAGTTCGTCCGACCTGAAATGTAGGGATTCACGTGTCAGGTCGGAGCGGAACTTTCCCCGCAGATGCAGGCAGGCCACGGCCCGCTTCTTTGGAGCCGAGGAATATTCTAACAACTTTTTGAGCTGCAAAAAGTTGCTAGAATACAATTTTCCGTTCTAAAATCGCATGATGATTTTAATTGCAAATATTGCATATCTAGCCCATGATAACTTCAACGGAAATGTAAAGCTGGATGAGGGTGCATTCTATGGGATATTCGTACCAAAATAGCAGGTGATGATAACTCCATTGAAAAATAAGTCTCCTCATGAATAGAGCGTCACATTGGATGGGCTAGTGTAAATGCTTTTATAAATATATCATAATTGGTGTGTACTTCTGTGGTACTTATATATACTTATATATAATAGGAAAGACTTCTAACAATTTATTCGGGGTGGTAACCTATCCCCCACCCAAAACAAAATGTTGCTGGGCGTTAACATGGGTATATGGACGTTAACTGGGAATAATTACACTGAAGAAAAAAACTTGCCTCCCACCAATCATTTTTGAAACATTTTGCCCCTGACATATATATATATATATATATATATATATATATATATATATATATATATATATATATATATATATATGCATGCATGCACCAAGATGTTATTTCGATGTTGCGGAGCTAACTTCAGCCCAGGAACACTTCACAACAACCGTAAAACCCCAGCCCCCCCCCATCGTCGGTATGATGTGTGTCATTACTGGGCCACAAAGCATTTCAGTGCTACACGTCGACTGGGTAAAGTTGTGTTGTAGTTTGATATTTCATTCGGATGGAGCACATATCTTGTGGGTACCATCTGACCATGTATGAACCACTTATGTGTAGGTGGGTGCAGTTGAGCCCGCCCTCAAGGGGCGCACTGCTCTCGAAGGGGTGATACATGCTGCAGCTTTCGGTGGCAAGACGCAATTGCGGCTCCAGATGCCCAGTTGATGGTGGGGTGGAAGTTCGAAGAGGAAAGAACGAAAAAAAAGAATGTTTTTCTCCTCGGATTTCGGCAATGTACGTCTGAGGAATTTTTAAACGATATTTTACTAATAAAATTTGTCTATAATTTGAGAAAGCGCCGCAAAAGTCTGACTTTATAAAGTCAGGCCGTGAGGTGGGTGGGGGTGGGGGAGCATGGTCCGAACGCCCCCGCTGGATTCGCTAGCGGTAAAGCGCATTCGAACCTACCAGAGGTGTCTCTGGCCGGAAAATTCTAGGGGACGTAATTGGGCTTCTACGAAGAGATGCCTTCTTCCTAAGAGGGCGAGGTGCGCCATTCCCCTATTGGAAAACTACTGCTCGAATTTCCCCTTATGATGATCCCACCAATATTTGGTACCTTAGATATCAATTTATTCTGAGTACAGTGCAATGGCACGGGAACTGTCTCAAAGTTGTGGGGGCGTAGTGGAAAAGAGTAAGTTTTAAAGAGAGACGACCTAAAAAATGGAATGAAAAGGGATTGCTCTCGGCGCGTGGAGCAGGCCGAAGGTTTTAGGGTTTTCGTGATGAAAATCTAAACATTTATCGTTTCATCTAGTGTATCTTTGGTTCCTAATGGTTCAATTTTGTTTGGTTCCCTTGGTTGCGCCTCTGCTTTCAATGAAAAGCTTATCAGGTGTAAGTTAAACCACTGTAGGTGGATCGAAGCCCAAAAAGAGCAGATTTGGCAAAACGCTGAAAATTCGGTAAAATGCTTAAGCTGAACAGATTCCTTAAAATGTCTTTATTTATCATTCCACCTGTACATATTCTGCAAGAGAGCTCGACATGAACGGTGCTCTCTCTTGTCCCGTCGGTGCCAATGCTGCATTACTTACTCTGCTGCCAAACTTAGATGCCTCCAAATTACTACCAGAACATAGCATCTTTATAGATAGTACGAACTAGTATATTTTGGTACGCAGCGGGACCAAGTACTTTTCAAGATTGCATCGTAAACAGCATACATGGCCGCCTAGCCGTCGACCACAGTCAGCTATTCCCCCGATGAACGGTGATTAGCTGTTACCGGGAAGTGTTAGGGCAGACTGTTCTCGACCAGTTTTGCCCCCACCCCATTTGGTGGGTGCTGGGCGTTCTCATGTCATTTGCCAAGTTGAAATTGGGCACATTTCGTTGTAAATAGAATGGCATACGCATTGTCTGGTGGGCAGAATGGCACACGTATAACTGACCAATGCGTCCTTCCCATGTAAACATACGCATGCACACGTATGCACCTGTCGTATGCAATACACGATAGGCGACTCACATCCGCCAGTCGACGAAATGCCTGATAGCCAAGCCGACATACAACCGCCAGTGGACATGTTTGATGGCCAAGGCGACTAACTGCCGCTAGCTAACGAAATATCTGATGGCCAAGGTGACTTAATGTTCTATTGTAGTCGAAACAAAGCCGCTGCACACAACAGCGGGATTTCAGCCATGAAGTTCTAAAAGCTGATTCACCACCGTGAGAAAAAAAATGTACCTTTCCTGTGATTGAAATAAGTGATGTTTCACCACGCACATATTTTCTAGGCGTGGTGAGACATCTTCACGGGCCCAGAGGCCTACATCTGTTCTGTTCGTACACTGACGGTAGGGTGCTTCAGAACGCCGGCACCATGGTCAGTTCTGTGCAGACAAGAGAGGTTCTGTTCTGTTCGGACACTGACGGTAGGGTGCCTCAGAACCCCGGCACCAGGGCCGATTCTGGCAGACAAGAGAGGTTCTGTTCTGTTCGAACACTGACGGTAGGGTGCCTCAGAACCCCGGCACCATGGCCAGTTCTGTGCAGAGAGGTTCTGTTCTGTTCGGACGCTGACGGTAGGGTGCCTCAGAACGCCGGCACCATGGCCAGTTCTGTGCAGACAAGAGAGGTTCTGTTCTGTTCGGACACTGACGGTAGGGTGCCTCAGAACCCCGGCACCATGGCCAGTTCTGTGCAGAGAGGTTCTGTTCTGTTCGGACGCTGACGGTAGGGTGCCTCAGAACGCCGGCACCATGGCCAGTTCTGTGCAGACAAGAGAGGTTCTGTTCTGTTCGGACGCTGACGGTATGGTGCCTCAGAACCCCGGCACCATGGCCAGTTCTGTGCAGACAAGAGAGGTTCTGTTCTGTTCGGACGCTGACGGTATGGTGCCTCAGAACCCCGGCACCATGGCCAGTTCTGTGCAGACAAGAGAGGTTCTGTTCTGTTCGGACGCTGACGGTAGGGTGCCTCAGAACGCCGGCACCAGGGCTGGTTCTGCGCAGACAAGAGAGGTTCCTGGATCGGCGTGCTGAGGTCAGCTCTGCCGGCGTGCGGGGCGGCGTACTGCATCATCACCGGCTCCATGTCTCGCCGTAACGGACAAATTATATCTGCGCTCCGTTACCTAATTAATGGTCACCGCGATTGATGGGGACAGTCGGAGGTGGCAGGTGGAAACATTGCGCATCCGAGGTGGCTGACCATCGTGGTTGTGGTGTATATGGGCGTCAATATGCGCTGAGGAACATCTGCTGGCCTGACTAATATGCTCGCCTCCAACTGTCGCGTTCTCGTGCTGATGGGGAGGTGTAGATAAGATCGTAGCGACGCGAGCACATGTCGGAAAACAGCGGCGCGAGGATGCTTCCCTGTGTCATATGATAGTGAAGCTTTAACAAAAAAATCGTTCCAATTGTTGTCAGGGAGGCATTATAAAATGAGAGGTAATGCTAAGTGCAAGTTTGTTGCATCGACCTTAAACTTACCTCTGGGTGTGGAAATTCCAGTTATATAGCACAACTCCGATTGAGAGTGTAACGTAGCCAAATAGTCGGCCGTGGCCGCTAGGCGTTCGTGTCCCTGACATTGTCTGGTCAGCTGTCAACTGCCCAGCGGAAGTCGTTAATGGCAGGCGGATGGGGCGACTCGACCCGATGTGCCAAAACGGAAGACATTTGCAGGCTAGTGCTCCGTCTACTGAATTAATCAGGCGGCAAGCCTTAGTGCACTGGAATTGTCGGAGAGACAAGTGGGTAACAGTAATAGAATGATGAACTCTAAATTATATATCAATTGAGAAAAACAATTATCACTCTAGATCAAAATTCGATGGCATTCCTGCCGTTTAGATTATGCTGTCTTCATTGGGGAGACAAGATATAGGCAGATACTGGAAATATTGTTAGGAATTTCTAAAAATAATCATAAAGTTCACTTTTTATATCTCCGAATCAATATAATTCTCAGAATATCACAAAGCCGTTGACACAATGCATGCCATGTGCATGGTTCGAGATGCGGCATAGAGGTCAAGGTAACATACACAAATACAGAGAAGACCACAACATCTTCTTTATCCAGTGTTAGTACATCTGAACGAGACGGCAATTTTTCTTATCAGTTCAGATGTTAAGCTAGAAGTCTTAAAGAACCCTATACATGTATTTGTTGGGATTCAGTGGTAACTTATACTGCCTCCACCGCTCGCCGCTCGGCTCAAGTATGACTGTTATGAATGGTGGTTTCCCCAGCCCAGTCCAGTAGATACCCTGCCGCGAGAGAAGCGATGCACAGCGATATTACATGTAGCTTACGTGATAAGCAGACAAACGTAGTAAAGTGATGAAAAGGAGGGTGTGCAAGCAAGTGAACTCCAGCGACAGAAGCAATGGGAGGGATAGGGGAAGGACGGTGAGGAGCTGCACCAGTCACGAGGCGCGAGTCAAAACATAAGAACAGAAAGTGATCGGCCAGCTAGGTGACACACAAAACTGGGTCGGCCAGCTAGGTCACACAAAACGGGGTCAGCCAGCTACGTGACACACAACACGGGGTCGGCCAGCTAGGTAACACACAGCAAGGGATCGGCCGGCTAGGTGACACAACACGGGATCGGCCGGCTAGGTGACACAACACGGGATCGGCCGGCTAGGTGACACAACACGGGATCGGCCGGCTAGGTGACACAACACGAGATCGGCCGGCTAGGTGACACAACACGGGATCGGCCGGCTAGGTGACACAACACGGGATCGGCCGGCTAGGTGACACAACACGGGATCGGCCGGCTAGGTGACACAACACGGGATCGGCCGGCTAGGTGACACAACACGGGATCGGCCGGCTAGGTGACACAACACGGGATCGGCCGGCTAGGTGACACAACACGGGATCGGCCGGCTAGGTGACACAACACGGGATCGGCCGGCTAGGTGACACAACACGGGATCGGCCGGCTAGGTGACACAACACGGGATCGGCCGGCTAGGTGACACAACACGAGGCCACAGTGCGAAGCGAACCACGCCTCGCCACCAATTCCAATGCGTTGGAACGCAGGATGAAAACAATGCCAACATCCGACCACCACTACGCGGACTCGCACACAACTCACCTGGCGTGGGAGTTCTCTTCAAACTTGGCCTTGACCTCGAAGAGCTCGCTTTGGCTCAGGTCCAGGTCTGGAAACAGAACGAGAGGCGTCGTGAATGAGGCTGCCGTGGCGGCGCCTCCATTGTCCTGTCACGACCATCCGTCGAGCGCGTGTCAACCGCATGGTGAGACGATGACACGCGAGGCGAATGCTCGGCCGCAATGTCCAGCTGGACACAAGGGAGGGGAGGGGTAGCCGGCCAGCCGGCCAGCAGCGCGCGTGCCGCTAGCAATGGCTGTCTCCTACCAGTGCAGGCGCCGACAGATGTCGGAACAGAGCCACACTACGCCGTGACGGCCGACCAGAGAAAATTGATATCGTTGTTATTCATAACAACAAACTAATGGACTTTTGATGAGGCTTGCCGCAGGCTCGGACAAAGATCATCAGCGCATTCGATTTTGCCGCGTGCACACCATGCTGATGATTACGTCACAATGGACAATTACTGGTGCGGCGTAATGAGATGGGGAGTGTTTTGGCGCCAATGACGAGCGCCTCCGGAGACAGAAAGGCGACGGTGGGGAACAGCCGGTACCCGCTGCCTCCAACTGCTCCAGATACCGCAGCCGTTTTTACACAACCTCCAGTGAGATGGCATAAAAGGCGCAGTAAATTCATCAAATGATAGGAATTGAGTTAAGTTTGAGCCATGTTACCGGAACACGGGAATCTGGAGATACTATATGTCTATAAATATATGGTCGGATCGTGGTAGCTGAGTCGCGACGGGCGCCTGAGAAATTCGCCCATACATCCGAGTGGCCCGCTTTGGCTTCCAGCTAGCACACCGGCATGGCAGCCAACCGACGCTTCAGTGTCCAAGCGGCAGCATTACGGCTGCGGTAAGCGACCAGCCAGCATCAGCATCGCCTCGACGGTGCTGCCCGGTAAAGGCCAGGCAATACAACGCGCCAAATGATTATGAACGAGCGCGCTATATTGCAGCGTCTGCACACGAGAGGTACGACTCATAGCTCAGCCAGGCAATCCATGGAAGCGCCAGTGGGCAGGCGGCGGCGCCTGTTCAGTGTTCACGGCGTCGCCTGACGGGCACCGCGGCCCCAGGGAAGGCCAGTCAGCGGGCGTACCGCCACATTACCGACCAAATCATGCCGCCGCCAATTAGTGGCTCGAGCAGCCGCGCGCACCGTGACGTCACCGGCAGCAGCGTCGTCGCCCCGTGCCGCCCGGTGACCCGTCACACGTGCCGGCAGCAGCGTCGTCGCCCCGTGCCGCCCGGTGACCCGTCACACGTGCCGGCAGCAGCGTCGTCGCCCCGTGCCGCCCGGTGACCCGTCACACGTGCCGGCAGCAGCGTCGTCGCCCCGTGCCGCCCGGTGACCCGTCACACGTGCCGGCAGCAGTGTCGTCGGCCCGTGCTGCCCAGTGACCCGTGACACGTGCCGGCAGCAGTGTCGTCGGCCCGTGCCGCCCGGTGACCCGTGACACGTGCCGGCTGGCCTGCACCACCAGGCCGCCGCCCACGTGCAAGGTCAGCTGCCAGCCGGCACAAAGAGTGCACTCCTGCTCGCGGCAGCTTCCAACCACATCCATCGAACGGTTCTCACACCCCTAATTAAGCAGCGCGTCAGATTCGGCTGACCCTGACTGGGTAGTGTGGGAGCGCGTAGAGCCGGCTCGCGTGTGCGCCGACGGCCGACACCACAGGGCCCGGAGGCATTCCTACGCTTTGAGTGAGTAGTGGCGCCTGGCACTGTAGCGCAGCACACCTACCTCAGCACTGCGCGCTGCACAGCTGGCACGCAATCTCAGGCGCGCCTATCAATGCTTGCTCAGGATGGCACGCTTCCTGCCTTCACAGAATTGCAGCCCTGTGGGTGGCCATATGAGCTGGACCCTTTGGATGGACGGCTGGCCGGCGGCTCCGCCAACATGAGGCAGAGGCAGCGCATCGATGGGCGGGAAACGACGGGTGGTATGCAAGATGGACCGTCTGGGTAGACGGCTGGCCGGCGGCTCAGTTGGTAGAGGTAACACATAGACGGGTGGGAAACTTCAAAAAGGCAATCACATGCGGTGGCACGACATATTTAACGGAAATAGAAAGCTTGCGGGCCACTAGACACAAAACAAAGACCGCTTTCCACATGAGGAAACACAATGCACTGCGATGTTTGGTCCCCTGTTCCGAGTCCACGCGGGATACGATGCATGCCGGATTAGAACAAGCCGTGTAACGCTGTGAATGGAGCGGTTTCTTTTAATCTGTTCACTTTCCCTTTTCTGTCTTTGACAATTGCTGCTGATCCCGGCTTGCGCTCAAACCATGGCCGTGACACACACGGCGTGCATTACACGCCGGGAGAGACATTCTGTTTGCTGGACGACTGCTCACTTCCTACGGCGCACACCGTATGTGACTCACTGTCGGGGCCAGCTGGCGAAACAGGTCACCATCAACCTGAGTGAGTCGCTCGTCATGGTGAGAGGCATGCGCCACATGCATGAGCATTGGATGGAAGAGGCCCGAGGCGGGGTGACAAATGATGCACCGGCACGATCACAAATTTATACGGATAGCGCGCAAACTGACATTAAATCACACAACACCATGTGAGCACAGGCTCAAGCAGCATTCCCAGACCGCGAAGCGTTCATTTCTTGAACACATTGAATGACAGTAAATCACCCCATCGTCCAACTGTGTCACTCCGGATTTAATGCGTGCGCCTACTGTTTTGCGTTGATTCTTTCTGTTTATGTGAAAGGGTTAATGTTGCATTTTTGGATGTAAAGGGGCACGGTGTCGCGGTGTCCCTGCCGCTTCGTTGCCTTTGCGGCAGTCATTTTCTGTCGACAAAAATAAACATCATATGAGCAATGAGTGTCAGTGTACCAAAATGCTCAATTGTAGGCGTCACGGCAAGGATGTAAATACAACTTCAAGTTGACAGCTTCAAAATTCTGATAAATATAGTCATCGGTTAGTTGCTGTGCTTTATAAGGGCGTCCACCACATCGTTCATCTTATTGCACTGCGTCTTTGGTTCCCTTTGGCTAGCTATTGACATTTCTGCGCCCAGGTGTCTTTATATCATAGTAGATTATGAATGCGTCCCCAGGAATAAGCAGTAAGTAATCCTTCAATGTTTGTGCGTAAATAGTCTCAAATCCTAGTTCTGAAAGAAGGTGAAAGAGATTGCCATTGTGTTCGGTTTGGAACTGATCATCCAGCATGCCTGGATATGTCAGCGCCCTAGCAGCAGTCCTAGCAGCATGCGCTCCCAATCGTAACCTCTACACGTGTATAAGCCACGGAGTACCGTCACACGTCCGAGAAATCGAGGGCATCGCACGTTTCTGCGTGGCACAGATAGCAATAGCATAGTAGTGACCAAGGTAGCATAGTAGTGACCAATTATCGGTCGACAGTGTCATCTCATTTCTTGACTTACTTCCTGACGATAGCCATTAGCTGAGTTCCGATTTAATCGTATCTAGCTTGTTTCTGAGTTCGGTGTTTCTTTTCCCATTTTGAATAAGTAAGCGACTAAGAAATTGCGTAGTAATCGGGTAGCAGGAAGATGCAAGGCAAGAAGAAGATCGTACATATACTTCGTACGATCTTACATTAGACTCGGCATCCACAAGATGCTTTCTTCCAATCTCAACATGGTTAAGCATCCAGCACGAGCTTGCAG
The DNA here is from genome assembly GCA_034440575.1 of Imbricaverruca yamaguchii. NCBI lineage: Eukaryota > Metazoa > Arthropoda > Thecostraca > Neoverrucidae > Imbricaverruca > Imbricaverruca yamaguchii. Next base: position 485,373 of record JAOTOL010001449.1, read on the forward strand.
TTTTGCCAGCTTCTTTGAGTACGATCAGACGGACAAGGATATTCCTCAACAGCAGGTGGCATGGACAAAATTTGATCAATGGTGATATACTGCTAAGAGATGTTGCGAATACAATAAATGATACCTCATGAGATGTTGCGACAAAACACAAAGCCTTCATACGTACAGTCAGCTCGCATGTGCATACCGACGCCAGAGTTTACAGGCGGAAAGGGCGAACATCATTCTCGCACACGAATGCACTGCAAAGCCTTCGACCGTTTTGTCCTTCGACTCGTCAGTAAGGATGAGTCTGCACCTTTGGTAAGATGACGTGCACTTGGAGCGAGTGGTGGTTATTGGTTTTACGACACGTCGATCGTTGAGTCATGTAGCGTCGCTAATCTATCATGCTGATTGGTCGGGGGCAAAGAGTGGCGAAGGCAGGTGAGTCTCGAACCCACAATCGTTCGATTGTGAGGCGGGCAACTTACCCCTAGACTACTCGTCCCCCGGACTCGGAGCGATATATCTGAACGGCGTTATCGCGATTCGGTATTGATGATAGTGTAGTATTGATTTCAGGTCGCATACATTGCCCGGGGGATAGTCTCGGCGTCGTATAATCCTGCCAACTCTATCTGGCTCTCGTAGAAACTTTCCATCTCCGGTCGAAAAAGGAAAACATCGGTTTGTGCCTATTCTGGGAAGTATTCGCATGCGCCCGGGGAAAAAAACAGCACGATCAGCCTGATAACGTCGAAACTCGCAGCAGCTTCAAAGAGTAGCGTAGCCCTAGGTATTTTAGTTTCAAGGCTAGTGGTGAATCATAAGCCTTGGCGAGGAAACTGACAGTTGGTGACGTTCTAAATGCACCGGTGGCGATTCGCAGGGCTGCACAGTGCAGCGGTCGCTTTCCGCTTTTATATGCCCCATCGTACACAAAATATGCGCAGTTCTTCTTCGACCTAAGCAGTAGGTGATACAGAAGGAGAAGCGTCTTCCGACCAGGATTGTAGCACCATTCTGATCGGAACACACTTCAAAATTCACCATTTGAAGCACATTTCAAAATTATTAAGTTAAAAAATACATTTGTCCCTAATTATCCTGAAATGATATAGATAATCCGGAGGGGTAAAAACCTCCCCCCAAAATTTAAAAAAGGGGGGGGGGGGGCGCCGCCCCAAAAAAAACCCAAAAAAACCCCCCCCCCGGGGGGACTGGGAAAGGAAAAAAAAAAAAAAACCCCTTTAAAAAAAAAAAAAAAAAAAAAAAAAAAAAAAAACCCCCCCCCCCCCCCCCCCCCCAACCAGGGCCCAGTTTCATCAATCTGCATCAAATCGTAGTTTTCAAATAAAAAGCACGCCTACAAATCACGTTTCACGTTTTTTCCAGTTCCACTAACAAAGTACTTACCTAGAAAATTTTGTCGTAGAATTTCCATGAATCTACACACAAATTCTACGAATATACGCATGCATCAAATACAAGTAATTATGAAATAATAATACAAAATTATGGCACATGCATAAATGTTCCACATTAATTCAAATCTTCATGCTGCTATGGGTTGGCTTAGTAAGTTTTTTCATTTAAATAACTATCTGAAATTATTCAGAGCCAGTTCACTAATGACAACATACTTGGTTGCCATGGGCAACCACAGAAGACAAATGAGATGCCTGACACACATTATTAGACATATTTCACAAATGCTATTCTTGTGAAATGCTTTTTGACAACATTTATTGACATGCCAAGTATCAGTCATGTTAATTCAGTATAAATATTGGTTTAGAAAACATTATTAATGGTTTGTGTAACCAAGGCAACTAGGTAGATAGCCAACAATGCTTCTAAACAATGCTTCATTCATTACCATCAACTGTCCATTCATTATGCTCATTCATTTACCATGGGCTATGCCAAGAATTGAAGCATCTAACCACTATCCACATTATCCACAATGTCAAATGGAAAATGATTATGCTGCAAGCCAGGCAGCTTGGCTTGCTCAAGGGCCCAAGCACCATGAATGAATTTACAAGAAGTTATGTAGGCACCACTGCATACTGCAAGATGTAAAAGCTTAAGTAATTTCACAAAGCATCTAAAGGCTTGCATGCATTCTGCCCGTGTTTTTATTCACATTATTGTCAATTCTGATTTTGGTCGGTATGTAACCTCGAGGTACATATCCAGGCAAATGCATCCAAATTTGTACCCGCCTAGGCAGTACTTACATAGGTACCTACCTACCTACAGAGCCTGCTAAATAGAAAGGTACCCACCAGAGTTTGTGCCGGTGATCTTCAAGTATTACTAAGTAGGTATGAAGGAACCTACCTAGGTAGGTAGGTATCTAAATCCTAACCTACCCAGATTGGATAGGCCATATATATTCCTCACATCTGAAGATTGTTCAATACCACGACTTTACAATCGGCCACAAGATCAAGTCTGAATGCCATATGCTTACAATGGTCATTCATCAATCAATAACTACACAAACACAACATATCAACAGTGGCACCAGAAACCCTACACGGTGCGACCTCGAAACCGACGAACACTTGTGGCGCGCTGCCAGCTACGGATTAGTGACATCGTCAAATATCGCTAGTTTTGGCGCCATTTATTACCCGCCATGGAAAAACACCCGCACTTTACCGAACCGTTATATGTTTTCACCCAGTTCTAATTCGGATGATATTTTGAGACAAATTGAATGTGGGTGCAGTCGGTGGAGGGGACAGGGGTTGGTTGCTGCCGGCATCCCTCCAAGCTATTCAGACTGGTCCTGATAATACTCTATGTCTGGCAGCTTCATGCCGTCTAGTGTTGATCACACGCTTGACCTTCATTTGCACGGGTATGAAGATAGGTACATACGGTATCATAATTATGAAATATAATACGTCTAATTTGGTGTATTAAAAAACATGATTTTTTTAATACAAACAACGTTCAACTCTTTGGAATAAAAAAAAATTATCAGCGTCCATTGCCAGAACTGTAACCATGGGCGATTCCAGCACGTTCCAGATTTGGTTAGATAACATCACTGAAGTGCAACGGTGGAAATATTCTTCGTCCAATCGCATGCCTCGAGTCGATCACGATACCGCCACCCTAACCTACATGTTCCCTGGGTTTGCCTCTGTCACGCGGGACAGCGCGGCCATCGCTATTGTTTACATCGTGGCAGAGTTTTTTTTTGCAGGCGGTCTTGGCGCCGTGTGGCGGGTAAGTCGGAGTTGGATTCTGGGGTTAAATATATTACCCAAATATTCATCCAGTGCTTATAGCCGTGTTGTTCTTGGCTAGATCTTTGGTTAGTGGAAATGCATTTCATAGTGATATGCACAGATCAAGATGTATGCATATGCATAGTAATCTCACTTCATATGAAGTAGGTAGTTAGTTATTAGGGGTTTTGGGCGCATCAACTGCAGTGGTTATACAGCGCCCATAGGTAAGTAGGTAGTTGGGTACCTACCTACCTATCTATCTACCTTGGAAGGTAGGTAGGTACCTACCTACCTACCTAAATTGTGCATATTAGTAGTACAATTATTATTGGTTGAATGGCAGCCAAAAGTACTTTTTGTGGCCTGTATGCAAAGCTCAATGATATACAGGATGGACAATCATTAAAATCATTCATGACTTGCCTAAACTCATCAGCACAAAGGTGAAAATGTATCCTTAGGTGTAACACCTGACTTCTGTGATCATGGGCTGACATATCACCCAAACACCTAGCTGCCAAACACCTAGCTGCCTTCTATCATATCCATGATAGAAGGGAATATTGATGCACTAACAAAAACACTTAGCAGAAACAACAGACTAACAATGATCAATTGACTAAGATAATAGACTATGACTAGAACAAAGAACACTAATCACAGGAAAGATCAATAATAAGTAATCAATAATAAACTAGTTGGCCTATCTCCTCAACTCATTCACTTATTGCCAACATCACAATGTTACGCCTGTCATACTGTGCATCATTTGCATGCCGTCATTTCGTTAAAATTCTCCCACCACTAGGGTTTGATGAAACTAGACATGCATTGATTCGTAGTTTTTGAGTCGTGGAATCGTAAAATTGTGTGCGTGTTTTTGAAAGCGTGCTTTTTTTGGAAAATCGTAGAATTTATTTTTGTGAAACTGGAAATTACGTTTAACGCTCAAAAAAGCTGCTGAATCGTGAAATCGTCAATTCGTAACATTGATGAAACTGGGGGATAAAAAAAAAAAAAAAAAAAAAAAAAACCCATTAGCCCACGTATTCCATATTTTAAAAGCTAAAAAAAATAAAAAAATACCATTTTATATGGTATACCCTCTTTATATAAAAAATCCCACTTTAATTTGAAGTTTTTTTTAAATAAAAACAACTTTTTTTTTTTTTTTTTTTTTTTTTATTAAATATAAAAAAAAAAAAAAAAAAAAAAAAAAAAAAAAAAAAAATTAAAACAAATAAACACCCAACCCCCCTTTTTTTTTCTCTTTTATAAAATAAACTCCCTCCCCACCAAATCAATAAACCCCCCCTTTTTTTCATAAAAACAAACCCCCCCTTTTTTTTTTTTTTTTTTATTTTTTTTTTTTATTTTTTAATTTTTTTTACTGCTAATATTTTTTTTTTTTGGTTGCTTGTTTCTTTCTTCCCCCTTCTTTAATAAATTTAATCTTACCCTTATTTTTTTTTTTCCCTTTTTTTTTCTTTTTTTAAACCAACAAAAATCTTTTTCATAGCTAGGAGACTAAGCTTGGATGCAGTATTCCAAATGTGGCCTGACGTATGCACAGTAAAGCTTCCTGATCACTTCCTCACTTCTGTATGATACATTCCTATTTATTGCCCCGAGCATTCTCAGTGCCTTCTTCCTGGCTTCCTTGGTCTTTTCTGATGCCCCCAGTTTTGTGTTTAGAATAAAACCTAAATCCTTCTCCTGTTGAGTCACTGATAGGACTTGGAAACCCATCAAGTATGGAGCCTTCATATACTGCTTACCTACATGCATGATTTTGCACTTATGAAAATTAAATTTCATTTGCCATTCTTCGGACCACTTCACATGTTCGTCTAAAGCCCGGTTCACACTACGGTCTTTTGACGCTTTCCGAGCGTTTATTCATCGTTTTTAGGCCGTTTCGTTAAACAAACGGCAATCGAACGTATTTTAGGCGCCCGTCAAAACTGCGTCTTACGAACGTTTAACGCGATCGGAGCGTCGCACAGTGTGCACCGGGGCATGTCAATACCGGGTAATGAACGTCAATCTGGCGTCCAAAAGATAGTTTCAGTTTATCTTTTCAACGCCGATTCAGCGTTTAACGTTTTGTTGGCGTGATTGCGTGGACGTGAGATATTCGAAGTTGTGTTGGCTGTCTATGACCAGGTGAGAAGCATTGATTTGCTTGTGGATAGAATATCGCATTTCCTAGCACACTTCTTGACCACGTGGTAGAGAGGTAGAACTGGAAAATAGTCTCAGGCGGGATTGTATGCAATGTTGTGTTGTGTTTGTGTTTCATTGGCACGGAAAACACATGCTTGTTCACCCAAGATGGAAAGGTGGGAAGTAATATTTTTGGGTTGTGCATGCAGCCCTGACAAAATCATGCAAGTATCTCTGAAGAACATAGTCATGCAGAAAATCATTGGCCCGGTGAGTTATAAATGCCTATTGTAAGCAACGAAAAACCCTTGACAATTTCTGATACTCCAAGTACAACTTGGCACTGCCAGGTTATGCATGATGGTGAAAAAATATTCATAGTTTCTATTGCTGTAAATCCCAATTCATTGGAATTTTCAGAGCCAAAAGCATTGCTTGTGCATGTCCAATGCCAACTACACATGGTCTCTTTTCTGATGTGTGCATGATATGCATATTGAAATATGTACATGCTAATTTTGATCCTCACTGTCAAGGTGCGCTTAAGTTCATGTCCCAAAGTAGGCTGCAAAGTTAACCAATCTGTTTCATCTGCATACTCATGGTTTGACATGTTAGGACTTGTGGTTCAGAATGGGCAACTAGATGATGATTTCCACAAAATGCAACCAGGAAGAACCCCTGTGGCTCAATGTTGCACTTCTGCGTTAGGTTTTTATGTCTGGCATATTTCGCAACAACACCCAAATCATTTGTTTGCTCAGTCACAACTCGTAATTGGTCACCCATCAAGTGTGCATCCCTGGTATACTATCTACCTACATGCATGACCTCACACTAATCAAAATTACATTTCATATGCCACTTTTTGACCACTTCATATGCTTATCCAACTATTTTTCTTGGGAGACTTCATGGCAAAATCAAAAATATGTGGAACATGTAATATTAGGCAAGTTGTGCTATCCAGCTCAGCTGTGCAAGCTATCTATTATAGCATTTTACATTATTTGTTCAGTTGGCATATGATGGCACATTCAGTCAAATATGCTTCATTGGCATGAAAAAAAAACATGCTTGTTCACCCAAGATGGAAAATAACATTCTGGGGTTGTGCATGCAGCACTGACAAAATCTTGCAAGTATCTCTGAAGAACATAGCCATGCTGAAAATCATTGGCCCTGTGAGTTCTAAGTGCTTATTATAAGCAATGAAAAACCCTTGACAATTTCTGACACTCCAAGCACAACTTAGCACTGCCAGGTTATGCATGATGGTGAAAAAACATGTTCATAATTTATATTGCTTTAAATGCCAATTTATTGGAATTTTCAGAGCAAAAAGCATTGGTTGTGCATGTCCAGTGCCAACTACAGATGCTATCTTTTCTGATGTGTGCATGATATGGATATTGAAATATGTACATGTTAATTTTGGTCCTCACTATTTCAACATGCACTTAAGTTGATGTCCCAAGGTAGGCTGCAAAGTTAACCCATCTATTTTGTCTGCAGACTCATGGCTCGGCACGTTGGGACTTGTGGTTCAGCATGGGCAACTAGCTGATGGTGTCCACAAAATGCAACCAAGAAGAGCCCCAGTGGGTTGATGTTGCACTTTTGCATTATATCTTTATGTCTGGCATATCTCACAACAACACCCAAATCATTCTTTTGCTTAGTCCTAACTCATAATTGATTACCCACAAAGTATGCATACCTGGTATGCTGTCTACCTACATGCATGAGCTTGCACTGATCAAAGTTACATTTCATTTGCCACTTGCTGACCACTTCACATGCTGTTTCAACTATTTTTGTTGAGAGTCTTCATGGCCAAACAAAACAAAAATGCGTAAAGCATGTAATATTCTGCAATTTGTGCTATCCAGTTGAACTGAACAAGGCTGAACTAAGGCTACCACAGCATTCAACTTCACTTGTTCAACAATGATGCAATATAAATGGATCACAGAGAATGTATGATTTTCTACATAGAGATTCGTGATTTGACTAAAACCCCTGTCATTCATTGCACATTAGCCGGTTTGCAACCTTTCACAAATTTATTTACCAGTGCATACTATTCACAAATTAATTTACCAGTCAGAATGGTCTCATTGGCGTCATAATTGATTCGTAGGAACCGTAAAACGAACGTTTTCATTCGGGGGATCAGCGTGCGTTACTCCCGGTGTATTTCCGCTCGTTTTACGACGTCTATCTTCTGTTCGACGTTCGATATCCGTTCGTTTTACGAATGTTTGACGCTCCGAATTGCCAAGTGTGAACCGGGCTTAAGTCTTTTTGCAGCGAGATATGCTCATCTTGACCTGTTATTGCCCTAAAGACCTTCAAATCATCCGCAAATTTCAAAACTTTACTGCTTAGGCCACTTTCAATGTTATTTACAAATGTAATGAACAGTAGTGGCCCCAGTACTGACCCCTGGGGGACTCCACTAAGAACATTTTGCCATGATGACTTTGTACCATTTAGCATCACTCTTTGCTGTCTATCTGAAAGCCACAGCTCTATCCATTTTAAGATGCTACCTGCAATACCATGGGACTGAAGCTGTATCATTAACCGTGTATGGGGTACCTTGTCAAAGGCCTTACTAAAGTCAAGATATGCTACATCAACCTGAGTTCCCTGATCAAATTGTTCTGTGGCGAAGTTAAAAAAGTCCAAGAGGTTTGTGAGACACGATCGTCCTTTTCTAAACCCATGTTGAGTATCTTGAATCAATTTGCTACGTTCCAGATAACAAACTATTCTATCCTTGTTAATTGATTCGGGTACCTTGCAGACTAGTGATGTGAGACTTACTGGCCTATAGTTTTCAACTTTCCCTCTTTCTCCTTTCTTGAAAATAGGAACTACATTTGCCCTTTTCCAATCGGTTTTATTTTCGGCTTTATTTTCCTGATATGATCGTAAACAACATCACTATCAATGAAAACAACATCATTTGTCAGATCCCATGTCACTGAACTATGGTGTACGGTCGGCAGATTGGTCATATCTTCCAATGTAAAGACTGATTTAAACTGCTTGCTCAGCTCCTCAACAATCTCACTATCCTCACCCAATGTAATCCCGTTTACTTCCAGTGGACCAATTGTGCTAGAAACTTTACTCAGCTTGTAGAAACTAAACTAAAGAAACTAAAGAACTAAAGAACTGTCCCCATTACAGTTTCTAGCTAAATCCAGTTCTTTTGCTCGCTTTGCTGCTCTGGTTTTTTGCTTCACAGTGTCTATCTTTTCGGTACGCCTTTAGATTAACGACATTTGAGGCTTAGTTAAAGACTCTAAATGCAGTTTTCTTAGCCTTAATTGCTTTTATCAAGTCAGGTGTAAGCCATGCTGGCTTTCCTACCCTTCTTTTGCGTCTTTGCTTTTGGGGGACATGTCTAATCAGAATTTCCTTCAAGTAAGATTTGAACCTTTCCCACATTTCACGGGCATTCAAATTGGAGAACTCTTCTTCCCATCTGATGGCACTTAAAGCCGCTCTCATGCAGTCAAAGTCTGCTCTGTTGAAATTTGGAACCTTTACCAAATTATCCTTAATAATTTCCCCTACATGTGCCTTGAATCTTACTATGTTATGGTCACTTCTTCCCAGAGTTTCGCCTACAGTCAAGTCTTGAACCAAGTCACTTAAATCCGAGAATACAAGGTCCAAGAATGAACCATGCCTGGTAGGTTCCGATACAAACTGGTGTAAGAAAAGGTCCTCTTCAAGGCATTTCCTAAACATTTTGCATGATGGGGAGCCAACACCAGCATTTTCATAACCTTTTAGATTAAAGTCACCAAGAATAAGGCACTTCCTCTGAAAGTTTCTACTGATTTCCTCACAAATCACCTTGTCAAGCTTCAGTTGCTGAGAATGTGGCAGGGTTCCTAATCGGTAGAAAGCTCATATCCTAAGAGTATTGCTGTTGCCTTTTCCCACAGTGACATCAAGCCAAATGGACTCCACACACATTTTTATCCCCACCTGCTACTTTTTGAGAACTGAATAAGCTATTCATATAGAGCATTACACCCAGTGTTGGATTTTCACTTCTCAGTCTTGGATTTGGAGTGTATAATGTTTTGGCTTGCCAAAGTATGGAGTGTATAATCTTGAGAGGCACTATGTTATGGGGTGTATAATTTCCCAGTTTGCCAAATTATGGGGTGTATGTTGAAGCACCAAGTAACGGAGTATATACATTTTATATATAACGAAGTGTATAAATTTTGAAAAATGCAGTGATGTCTCCTGGAATGAAGAACAAAAACCCAGGGGCCTCGGTAGCCTAGATGGTGGAGCGTGGGACTCGAATATCACGGCCGGCGGCATTTGCAGTCCACCCACGACCAATCGGTGTGATATAGGGTGGCGGCGCTATGCGACCTTGCGGTTGAATGCGTCGTAAAATAACCAGATAATTCTTCTTCCTCAAGAATAAAACGTCTTTAAGTAATTTGTTAGGTTCTAATCCTAGTGTCTCACAGACAACCAGATGGGCTCCACCACACATCGTCGTCTGAAGTCATCCACCACGTTACGTGAATGACTTATAAGGCAACTTCCTGAGCAATGGTAGAGAAAATGAACACAAAAGTATACTTAATCGATGTCAACCAAGTTTATATATCAATACCTGCCACTCCTAGCATAGGTACCAACACCGCATAACTAATACAAATTCACAACATACCTCGAGAGCAGGACGTTCGTGCACCGCTGGGTCTAAAATGGGAGGGTCTAAAATGTTACTTCGGGATATGGGTTTCGGAATATATAATGGTTGAAGGAAAGTTATACTAAAACAATCCGTCTAAAATCTTATATTCTCTCCACGATGAAATTTTCTTTTTTCAAATGAGAAAGCTGAAAAAAATATTGAAGTCAATCCTTATTAATATTAAATGTATTTCAATGCACTTTTTAGTTCATGTCTGGAATGTTTAGTAGAAGCAAGGAATGATTTGGAAGGATGAAAAGCGACTAGACGGGCGGGCAAATTGCTGCTGTAAAACAGACTATCGTCACGGACGAGCGGAAATTAGCGTCTCATTTCGCGCCATGATTGCTATGAAATACAAAAAAATAAAAATAAGTTAGAGAAAATTGCCAAGAGAATTACAGGCAACTTTTTTCTCAATTAATAATAATCAGGACTGTGGGAAGAAATTAATCATTGGATCAGAATGAGGCTTATAAGAGTGTAGAGAATTAGGTCAACACACGTAAATCTGAATATGTCCGGAGTGGGGAAACCTCGCGGTCGGAGTGGCATGAATGCAACTATTCCCGCTTGTTGATGAAATTCAGAAACAATATAAGTCATGAAATCGAAAGAAGGTGAAATTTCTGGTTCTATGGGTCTTCATTTTGGAGCAAAGTGTTAGCAGGTTTTAGGAACGTTTTGGTACCATTCAGGCAATTTTCATGTGGAAAATCCTTCCGATATCTTTTATGTACATCGCTCCTGACTGCTTAATAATATAAATATGAACAGTTTTATCCATCCCAATTGATGCAGAACATATCATTCTCCAAGGAACCAAGAAGAAATGCATTATCCATGGCTTTTCGTGGCAATGGTTCAAATAGCTCCTGCCGGAGTGGGAGATGGAGAGCGGTGAACTCATTGAATCCAAGAACGCGGTCGGGCTGGTGAAGGTGAATTCCTATATTTGGTTAGCGGAGCGTAGTGTTTTTTTTTATTCAACGAAGGATTTTCTTTAAAGTTTTTCGCTGCCATCTGGAAGGAATTGACTGCGTGTTTGGATCGAGGTATTAGAGGTTGTATTATCTGACTATGTAGGTACCTACCTACTTACCTATATCAAATATCTTCGCGGTAATTCGAGTTATTGATTTGGATAAACCAAAGCTGTAAGCTTGTGTTGTGTGACGGGAAATATTCAGATAATACAAGGAGCAGGACATGATAATATTAATTGCTGCGATGTTTTGCCGACAAGCGTAGAAATGAACAAAACTGATTGCTTTGCTTTTGTCTGGAAAATTTTGTTTTTACTTCAAAATTTTGTTTTCACTTTCACTTTAATTTTGAAGCATGAATGTTTTTCTTTCAAAATGGGGGCTGGGCCTCTTCAGTGCACATTGACTGCAGATATTATAGATATGCACGCATTCAAGCATTATTTGTGCTTTCATGAAATGTTCAGGAATTATTAGGTGCATCCTGTCCATATTCTCCATTGAATACCATTATACTCTTAACATTTCTGGTCTGACTTTCTGAATGGACAAATTTGCAGTTTAAGGTGATTTGAGTTCTTGAAATGTATTTTTCGTGCAATGATTATGAATATGTTCATAATGTAGGTACTTACATGATGTGACTGCACATTTTTTTGGCAAGTGCAGTTGGGTAGCAAAATGACACCAAAAAAGTGGCTCAGGTTTGGTTGGGAAATATACCATGAAATGTGATGTTATAAATGAAGAAAAAGCTGCAGCCTAACTGGATGCAAGAAAATCCTTTTTTAATAAAATTTTTCATAAGCAATTAATTAAAAGTATTAAAATGAATTAAGAAATGAAAAGTAAATGGCCTATGCTAACTAAACAGCCTATGCTAGCCCGAGTGTTTTTTTAAAATTCAAAAACTTTTATATTCCTGAATGATTCCAAAAGGAATTTGATGAATGGATAACTTACAAAAAAAAATAATCTAGCATAATTTAGCCAAACCTAATACCTTTGTATGCTTCATGGAGGCAAACTGTGTGTAAAACATGTGTGGAAAAGTAATAGTGCCCATGACAATTCCTATGCTGTAGCAAAACATGGCTCATATCCACCAGTATTTTGGAGATTTGGGGGAAGTGCTACACTTTGTGGCTTACCAGTTGTGTGGATGCCACTATAGCTCTTGGTGTTCATCCATACATTCTTCTGCGCACATCTGGACTCTGTTCTGAGGTTTGTCCACAAATGAAGAACATACACATGAATGCACTGGTGGCTGTTTATTAATTCACCTGCACCTCACCATAAATCGCACATGCACAAATGAAATGTTATGGAATGATATGGAAGATGGAATGTTGTGAAATATGGAATGTTCAGTGGCATTAAGATCATATTCAGACTGCAGTGATCCATATTTTGCCATCCATTGACATATGTTGTACTTGTGCATGCTAGCAAACTGATATTCTTCCAATCTGGCTGGCATCTCATTTTCGGCTTTACTCCTTCCTGCCTCCTCTTGGAATGTGCCTACAGATGACTCGAAATAACAAATGTGTATTATCCTCAATTATACTGGAAACTTCATGTGGTAGGGGACCCAGTATGACTGAATTTTCCTCTCCACCCAAGTTATCACTATTGTATAATGACATCTAGCTGTCTTGCTAGTTGAGTATGTCTTCATCCAGCAATGCAAGGAGTGTATTTTTTCCGGAGTGTATAATTCTTTGGATTGCAAAAGTTCCAAAAAAGGGCCACTTTTCCAACGCTGATTACACCACCCCCTTTCATTGCTGGACCCCTATTACACGAAAACATATTGTATCCCTGGATCTCATAGTCCTGTAAGATATCTCCAAAATACCATTCACTGACCCATGCCTCCGTAATGCATACAAAATCTGGTTCCTCCTCAGCAACGAAACACTTGAACTCATCAAATTTGGAACGGATACTATGAGCATTAAACATCATACACTTAACAAATGCTCCATAACCACTTTTGGCTTTTTCATACTGAGGAGTTCTTTTATCACTAGATGAACTAACACTCTGTCCCCTTGAACTGCTGCTGTCCCTATTTGCAGACTTTGAGGTTCTATTGCCTTGGGTGACACTATTGGAATATTCTTGAGTTGGCAATGCAATTTCATCCCTCCCCACCCCATTTCCTGGTTTCCCTGAAGGACATGCGCGTACACTTTGCCTAACACATGGACCCCCTTCTTAGAGAAGTGCAGGCCATCCCTCTGATAGAGGTCCCACGATGCATAAAAAATGCTCCACTCGTCTAGAAATGTAAAACCTAGCTCGTGGCAGAGCCTTCCTACCCTGACGTTAGCTGCCAGTGCCCTAGAGCTCCACTCAGGGGAGGCTCTAGCCCTATGCAAAATTGCTGTTACAATTACTCTATTGGTACCCTTCAGGGTGGCCAGAAGGGCCCTGTACTCCCACAGAAGCTCCTCACTTCCCACACAAGAGCGTTCCCGTATTTTGTTCTAAAACCATACTGATGAATCGTGAGCTATTATTGTGATTAGAGTAGAGTCGCATTCTGATAATTTCATATACTAGTTTGCGCATAGAAGTTGTCAACCATGTTGGTATATAATGAAGTTGATCCGTACGGGTCTGTCCGCTTGAAGTATAAAAACCACGATTGAGTTTCTCCACGATGATGAAAATTCGCTGTTTTCCATATTCTTTTAAGGTGCGTAGAAGCATTATGGCACTGAAATGTAGATGGGATATAAATAGATTACAGGGACCATCCGGTCCCCGGAGTCGTTTCGGTGAGATTGAGCAGATACCTCTATATCGTGCATGGTAAACAGTTCGCTTAAGATACTTCTTCGCCTGCTGGGAAGTTGGTCGTCGAAGCCTCACAGTGGGCTCTGTATCGTTTGAATTCAGGGTTGTAATTCTCTCCACGGCTAAGCTTGGCTAGCGCCTTGTCAATATTCTTAACATTATCAGATCAGTGAGCAATGGCTTGGCTTCCTAATTGTAATTCAGGTAAGGGAGCAGGACCGAGCTGTCCGGCTTATCTTGATACGGGACCAAACCTCTAAGGCAGGGAACTCATGGTTTAGTTTGCCAACGTACTTACGCCACGGGATCCTCCTCGTCTCTCTAATGGTGCAATAGATTTAATCCGTGGCACGCTTGAAGGCGATTACATTTTCAGCGTCACTGTTATTGTCAAATTGACGAAAGGTGCACGAATTGCTCCCTATATTGTGATATCCACCATGGGGCTGGGATGCTTCACGGTGTGTTGGTTGTGCGCGACATGCTGGTTGTTGTACTTTGGCGCAGTGTTGAAGTAAAACCCTCAACAGACAAGTGTCTCTTCGAATTAGCATATAAATCGCCTCCAGCCCTTCTTCACAGTCTGTTCAGTCCGCTTTCTAATGTCCGAGGTGTATCATCCTGATATCATAGCCGTACCGGAAGATGGTCGCTACCCAGCTAACTCTAACCTACTGAACGTCCGAAGAATTAAATCAAGTGCGAGCTAGCAAGGCTCAGACCCAATGTCGATGTTCTACCAGATGAATATGCGATGTGATTGCGTGTTCCTCCAATTAAAACACAAAGCTCTGCAGTGAATATGAACGCCGTAAAATGTGACCACAAGTGTTCACCCCGATGCGTTCCCATGCCGTGCAATGTGAGTTACAATCACCTAAAAATATAACGGAGGGGGAGCTCAGAAACCAATCGGCTTAGTTCTTGAACTTGATATAAAGAACAAACTGTACGTGGATGTTGGTTGCAATAGTGTTCGTAGTATTTTGGATGTAGTTATGTAGCAATGACCCCCACAACAGTTGTCACAGTTTACTTAGAATACTGTTATGGATGGCAACGAATATGCCGCCATACACCGATCAGAGGGCCTATAGGGGTCACGGTTCAGTTTCATTCTGGGCTCTGACCGAATTCTCGAACGAAGCCTTCGACTGCTTCGCTCCGTCTGAGACGTCTCCCATGGGGGGAAGTCGCTCCTCCGCGCGAGATGCTACAGGCTGCAGTGGAGCGGGGCGGCCCTTTGCACAGGGTGGATGTGGTAGGGAAGTCGGAGGTGGTTTAACAGTTCCATTCCTGAGGGTACTGTATGGGTTGAAAGACAGGGTGGAGTTACCACTCCCTTGTCCTGGGCGACGTAAGACACCCCGCACGGGGGCGCCTTGTCCCCTGCCGGTGGTCTACTGCAGTGCTTGGCGCACTTCTCTTCTGTCAGACTCGCTTGGTTGCCTGGCATGCGCGCCACTCCGCTTCCTGTCAAGTAAGATCATGCTGGATGGGCGCCTTAGATGTATGATGTATGTTTCGATCTGACAAGATATGGTATGGTGGTTGAGGAATGAAGGTGCGAAGACAGTGACAAATGGAATATTGCGGAGTTTGACTATGAGGATGCTTGCTTGGCAGGCTTCTTGATACTCTGGACCAAAGACCGTTCTCACGCATCTTTTTGCTAACAGAGGTTGGACCTGTGGTACTAATTGTGGAATCCCCAGTTACCGTATTTTCTACTCGTCTTCAGGTGAAAACTTTCTCATCACCATTTTGCGAGGAGACTCTGCTAATGGGTGCATCCAGTGTCAAAAGCATGCACCAGGGCGCTAAGTTGGGTTATCGGGTGAGAGGCACTCATGTGTGTGTTTGATTTCGCCTGCATGTTTGTGAAGTTATAGAAAGAAGTTTTGCCTTCCCTGCATAGGATGTCCTTCGGTGATCTCCCTAACAGAGCTCACGCGCGCCCAGGAATATTTTTTAATACATTTTATCGAAAATCCCTTCGATCAGTTTTCGGTTTCGTGGAGTCGAACTTCAGTAAGTACACTGCCGTTTGTTTGTTTCATTTCGTACACTGTAAGCTATTTCGGTTGCGCCCACCGCCCTGCTTGCATCATCAGTATGCATTAATTGTACTTCTACCCCACCTTCTCTAAGCTTTCCGCAATTCAACATCACCCCTAGCATGTCACATGCTCCTTTTCTCTGGAATGAGGTAAGTCGTCAAAGGCTCTTTTCTTCTTCCAGTGACAATATGATAAGGATACGAGTAGCAGGAAGAATCGCCCTCGGGCCGAGCCGCACATGCATCACACTGCGATTCCTGACATGTCGGCTCGTATGTCTCCTGTTAGAGGAGGAAGGTGACTTTATCTTCGTGTTTGACGTTGCCATGAAAGTGTGTTGGTTCCTACTCCTCGCGATGAGTCCCCACCACACAGGAGCCCTACTGAGGATGAGGGCACCCAGGTGGCGCAGATAGGAGAACGACAGACGCCCAAAGAGCTATACAGGGCGGGCGGCACCTTTGCACGGCTGGGAGAGAGGCTCACCACACCGATCACGATACGTCGCCGCCCACCAACATTATTTTCCCCAAGCTGGCCAGGCCAGCAGAACCGAGGCTCAGACCTCCGATCCGAGGTGACAAGCCACTTGGCCCAAATGGGTCATTACGAGATCGACCGAACTCTAGGATATCGGGACCAAAGAGGCATGTTGGTCGACCGTCACCATTAACGCCATGCAACGGGGGCTCCAGGGGCTCCGCCAATGCAGGGGACGGGCCGAGGGGGCGCGACTACCCCGATAAAACCGGGCGGACGGGTAGACCCGGGAGGCTAGCCTGCCTATTCGTGACAGGGCAGGGGCTGTGGTTGTTGGCAGGGGCTGTGGTTGTTGTTGCACGGCTAGATGAAGATGCTGGCACGGAATGGATACTGGTTTGGGAAGAGAGGGCTGGACGATGAGGATCACGAGAGCCCCGGAAACATCTCCCTGTTTCCACGTCCATCATCGAGGCGGCTGGGGTAAGCGAGGGGGATCATTTTCCTGGCCAACTGAGTAACGATGGTGGACTCCAATGCGGGGTAGAAACATAGTCACCCAAATCAGAACTTGAGCCTACTTTGATGTAAGAAATCAGCTGAATGCAGTTCTATTTAAATGAACTATCACAAATTATCCAGAGAGAAGCTTTGTAATTTTCATCCTGACGCCAAGCTGTGCGAATTTGACCACACTGTTGAGTCTTAACAGTGAAACCAAAGTCTGACAACACAATTGTAAAAAGCTCCGAATGGAACTGTTTGACACATCTTGAAGAGTAAAACATAACTGCGATTACAAAAGTAACGATCAGCTGAAAGGTACCAACATTTACAATACGATGACTTGACAGAGCAACACTCACCGATGTCACGCTCACAGACTAGCATGTACTAATAGTCAGCTGACAGGGCAATCTAACAAGATAGCACACACCTGCGGCAATATGACAAGGCAACACCCAAGCTGATATGGTAACACATGATTTGTAAGCTGACATGGTAGCAGACGTCACAGGTGCGCTTACATGGCAACGTTTTACACTGGCAAGCTGACAAGGCAGCATTCAGGACAGATACGTTGGCATAGTAACGTTCACCACTGGCAAACTGACACGGTAACATTCAGCACGGGCCAACTGGCCGAGTAACATCCAGCACCAGTAAGCTGGCCGGGTAGCACGCACCACTGGTCAGCTGGGCCACTCTATGGTCGGCCTCTGCCAGCCGCCTGGTCAACAGCAGCTGCTCGTCGTGGTAGGTCTGCTCGCGCTCCTGGAACTCCCGCAGCAGGTCGCGCTCCAGCTCATTGGCGCGCGCCTGCCAACACAAGGCCAACACCACGTCATTTCAGACAATGCAGTGTCAAGGAATCCCGCATATGAAGCGTCTTGCGGAACAATGTGGTGCCATGAGAGGTAAAATTAGACTATCCTGACCCGAGACAGTGCTTAGGCGTTTGTGGTACGTTTGTGGTACGTTCAGCTATGATTCGACCCGTTCATGCCATCATGGGAACGCCATCGTGCTGGTCAAGTCAAGTTAGGTCACACAGAGATCCTTAGCCCCACCCATACAGTGGGTTCGATCAACAGGCAGGTAATTAGAGGGCACCTAATGACCCCCCACCCTGATACATCGACAACCAACCGGATAATTTGCTCGCATACAATGGTAATCGATTCCTTGTGATATGGACCCAATTTTAATTACATGCCAAAAAAATGAGTAAAAGCAAGCCTCCCGGGCACCTCGCCTTGCACCGTCTGTGACGCCCTGAATCGCTTGTGGCGGAAGTATCATTTCAAAACTGCTGATATGCCTGCAAAAATAACTTCCTTTATGTCCATGTAAGAGTGAAGAACGTCACAGTTAGAGAACGTCACAACGTCACACAGTTTCTTTATACATTTGAAGAACCAAACTCGGCTCTCAATCGTGTTCACTTTGCATCCGCCCATGGGAAGCATATAAGCTTTACGATGTCAAATACTCTACGCGACAAACCTGCAGTTGTTGCTGAAAAGATTTCGATAATATATCAGATGAACTAAAGGAATCTTACGAAGGAATACAAACCAGAAAAAAATGATTTCGATAAACTCCAGAATGTAGCCCGGAGTCACGTGGGACACAAATATATTTTGAAATATCCTAGAACACCCGCAACTGGCTGTAGAATATTTGAAACATCCCAGACCCACTGACCAGAAATATATCCAATCCAACCCAACCAATCTCAATGAAATCCAACCAATCGAATTCCATCCAAACAATCACAAATCGTTCTTGCGGCACTCTGATCCTCCATCTACAAACCGCATGAACTCTGGCAGTAAACCTTCTACTCCTTCTACGCTCAGCCTGGACTCTGGTACTTACATGAATGAGCTTGTGGTTCATATGTGCACCATAATCCAGGATGAGCATATAGGAGTAGAAGGTTTACTATCAGAGTTCATGCGGTTCGCAACATGGAAGAGCAGCAGTACCGTGAGACCATTTGAGATTGGCTATATTGGATTGGATTGGTTGCATTTGATTGGGATTGGTTGGGTTGGATTGTATCGACTTCTGGGCAATTTGGGAAGTTCTAGGATATTTCCAAATATATTTAAGTTTAACATGGATACAGGTTAAATTCTGGGCTTCAAGTTCAACAAGCTCTCATTTCTGTTGCTTTGCATTCGTTCATCGGTCCCTTCAGTTTATGCGAGATATTACTGAAATATTTACAGTAACGAGCATAGGTCTATTGCTTAGAGTATTTGACATTGTATAGCTTGTGTGCTGCCCATGGATAGATGAAAAGTGAATATGGTTGAGGGCTTGGTTTTTTTCTTCGAGTGTATAAACCATATACATTTTGAACCATATATAAATCGAGTGTTCCTTACCCTTACATGGGCATAAAATAAAAGAGGTTACTTTGTAGACATATGAAGCACAAACTCGTTCATGTAAACAATGCCATTTCAACACTGCATGCCGAGTTTTGTAAAGATGACTCAAATACTTTGGAAGATGCAAACGACAGCAGTCATGTGTGACAATAGGACAAAAACATACTCAACAACAATGTTCAGAACATGCTTCCCAAGCCTCGCTCCCGGGCCACCCAAGAGGAGAATCCAATCGGCACGCAGTCCAAGAAGAGGGCTAAAAAGTCATCATGATTTAAGATGATCGTCCCAATCGACATAAACAAATTGTGCCCTTTCACCCACCTCCCCCACCTCCTTCCCATAAGAGGGTTGAGCTCCTTCGGCTGCTTCAGGTCACAGCATGTCACAGTTCACATGCTGCATGATAAACAGACGGCATGGCCTGCTGCTGTCACGCCACATCCGGTAGCCCAGTGCCGTGATGGAACGCCAGGTCGTGTTGGACCGGCCTGGAAGTAGGGTCAGCTAAATGGTGGACAGACGTCACCGAAAGCCGGCGATATTCCTAGTTAGCATATCGGGCGTCAGTTATCGGCGGCGGCGGCGCCGGTGACGAGTTCAGGCTGCATGAGCTGCATGACACGCCGGCGCCATACTGTCTGCAGGTGCAGCGTGGAGCGCCACCACCAGGCGGCCAGCTGCGCTGGCGCACGTCTGGCGAAGCATGCAGCACGACTGGTCCAATCGCTCACCGGCTGATAGCTGCACGAAATATATCCATTTCCCGTCTAGGTATTTACCGAACAGGGAAGAAAAAAGTTAACATCGGCTGAGATATGCGCACAGTACACGTCTGCCGAGCCGTAGCCAACCCTACACCGAAGGTGCATAATAGCAGTGTTTGGACATGGGCAACGGCGAGCGAAAGGAACTGTAGCCAACCCTACACCGAAGGGGCACAA
This sequence comes from Imbricaverruca yamaguchii, assembly GCA_034440575.1. Lineage (NCBI taxonomy): Eukaryota > Metazoa > Arthropoda > Thecostraca > Neoverrucidae > Imbricaverruca > Imbricaverruca yamaguchii. The sequence goes on from JAOTOL010001449.1 coordinate 505,703, forward strand.
TAACAGTGTCCGGACATGGGCAACGGCGAGCAAGAGGAACTGTAGCCAACCCTACACCGAAGGTGCACAATAACAGTGTCCGGACATGGGCAACGACGAGCGAGAGAATCGGCACAGTTGAGCTAAACAGCGCTCCAGTTCCCCTCCCGTGCCCCGACGCCACTCTGGCCGCCCTTCTAAACTGGCAGAAGAAAAACTTTGAAAGAAGAGCATTATGAGAACATAGGAGGCATTTATGAAAACCCTGTCAGGTGTCAGTGTTTCCATTTAATATAAAAGAAAAACGCCAATCACTAGCATCAATTTGTCAGCACATGACACATGGAACAGTATGGCTGAGTGTGCGGGCCTATTCAGTTTGACGACGGGTTTGCTCAGTTGCACAACCTTTCAGTACGGCTGGGTGAGTGGACCCCTTCAGATTGACGACAGGGTTTGCTTAGTTGCACGGTCTTTCATTACTGCTGGTTGCGTGCCTGTTCAGTTTGACGACAGAGTTTGTTTCGTTGCATGACCCTTCAGTACGGTTGTATGTATGAGACTTTCAATTTGCATGACATGATCTGTTTCGTTTCCCAGTCATTCAGTGCACCGTTGCAAGAAAACACGAGTTCCGTCAATCTTACAAATCTGAATATTTGCCTATTCAGCGTAGAAATGCTGAATAATTCTCAATATATTCAACATGTTTCTGCAATAGCATTAACAGTAATCCAAAGCGAGTTCGGCAATGACTGCTTCTCGGTGCATCCCGAGAGCATCCACCCCTGGATTGTGGTCAGCGAGGGCAAGAACACCTCCAGCGCAGTGGAGCAGTACACAGCAGGCAGCGAGCTGCGGGGCCACCCTCTCCCCCACTCCAATGTGCTGCATCCATCATGGCCGAATAATCCGCCACGCAGGTAGGTCATGTAAGACGAGAGGTCTGCAGCTCGATCAGGTCAGGGTCGCAGCCGGGTCAGGTGATCAGAGTGACTCGGTGCCGTGTCAGGTGGTCAGCAGAGTGGCCAGGCACACCCCCAGGTCAGAGAAGTGACCAGCTGACCACCAGCCGCGGAAGACTGCCGCCGGCGCTTGTCGTCAAATGGTGGCCGTCGAGGCGGCAGGCACCAATCGGCGATACGACGGACACACACGAGCAGACGACACGATAAAAACGCCCACGCCAGCCGGAAGCGTCAGATCAATTGGACAGTGGCTGCCTCACCGGCAACCGCATACGACCGGGCCGCCTGGTGTGGCGTGACGTCATCGGCGGCGAGTGGTGCCGCTCCGCTTCACGCCGACCCGGCAAGAAACGTCTGCCGTGTGGTGTAGTCGCTGAACTCGCGGCCACCGGAAAACCGCCGCCGACCCGGCTGGCACGGCTGCAGGCCAGCGCTCGTCACACGGCTGACGCGGGGGTGGTCACTTCACCCGGCTGACACTTCACACGGCTGACGCGGGGGTGATCACTTCACCCGGCTGACACTTCACACGGCTGACGCGGGGTGGTCACTTCACCCGGCTGACACTTCACCCGGCTGACGCGGGAGTGGTCACTTCACCCGACTGACACTTCACACGGCTGACGCGGGGGTGGTCACTTCACCCGGCTGGCGGCTGACACTTCACACGGCTGACGCGGGGGGTGGTCACTTCACCCGCTGACACTTCACGGCTGACGCGGGGTGGTCACTTCACCCGGCTGACACTTCACACGGCTGACGCGGGGGTGGTCACTTCACCCGGCTGACACTTCACACGGCTGACGCGGGGGTGGTCACTTCCCCCGGCTGACACTTCACACGGCTGACGCAGGGGTGGTCACTTCACCCGGCTGACACTTCACCCGGCTGACGCGGGAGTGGTCACTTCACCCGACTGACGCGGGGGTGGTCACTTCACCCGGCTGACACTTCACACGGCTGACGCGGGGGTGGTCACTTCCCCCGGCTGACACTTCACACGGCTGACGCAGGGGTGGTCACTTCACCCGGCTGACACTTCACCCGGCTGACGCGGGAGTGGTTACTTCACCCGACTGACACTTCACACGGCTGACGCGGGGGTGGTCACGTCACCCGGCACATGCGTGACCTCTTGTCTGCCCCGGCCGATACCTCTGCTGGTCCGGCGCCGGCGCCAGTCACAGCGACGCGGTGCAGTCAGCGCTGGTCACACGGTGGTTACTGTACTTTGAACAATGCACAGCTATAGTGACCTATGCATCGTCAGTGAGCCGCCAGACCGGTGTCGGCCACGGCACGACTTGGTCGGCCCAAACACGGCCTCGCCGACGTGGGGTCAAATATGAAGATCACGACTTCGCCTGTCTGATGTAGGTGTAGGTACTGCATCTACCTGTTCACGGCTGATCCCACATCAGCCCAATCACGGCTCCGACGGCCCGACATCGGCCCAATCACGGCTTCGGCGGCCCGACATCGGCCCAATCACGGCTCCGTCGTCCAGACATCGGCCCAATCACGGCTCCGTCGTCCAGACATCGGCCTGACCAACGCTCCGTCGTCCAGACATCGGCCCAATCACCGCTCCGTCGTCCAGACATCGGCCCAATCACGGCTCCGTCGTCCAGACATCGGCCTGACCAACGCTCCGTCGTCCAGACGTCGGCCCAATCACGGCTCCGTCGGTTTGATGCCGGCCAAACACGGCTCCGTCGGTTTAATGTCAGCCTAGCCACGGCTCCGTCGGCCCGACATTGGAGTTTAGGGGCGCACCGACTTCGTCGGTCATGCAGCTCGGCCCGACATCGGCTTAACCACGACTCTGTCGGCTTGATGTCGACCTGTAGCACTCAGCCCCGGCTACATAGCCACGCCATACCCGCCGCAGACCAATTTGGTGCCGTTGTATACTCCCGCCTCGGCGTCGACACAGCGTACCGTCGCCACTGTTGTCTGTCAACGTAGACACACGCCGTACCGTCGCCACTGTTGTCCGTCAGCTTTCATGGGCCGTAGTAAGCCATGGGGCGAGTGTCCGGATCGCACTTGGCCAATAACCGATGAGGGCCGATGCCAGCCTCGCGGTGCCCATGCCCCGGAACGGAACGGACCGGACCGGACCGGACCGGACCGGACCGGACCGTTCACGCGGCGCCCCCGCTGCCAACTCGGCCATTATTAACAACAAAGTCGTCGCGAATAAATTTGATTTAGCGACCGTAAAGGCGGTACTGAAGAGGTCGTGTGAAGTGATGCGGGGAGGGTTGCGTGCTTTGCAACGTGACTGCCGACCCGCCATGTGCCATGAGGGGAGGTCAACACCCGCAGTGTACAAGCCGGATACGTACGTACAACACGCGGTGATTACAGCCAGGGAATGCCTTAAAGCAAAGCTAGAGATGGGAAAAATATAGCTGAATCCTGCTGTGAAATGGTATATTTGCTACGTCAGCATCACCGCAGAGTTCTTTGAGGGGAGCAATATCCGCCTTTCCAGAATTTACACACATCCGGATTATAGTTGGAGTTAATGAGGGTCTGAGCCAATTGTTCTTCTTCTGGGTTCAAGCAATGTTTAGATCTCTCATAGGGCGATGACCTGAACAGCTTCAATGACTGATCTGAGAGATACGTAGCTGCATGGCGACACACAGCTGATGCACGCAGGTCTTGTGCTGGCAACCAGATCTGAGTGGTACGCAGCTACACGGTGATACACAGCTGATGCACGCATGGCGTGCAACAACAGCCAGACCCGAATTTACTCGTGAATGAAGGATTGTGCTGACAAGCCGGCTTGAATATTGAAGTGGCACAAGGAGAAGTCCTAACCGTCCGGTCTGGACTTAAACGGAATACAGAGAACGTGTGCTTACGGCCGGCATACAGATGACGTGTGCTTATGACCGGCATACAAAGGACAATTTCCTACGACCGGCATACAGAACACGTGTGCTTACGACCGGCATACAGAGGACGTGTGCTTACGACCGGCATACAGAGGACGTGTGCTTACGACCGGCATACAGAGGACGTGTGCTTACGACCGGCATACGGACGGAGGACGTGTGCTTACGACCGGCATACAGAGGACGTGTGCTTACGACCGGCATACGGACGGAGGACGTGTGCTTACGACCAGCATACAGAGGACGTTTGCTTACAACCGGCATACGGAGGACGTGTGCTTACGACCGGCATACAGAAAACGTGTGCTCACAACCGGCATACAGAGGACGCTTGCTTACGACCGGCATACAAAAAACGTGTGCTTACGACCGGCATACAGAGGACGTGTGCTTACGACCGGCATAAGGACGGAGGATACACACGACCGGCATACGGAGGACGTGTGCTTTCGACCGACCGGCATACGGATGACTTGCGTTTACAACTGGCCGGCATACGGAGGCTAGTTAGTTAGTTATTTGGGTTTTAGGGCGCCTCGACTACTCAGGTCAGTTTGCGCCCATAACTCACGGCGTTATCAAACTGTGTTTCAGAATGTCATCAAGATTCACATAGTGCGCAGCCGTCTACCTGGCCCTATTGTGCCACAAAACCTGCATGCAGTGTCTATCAGCAAGGGGTATATATTGCTGAGAACGACATTTTATACAAGAATTCCATCAACCGTCCCGACTGGACAATATACGAATTAGCGGATAGAATATCGCAGAGGGAAGCCACCTGGTCAGACCCAACATGACGTCTACGCTCGTCAGTGTAATGAAGACACGAGATTAGAACATGGCGAACTGTTAATGGTGCACATCTTGAACACAAAGGTTTATCGCCGCCACACAACAAACAATCGCGAGTGACATAAATATACCGCATGCGGAGGCGGCATTATGTAACCTCTACTTGTATATGCCTACGACAGGACGAGTTCCATGGTTTCAGACGTTGCTTGATGGTTCGTAGTTTGTTCGTCGCCCTCGCATCTCACATTGATTGCCACCTGTTTAAGAGGAAGATGGAAACCTCTCGGTAATGGTCCGTGGCAGGGAGTGGCAGTGATCGAGTGCACGGTGCATTCGCTGCTCGTTTCGCCGCAACACCCGTCAACTCGTTCTCGGAAATACCAGCGTGGCTAGGAAGCTAGCATAGGACCACCTGTCGTCCTAGGTGTTGCAGACCGATAAGACGGCTCAGAACATCCCACGGAAGTTTGATGGATAAAGCCGGCATACGAAGGACGTGTGCTTACGACCTGCATACGGAGGACGTGTGCTTACGACCTGCATACGGAGGACGTGTCTTTACGACCGACCGCCATACAGAGGGTGTGCGTGCTTGCAACCGCCATACAGAGGGTGTGTGCGCTTACGACCGGCATACAGAGGGTGTGCGCTTACGTCCATGTCTGAATTTAACTGATATTCGGGGAACTTGTGCCAACAACGAGGCCTCGGTTTGAATGCCAGACGAAGACGTCATGCTGAGAACTAGGTCCGGTGGCTTGGACCAGAACACTTGGGCCGGCAGCTACATGCGTACCCTGAAGGGAACACGGCCGCAGGCACAGCACCGTGCCGGCGGCCAAGTGGTGCCACACCACACGGCACGGCGGCCTCGACATCGACGTGGCGCAAATACACTGGGACGTAAAGGACACGTGGGGGTAAGACACTTCACGAGGCCAACCATGAACATTGTACAAGAAACCAAACCGTAATGTTTCATTCCTGGACACAAATAGTACCACCTGTACTGTGCTTACCTGTATCGTTCCTGGGCACAAATAGTACAGCCTGTACTGTGCTTACCTGTATCGCACTGTCTTCCTTTGATTCATGTTGGCGGATTTGTTCTCTCAACTGTTTGATAGTGACATCTGAAACAAGAACAGAACATTAGAACAGGCAATGCGCAAGAGATGGATCTAAACTACTGAATGGACCAGGTATTGTTCAAGTTTTTGGACTGTTAAAGGTATAGAATGTTAAAGGCAAAGGGTATCACGTGTCATGCATGGTACATTTTGTGGAGAACGGTAATTTAAGGTAGTTTAACCTGAGCCACAGCTCCAATTTTAGATGCTTCACGGCAGGGAACATAATACGCACCATAAGGATACTTCGGAATTGCTGTTGTATATGACATTCGTCGAAAAAAGGCAACTATAATGAACACGGGGAACGCAGTGAAATATAGTTTTTCACAACCATTCATTTTGACTTTCACGACACATTTACCCAGGTTCGCTTCACGAAACGCACCGTCCCTTACCAGCCTCGCTCCGTCACGCACCAACCAGACTTAACTAGATAGGTTATGCTATCTCGGTCTGTGCCATCGTCCTACAACAAGCAGACATCGGCACTTGACATATAGACAGCAGCGGACATATACACAGTAGTGGATGTCGGCATAGGGGGAGGAGCGTAGACACCCGAATAAATATGTCCAGCCAGCCGGCATTTTCGTTGCTAACACGGCGAAAACGTAGTTTTGAAGTTTTCATATCATGAAGTTGTAAACCACCCTGTCAATGGGTATGCCAACGACCCAGTAGACCCCCTGCTATCTCTGGCACACATTTGATATGTCGTATGTCAGATATGACACTGTTTGCATGTCAGTTGCGCATGCCAGCTTGCTCGTATTTCGTGTGTTGTGTGTTCGTATGTCATGCGCTTCATGCGTATGTCGGATTGTACGTGGCTGGTGAGTTATCGTGGCTGGCGGTGGCATATGGTGGCTGGCGGCAGCTGACGGTGGGCTACGGCGATTTATGATGACTTATAGTGGCTTACGGTGGCTGACGGTGGCTTACGGTGGCTGAAGGTAGGCTGCAGGCTACGGCAATGTATGGTGACTTATGGTGGCTTCCGGTAGCTGACGGCTGACGGTGGCTTACGGTCGCTGACGGTGGTTGACGGTGGCTGACGGTGGCTGACGGTGGGCTACGGTGGCTGACGGTGGGCTACGGTGATTATGGTGGCTTACGGTGGCTTACGGGTGCGAAAGGTGGCTTGCGGTGTCGGTTGACTTGTTTGCAAATAGTGCATGTCAAATAGCACACATATAGAGAGGTGGGCTGGCACGGATTGTCGTGCTGCAATGGCTTATGTCGGGCTGCGGCATGTCACGGGCGTAGGCCGGACTGCCCTGCACAAGAGCTGGACTTCGCACAACATACCGGCCTGTGGTAAACAGTTTGCACGCCCAGTTGCAAACATAACCAACAAAGTACTCGCAGTAAAAAGTAATCCAGCAAGCAAGTGGGAACGATCCTAATATTTGGAGTCAGCTCCGTTTCTGATGTGTGTATTATCATGTGGATCCATCATCCACCCATTTGTCAGACGATATCAGCCATGTGAACATCCACCAATGTGTTATACTATTCCAGTCATGCCAATATCCATCAATATGATCTTGATGATCATATGATCATGCGAATATCCATCACTGTAACAAACATGGGAATATCCACCTATGTGTTACATCGTAACAGCCATGCAAATATCAGCCCATGTGTTGCACCAGTTCGAGAGCCAGTCCACTGCCTCATTGTGCATCAGTTATCCGGTGGACAGTCGCGGACTTGCGGACTACGCACGGACAGTGCGGTATTTGAGCAGCCGGTGCACCGGGCCCCAGCCGCCGCCACAGCACCACACCGGGCCCCAGCCGCCGCCACAGCACCACACCGGGCCCCAGCCGCCGCCACAGCATCACATCGGGCCACAGCCGTCACCACAGCACCACACCGGGCCCCAGCCGCCGCCACAGCACCACACCGGGCCCCAGCCGCCGCCACAGCACCACACCGGGCCCCAGCCGCCGCCACAGCACCACACCGGGCCCCAGCCGTCACCACAGCACCACACCGGGCCCCAGCCGCCGCCACAGCACCACACCGGGCCCCAGCCGCCGCCACAGCACCACACCGGGCCCCAGCCGCCGCCACAGCACCACACCGGGCCCCAGCCGCCGCCACAGCACCACACCGGGCCCCAGCCGCCGCCACAGCACCACACCGGGCCCCAGCCGCCGCCACAGCACCACACCGGGCCCCAGCCGCCGCCACAGCACCACACCGGGCCCCAGCCGCCGCCACAGCACCACACCGGGCCCCAGCCGCCGCCACAGCACCACACCGGGCCCCAGCCGCCGCCACAGCACCACACCGGGCCCCAGCCGCCGCCACAGCACCACACCGGGCCCCAGCCGCCGCCACAGCACCACACCGGGCCCCAGCCGCCGCCACAGCACCACACCGGGCCCCAGCCGCCGCCACAGCACCACACCGGGCCCCAGCCGCCGCCACAGCACCACACCGGGCCCCAGCCGCCGCCACAGCACCACACCGGGCCCCAGCCGCCGCCACAGCACCACACCGGGCCCCAGCCGCCGCCACAGCACCACACCGGGCCCCAGCCGCCGCCACAGCACACCGGGCCCCAGCCGCCGCCACAGCACCACACCGGGCCCCAGCCGCCGCCACAGCACCACACCGGGCCCCAGCCGCCGCCACAGCACCACACCGGGCCCCAGCCGCCGCCACAGCACCACACCGGGCCCCAGCCGCCGCCACAGCACCACACCGGGCCCCAGCCGCCGCCACAGCACCACACCGGGCCCCAGCCGCCGCCACAGCACCACACCGGGCCCCAGCCGCTGCCACAGCATCACACCGGGCCCCAGCCGCCGCCACAGCACCACACCGGGCCCAGCCGCCGCCACAGCACCACACCGGGCCCAGCCGCCGCCACAGCACCACCGGGCCCCAGCGCGCACACCGGGCCCCAGCCGCCGCCACAGCACCACACCGGGCCCCAGCCGCCGCCACAGCACCACACCGGGCCCCAGCCGCCGCCACAGCACCACACCGGGCCCCAGCCGCCGCCACAGCACCACACCGGGCCCCAGCCGCCGCCACAGCCCCCACACCACCGGGCCCCAGCCGCTGCCACAGCACCACACCGGGCCCCAGCCGCTGCCACAGCATCACACCGGGCCCCAGCCGCCGCCACAGCACCACACCGGGCCCCAGCAGCCGCCACAGGCTGATCTACGTCCACATTCCACTGCGCGGCCAGGCAGCTCGCCCTGGGCGACAGCGCAAGGGCGTCGGCCGCCGGCAACGACAACGACGTACCATTTCCGACCGGCTTATTTCGACACAAACAGAACAATCCGATTCACATCGGCGACCGTGCGACACGACTTGGCGCACGTCGCCGCCCGCGGCCCGAATCCCGAGCCGCGCCGGCCGCAGTGCGTCGATCACGAACAAACAAAGGAGTTAAACTCGGGGATAGCTAATTAGAGCCATAACGAAAGAGAAAATGAGAAATCATAGCGGCGAGGTAGCCGTCGGCCGGGGGAGACGCCGTTGCGAGGACGGCCACGCTAGCATTGATCGACGTAGGCGGAAGGCGATTCGTATAATTGGGATCTCAAAGTAAACAGCCCTAATTAGCACCGACGCAGAGCTGATTAAAACTGGAACGGAATAAAGAGTCAAATGAAGTCGTAATCTGACTTGGCCGAACACAAAGGCGAGTATCAGATTCACGGCCTTAGAAGGCCGTGGATCGACGCACGTCACGGAAACTAATACGTCAGTTATTCACTTCCGCACACTGGAGTTGGGCATGTCACGCGAAACCATTATTACTGAACAGCGTACACACCGGTTTCCTGTGAAGCAAAATCAAACGATACGATGTCAGCATGGAAGGGAGCCTCAGGCTCGTCAGCTCAATTCGAACAGCGTGGGTATTTGACTTAAGCTTTAATTAGTTTGCACGTAGGTACACCTAGTGGCACGAGTGGTAATTCGATTTCATTAGCCGTTCTCCATCTCGCCGGTTACCCGGCGACATGTACACACTGCGCGTCTTCCTCAGCCGTCGCTGGCGCGTGGGCCGGCACACATCGCAGCCTGCTGGTGAGCCAGCGCGTGAGCCGCACCGCGCTGCCTCGACCGATGGTGGCAGCCACACTGCCGTGCGGCGTCCCGCAGACGCCGCTGGGAGACAACGTCGACTCGGGAATCGGAGCCCGCGAACGCCAATGACTCGGGGAAAAGCCAGAAGGCGGAGCCGGGCGATGTCAGACTCTGGGCATACTCAGGAGACGGGGTCGAGAGATGTCAGAATCCAGACGCAGACAAGAGATGGAGCTTAGAGATGTCATACTGTTGGCATACTCAGGAGACAGAGCCGAGAGAAGAGGTTGACCCGGAAGATAGGACGCGGACCGTGGAGATGCCTTCAACTCAGGAGACCATGCCAGGAAACGCCACAGGCTCAAAAGATCACAGACGGGAGAGCAGAACTCGCAACTGCTACAAACGACGTATGTCAAAGATGGCAGAAGGAGCTGGCTCAAATCAGAGATAGGAAACGCTGCGAACTGTCCCACAAAGCCGCGAGAAACAGCAGACTCACAGGAGACAACGTAGGCAGTCATACGAAGCCGCGAGAAACAGCAGTCTCACAGGAGACGCCATAGGCTGTCATGCGAAGCCGCGAGAAAGAGCAGACTCACAGGAGACGCCGAAGACTGTCATACGAAGCCACGAGAAACAGCAGGCTCGTATGCATGTTGAACGGAAGCGCTACCGATTTCGTATCGAGAGGAACATTCTAGAGTCCCACACCTCTCCGACACAAATGGCAGACATTCCTGACTGTGGATATCGGAGCCTCGAGAGAAATGTTCCGATAAACCAATACAGGACACCATAAGCTCCTGAGATCAAGCCGAGAAACAAGGCCAAGTTGGACGACAAAAACTGGAACAGGCAAACTTGCAAGACGAAGGTGGAGACGTTCACAACTCTCGAGACAAACCGTTGTATCTGATAGAGGACAGAAGACGGAGGCATCTGGTCCATCAGGAATTATTGTGTCAAAGATACGTCGCGACTGAACAGCAATTAAAAAGAGGAAACGTCGAGAGAGGAAACAACTGACAGAAAACACAGATGACATAGTAGATGCACGTCAGGGAGTCGAGACAATACCCGCCAAGGCAACCGGTGTCAATGACTGCCACCCCCCCCCCCCCTGCTCCCAGGACAAACACAGAGGAGCTTCGTTTCAAGCATCACAATTTCAGGCAAGCCAAACGGCGAGCGCTAAATCCAAGGCAGGAAACCAATTACGGGAAGATCACAGTGATGAAACCACAAGTCACGACCCGACAAGGGAATATGCACAAAGCTGGCTAAACTGAAGGTGGCGAAACACGTGCACTGATGATGGGTATAGGCATCGGAAGTGCGGGAGCACATTCGCTCATGAAGACATCGGCCATAAATAACGCCACGCATCGCAATACACTGCGCGTTAAGTGTAATTTATCAAAAATGCGCGTATCCCGACACAAAGTCAAAAACCAGCAGTCATGTGGGGAAATGTCAAGTGATAAAAAGTAAAAGGACGAACAGTCAATAGAAGTAAAAGTAAACATGGACATGGTAAACGGATAAGAATTAAAATATGCATGGACAGCTGAATGGCTATATACGTCCAGTTAATTGACAAAAAGGCAGAGAGGCATGCGAATTAACCTGGATAAAAGTGAAATATAAAAAACGTAAAACAGACATGGATCGGACGAAAATGTCGAATGGCAAAAGGTGAACGGAAATAGAAGTAAAAATGTATAAAGCATCGCCGTTCGATCCTCATCCATATGCATACTCCTGTCACTACTCCTGTCCCCACTGCTGTCCTGCCCTCATACACATGCCAGGAAGTCAAATGTGAAAAATTCACAGAGAACTGATGTTAAGAATTCCTAAACCAACTGGCCCCATGAACCCCACCCATCAGACGAGGCGACCACCTGCAACCCGGAGGGTGGCCGGACGAGGAAGCTTTTCAGCCATGAAAACGCCTTTTTGGGCCGCACCTGATGAGCGAACTGTGGGAAGAGGCTCCTCAGCGAGCGCCTTCGCCCATCAGATCCCACATGGTGTTCGTGCAGGCCGCTTACGCGCTGCGCCATGGGAGACTGCAATGCGTGGAGCGCCCAACGCTCATCTTCCAGCTGCCCATAGCTGCGGCTCTCAGACCGGACTGAATTTGTGTAGTTTCCAGCTGACCTCGTAACATGATCTGAGCAGTGAGACAACATGATTTGAGAACATCCAGTGGGCTTAGTTTTAATACTCTGGTAATACGAACTCGAATAAAGTAGGCAAAACCCCTCCAAATACAAGCCTGCATGCGTGACACAATAGCTCCGGCAAGACATATGGGTGACCTGGCAGTATCTGACACCAATTCTCTCAAAGACGTAGAAAGAGTATGTTGCGATGTTTTCCAGTGGTCTCTAAGTTTTTTATTGTCTGTTTGGCGACGTGATTTTTATATTACGATTTGGCTTTTTCTTTTGACTTTCGTCTGCTTTACTTCCTACACATCTGACTGTTGCCTTGTTGAATTGCATCCCGATGATGCTCATTTGACGATCTACTCGTTAGAATTGCATCAATTCACCTTTATCCATCCATACGAGTTGCATCGTGAATGTTCTAAGAATCCACTTCGTTTAACGCTTTTTAGTCCGGCTTTTTATCCTGCCAATGGCCGCCTGGCAACCATCGACTGTGAAGCAGTCGGCTGAGCGTCCACATCCGACCCTAATCAGCGCCGCTGCCGTGGATGTCCTGCGGCTGCGTTACCCGGTACCTGCCGATTTCTACCGCTCACTTCGCCGATACATTGCTTTCAAACCACTTGAGCTCCCTTCGGTCGCGCCACGTCGCACTGTCGCGACGGTTCGCTCAGATCCGATGCCAGTGTAGACTCTATCCGCGTCACCTCTGTTCGCGCGATATACATCGTCGGCTCCTCAGTTGCTCCATAGCCATTCCGGCCTGTCACCAGCATGCATTTTCTTCTGGAGTCTGTCGGCGTTTATATCAGCTGCCATATATCGCCTGGAAGACGGTCTGACAGTCGCACTATTGGTGTATACCTGCCCGCCGCTGCGGGACCGCCTCTGAGCCGCACCTCCGGTGATCGCCTGATAGAAGATGACACGAATGTGAGTCCATGGAAGTACGAGTACATAATGTTGCGCCACAAGGACGAAGATCCATTGCATTATCCCAGAGGTTGTTTGGTGCAGAGGGTCGGATTAATACACGCAGCGAACTTCACATGTGATGCACGCACTACGTCGACAAATTTCCGAAGTTTGCTAACCAGTGACCTTGGCGAATCTCGGAAGTTGATGTTAGGCGATCTATATGCGAACTTTGCCAAGGCAACGAAGGGGAAGAACTGGGTCAGTCGGAGATAAAATAGACATTGGAGCACCAACAACCGCATTTCGGTCGTGCTACTGAATATGCAGGAAATGTTCAATACCAGCCATCGAACTGCGGGAAGTTAGTCTAAACATGCGTATGCGTATGTATGTATATATATATATATATATATATATATATATATATATATATATATATATATATATATATATATATATGTAAATATACAGATATACATACATACATACATACATGCTTGCATACACACATATACATATATGCATATACACATATATATATATACATACATCTATATATATATATATCGCCCGCAAAAACATACATCGCTCCAAATGGACCTGCAACATTCCCGTCACTTCCCTTATTGCTCAGAATATCCGACAAGTACTACGACATTGCTCGTAAATAATATAACCGTGCCATAAATTCATGGATGTTGGAGCTGTACAACACATTAGCCGCTGGGCCAGCTATGTATCAGTATAGGTGGCAATGCCTGGTGACTGATATGGGAATGGTGTCTGGTAGCTAATGAACGGTCCGGTACTGCACTAGCGTCAGAGCTGCGATCCCGTCCCGGTCTCCGTGGAGACTAATACAAGAGGGGGGGGGGGTGCCTCACAGCCAGGTACTGCACTAGCGTCAGAGCTGCGGTCCTGTACCGGTCTCCGCGGCGACTGATGCGAGAGGAGGGCCCGACACCTGAGTACCTGTCCGTGGACACCGCCCCGGTGCTGGTCGGCTGTTCGGAGACCGCGCGGCCACCGACACACCGGCGACAACCAGCAATTAGCCGGGCATGGAGTGGGGCATCGAGCGGCCGCTGCCACACGCCCGCGGAGTGATAGCACGTTAATAAAAAGATATGAACAGCCGCGTAAAAAGGGCCGCTCACACAATTAGCCGGACTGAGGCTGATGAGATGAGATTACAGATGCCGCGGGCGCCAACAACCGACGCATGTCGGTCCGGTCACATGAGCTCGACTCCGGTTCGCTCCACACAGCCACTGTCACCACACACCACACTGTAGCCGTGCCTCTGTCACCACACACCACACTGTAGCCGTGCCTCTGTCACCACACACCACACTGTAGCCGTGCCGCTGTCACCACACACCACACTGTAGCCGTGCCGCTGTCACCACACACCACACTGTAGCCGTGCTGCTGTCACCACACACCACACTGTAGCCGTGCCTCTGTCACCACACACCACACTGTAGCCGTGCCGCTGTCACCACACACCACACTGTAGCCGTGCCGCTGTCACCACACACCACACTGTAGCCGTGCCTCTGTCACCACACACCACACTGTAGCCGTGCCTCTGTCACCACACACCACACTGTAGCCGTGCTGTCACCACACACCACACTGTATGAGCCGTACAGCCGCTGTCACCACACACCACACTGTAGCCGTGCCTCTGTCACCACACACCACACTGTAGCCGTGCCGCTGTCACCACACACCACACTGTAGCCGTGCCGCTGTCACCACACACCACACTGTAGCCGTGCCGCTGTCACCACACACACATGTAGCCGTGCCGCTGTCACCACACACCACACTGTAGCCGTGCCGCTGTCACCACACACCACACTAGCCGTGAGCCGTCACAGCCGCTGTCACCACACACCACACTGTAGCCGTGCCGCTGTCACCACACACCACACTGTAGCCGTGAGCCGTCACAGCCGCTGTCACCACACACCACAATGTAGCCGTGCCGCTGTCACCACACACCACACTGTAGCCGTGAGCCGTCACAGCCGCTGTCACCACACACCACACTGTAGCCGTGCCGCTGTCACCACACACCACACTGTAGCCGTGAGCCGTCACAGCCGCTGTCACCACACACCACACTGTAGCCGTGCCGCTGTCACCACACACCACACTGTAGCCGTGAGCCGTCACAGCCGCTGTCACCACACACCACACTGTAGCCGTGCCGCTGTCACCACACACCACACTGTAGCCGTGAGCCGTCACAGCCGCTGTCACCACACACCACACTGTAGTCGTGCCGCTGTCACCACACACCACACTGTAGCCGTGAGCCGTCACAGCCGCTGTCACCACACACCACACACCACACTGTAGCCGTGCCGCTGTCACCACACACCACACTGTAGCCGTGAGCCGTCACAGCCGCTGTCACCACACACCACACTGTAGCCGTGCCGCTGTCACCACACACCACACTGTAGCCGTGCCGCTGTCACCACACACCACACTGTAGCCGTGCCGCTGTCACCACACATCACACTGTAGTCGTGCCGCTGTCACCACACACCACACTGTAGCCGTGAGCCGTCACAGCCGCTGTCACCACACACCACACACCACACTGTAGCCGTGCCGCTGTCACCACACACCACACTGTAGCCGTGAGCCGTCACAGCCGCTGTCACCACACACCACACACCACACTGTAGCCGTGCCGCTGTCACCACACACCACACTGTAGCCGTGCCGCTGTCACCACACACCACACTGTAGCCGTGCCGCTGTCACCACACACCACACTGTAGCCGTGCCGCTGTCACCACACATCACACTGTAGTCGTGCCGCTGTCACCACACATCACACTGTAGTCGTGCCGCTGTCACCACACACCACACTGTAGCCGTGCCGCTGTCACCACACACCACACTGTAGCCGTGCCGCTGTCACCACACACCACACTGTAGCCGTGACCCATCACAACCATCGTACATGGTTCGCCGTCGTTCCGGTCAGACCTCCGCCGAGCATCTCCGTGTGTGGCGGCGAACGCACAGCCTGCCCAACTATCACTGTCAGCCGGCTGTGGGTGCGTGCTCCATGCGTCAGCACCTTTCCATTGTGAGTTGTTCGATCTAGCTTGCTTGGGAACAAAGTTATGCAAAGAGCAGCTGTCGTGGTGGTGCAACCACACGTAGCTATCAAAACAACATAATTACTGTGATGTATGACCAGGTTTGTAATGCACCTCAATTGGAAAACCTGTATCATGTCAGGGAGGATGATCCAATACTTGGTCCAAAGAGGGACTATAAATTGCGGAGTCTCTCCTAAGATTTTGCATAAGATAAGGTTTTGCACTGCATTCCACCGGAATTCCCTCGGAAGAGCTTTTATTTGTTACCTTTTTTTCTGAGAGGGCTTGTGCAGACTCTTCGATTATTGCGATGGTAATTTCTTTTTCAAGGGAGGGTTCAAGGCTGATTGGTGCACTGCTCAAATGTAAGAAGGCACTTCTAGTAGATGTTAAGGGTCGTAAAGCATAAGGTAGCAGATATCTTCATGCATACATCAATAAAGCCACTCGGGTCCAAACAATGGTCTCCACGGTGGGATAGGGCGGCTATGGCATCTTACGTTGTACGTTGTAAAGGTTTGGTGAAATGGGGGACAAGTCACGAGGTAAGTCGACTATTTCCCTACGGTTCCTTAAGCCTATGCCATTAATCATTAAGATGCACAGAAAGTGGAGCATGGCATCCGTGATTCCACGTCAATTCCCCACACACCTCCCCCCCCCCCTCCGGTGTACCTATCACTGCAAATTAATAAACATTGTCCTGTGAGCCATGACAAACATTTGGTGGTAATGAGCCGAGCATAACGATTATTAGGTATGACACCAAATTTTATAAATGTATTGCTAACCATGGTCTCATGAAAGAACTTAGGTGATGATTGAATTTGCGTAAGCACTTTAGCTTCACTTTGCAAATGTCTTGCGTCAAACCGTCATACTAGTTTTTAATTCTTCATTGCTACCGACGCGATTTCTGCAACATAATGGATAGCTGGAACGCGCTGTTCTTAGCTATTTTCTCTTCACTGCATCTTCCAGCATCCATAAAAAACCGCCGGCATACATTGCCTTAGTATGGAGGGCAGGGGTTGTAGGTGTGATACTATTTGCAGAAAGAACAAAGGGTCAAATGGAGTGCATGCAGAGATATTTCAGGGAAGGATGTGGGTGAGGTCCGGGTCGGGCGAGGATGAGGGGACACGGAGGCAGGGAGATGGGGAATCGGGAAAAAACTTAGGTGGGTGGAGGCGTTGTTAAGATTCACATCAACCGAATTGTCCTGAGCTCGCATAGCTGTGCTTTGCTTGGGAACACATGTCCGGCGCAAACATTCGTACAGAACTGCTCTAAACCAAGTAGGGGCATATAAATCAGTGTGGCCGTTAGTTACACGCTAGTGACATTCCGTGATTGAAACACTGAAAAATAGCCCTCCAAGAAACCAATTTGGAGACCGTACACCGAACCCATGCACCATTCAATGAACACTGCGTTCCAGTTCCGTGGCGGCACATTTCATTACTTCTTCCCTCATCAACCAGTCGTTAATCATACGCCATAGATTACTTCCCGGAATTCGCGCATTACGAGACACCACGCTGCTCACCGTGCAAGTGGCTCATAGTGCATAGCACGTGCATTGTTGCGTCCCCAAGTGGGCCATAGCACAAAAGGCAGACGAACGAGGTGGCGTCACGACCACAGTTCTCGCTGCACACCAGTAGCAAGTGTGACCTGACATCAACAAACGTGGTGACGTTACAACCACCGTTATCACCGTACACCAGTACCAAATGTGACCTCACACTAACAAAGGCACCGGGTGCACGACCATAGCGATAGACCTTCACCATTCCAGTGGTATAGGCAGTAGCCACCATGCGATAAATACGGCCACGCCGTACGCCCCGACGGTCTCGATACTTATGACCAGGCAACCTGGCGTGACGCCACAGTCTGCAATGGTTACGTCACACCTGTGGAGCCATACGTGACGCCACAGTCTGCAATGGTTACGTCACACCTGTGGAGCCATACGTGACGCCACAGTCTGCAATGGTTACGTCACACCTGCGGAGCCATACGTGACGCCACAGTCTGCAATGGTTACGTCACACCTGTGGAGCCATACGTGACGCCACAGTCTGCAATGGTTACGTCACACCTGTGGAGCCATACGTGACGCCACAGTCTGCAATGGTTACGTCACACCTGCGGAGCCATACGTGACGCCACAGTCTGCAATGGTTACGTCACACCTGTGGAGCCATACGTGACGCCACAGTCTGCAATGGTTACGTCACACCTGCGGAGCCATACGCATCGGGCACTTCTGACTGGGCCATCTCACCTGACTACACGAGCTATGACAGTCCTGTCACACCTGTACACGTGTCAGAAGTCCCTGTTGCTACTCCATCCACAGCTATGGAGGGAGTAGCACTAGCGACTTCTGACCAGGTCACCGCACCTGCTGTGACGCCACAGGCTACGACGATGTCAATACACCTGGACGATCACCCAGCGCTCCCGACTAAGTCAATACACGTGATGCAATCACCCAACGTTCCCGATAATGTCAATACACCTGTACGATCACCCAG
Organism: Imbricaverruca yamaguchii; assembly: GCA_034440575.1. NCBI lineage: Eukaryota > Metazoa > Arthropoda > Thecostraca > Neoverrucidae > Imbricaverruca > Imbricaverruca yamaguchii. Next base: position 524,336 of record JAOTOL010001449.1, read on the forward strand.
AGCTCCCAACTGCGTCAATACACCTGATGCGATCACCTAACGTTCCAGACTACTTAAATACACCTGATTCGATCATCCAGAGCTCCCGACTATGTCAACACACCTGATGCGATCACCCAGAGCTCCCGATAATGTCAATATGCCTGATGCGATCACCTAACGCTCCAGGCTACTTAAATACACCTGATTCGATCACCCATCACCGATCACCCATGCAGAGGCGGCATGACTCCGATGCACCGACGTTCAGAAAGGAATACCTTGGCCGATATCTGGGGTCGGCCCCGGGTCGAAGCCGATGGGACAGGAGAAACCAGACTTAGTATGTGCTCAGGAGTGTGGGAGACACCAGACGCAGAATGCGCTCGAGGGAGTCAAAGAAACAGGCACGTGATATGCCAGATAATTGAGAAGACCGGCCTCGTGATGCGAGGCTGGGAGCGAGTAGACCAGCCTCGGGTGTCTAACACACCTGGCATTAGATTATAATGTACATATACATACGCATCAAGAGGCAGCAGCTACATAGCGACCGGCCTCGTCGCGAGTTGGACGGCATGGCGTACCCGCCTGGCGAGGTGCTTGGGACATCAGTTAGCCGAGCCTTGATATGTGCTCGCGAGAGGTCAGCAGTGTCGTGCACGGGAGAACGCAGACGGCATGCTAACTGCAGGCCATCCGGGTAATTGGCGGTGCGTGATCGTCCCATCAGCAGCGGCTCAAAAGGCCGCTGACGAAGCGCATCTGGACCCATTGAGGAATCGGCTCAGATCGATGGGTCACTTCACAGTCGCTCTGAGCGCACTCACAGTGAACGGCGTGGGCACAGGTGGCCGGGCGGTGCGGCCGGTGGGCATTTGTTGCACGTCCGCCCACGCTAAACGGTGCCGACGTGGAGGGCCGGTGCAGAGCCGGTGGGGGGCCACGAAGGCCGACTGGGAGCCAGCGGAGGGCCGACACAGGTCGCGCCGGCTGGCAATGAACCTGCAGCCAGGGGGTTCACTGCCAGCCGGCAACTGGCAGTGCCGACTGTCGTCCAGCTGACACCGCGCCCGCCAGTCGGCGCGCTCTGGTGAATAATGATGGTGATCGGGGACTGGACGCACGGGAGCGTTGACCACATAGTCAGTTTACGTTTATCACAAATTACACAGCAGGTTTGCAGGATCGCATGTCAAGTTGAAACTCGGCATTAATGGCCCGGCGCTGGCACCAGACCGTCCACCATGTTCAGGCACAGTTGCGGTACAATTCCATACATTAGCACAGCTGACGTGCGATTTTTATTTCTGATGGCGACCGCCTGTCGGCGAGACCTTCAGCAAAAGTCTCTCATCGTGTTCCGCTATAACCGATGCCATCGACATGGAGCAACCACTAGCACTGTTGAGGTCGTTCCTCACGCATCGCCACCCGCAATTATATTGACGCCAGTTGGATGCCGTGCAGCACCATTTCCAGCTCCTGTCGCATCCTGTACCACCGCTCGCCGACCACCATCAAGTCCCGTCCGACATCCGCCCATTTCCGTCCCACATCCCACCTAAATCTGCCCATTTCCGCCCTGCATCCAACTGATATCTGCCCATTTCTGTCCAACATCCCACTGATATCTGCCCATTTCTGTCCAACATCCCACCGATATCCGCCCTACATCTCACCGATATCTGCCCTACATCCCACCGATATCTGCTCATCTCCGCCCTAAATTCCACAGATTTCCGCCAAACATCCAACCGATATCTACCCATTTCTGCCTTACATCCCAGCGATATCTGCCCATTTTCGTCCTACATCCCACCGATATTTGCTCATTTACGTCCTGCATACCGAAATCCGTCAATTTGCATACCACAACTTCAATGACATCCACCATTTTCTGTCAGACAACCTACCGACGTATTTTCACATATTTTCGTCCAACATCCCACCGGCAGCCGCTCATTTCCGTCCAAACTTCACCGACATATGTCCATTTCCGTCTGGCATCCCACAGACATCTGTCGATTTCCGTCCGATATCCGCCCATTTACGTTCGACATCCCGCCGACTTCCACCACACATCACCTAGCATCTGACCGAAAACAGTGCTATTAATTTCCCTGTTTTGCCATAAATTCAGCCGCCATGCTTATCGCTGCTGGTTGATTATATTTCTCCAGATCCCCAGTTAATGTTGGCCAGTTTTATTGGGCCGATTTAGTGGCGAGATGAAGCGATATTTCTGCGCTGGACAACATCCCAGCCGTGTACTATGCGTCACATCAACCACCAACGCAGCACTCAACTCGGCGCCATCGCAGCAGGCCGGCGACCTCAACAGGACTCGCCTGGCAGGCCGACACCATCAATAAGTCAGACCCATGAGACTGATCAGTCGTGTCCATATGAGTCAGTCTGCCATGCGAGCAACCACATGATTGATCAATGTCAGAGCCGAGATCTGTTCTTCTCGAAATAACTGATCCGCCATGTAAGACTGGTCTGCGATTTAAGTTTGGGTAGTCTGTTACATCATAAATGCAAAACTGCAACAACATGGGGTCAGCATGAAACTACATACGAGCAGTTTAACGACGATTGGCCGATCATCGCAAGTGAGTTCACTGCGGGTTCGCCACATCAGCTGGCTAACCTATTGCATCAATAGACGACCCTGACAGATTAACAGCAGCGACCCATCACGTGGCTAGGGTAACCATCGCATGGTGAGGACTGACCACCGAAAAATGAGCACCGACAATCGTTATTACCATAGTTATTTGGGTTTTAGAGCGCGTCAACAATTATGGTCATATTGCACCCATAGGCTATGGGTCCAAAAGGCGCAACACCCAAGCTTCGCTGAGTTGAAAAGACAGTTCGTAGTAGTCGCGAAAAAAGCGAGTAACCTGGGTGGTCAGGGAACTGGCGACGTTTATAAGTACAAAGCATTCCCAGCCTGTCTCTGAGCAGACAGAGACGTGGCTCGTGTGCTTCTGCTAAAGGCTAATCGTGGGTGAAGTGCGGAATGTTCAGATTGAGACACGGATAGCAGTATGGTGAATGGTGTCCGATGTTCGTTTGACGGAATTTCGCGCTCCATCATAAATAGATCATGCATGATTCAGCTTTGAGCGTGTCAGGGACCGATATAGCAAAACCAGGGAGCTCATGTCCGCTCCATACCCGCAACGCGAAAAACATTTTAAGATGTTGGGGATGTAAAACACTGATTGCGAAGTGTTTTAAGATGTTCCCTACAGGTAAGGCACGAGTCAAAAGTTTCGATTATTACATGGGTAAGACAACCCAGTCGCATCACCAGAATCGGGATCGGTTCTCGCACCAGCAACACTGTCCTGTCACATCACGTCAGGGAACGAAGCTGCCCATCGAAATTCGAGGACAATCATGTGCAAATGAATACTATGCCACGAACGCATAGTGCATAACGACCTGAAAGCTGCATGGCCAAGCAAAGCTATTTCGAAGGCCTGCACGCGTCCAAGAGCAGATGTGCTCGTCACAGCTTCACAGATGTGTTCGTCAAACATCCGCAGCCAGCAATAGGTGCACAATTAAAACGTATTGCAGAACGTTACAACTACAATGCCTACGGCCACCCATAACGGAGAATGGCAACATCTTCTGATCACCAGCCTGCATGCACAACCTATCATGCCACGGTACTGATCGCAATGGTCCAACAAATCTAAAGGGCACTCTGTGAGACCGATCCTCACAAAAACTCGCACCACAGCCAGTCATGCCGATCATTAATGCCTACACCCAACCTGAGGTGTTCTTCATTTATGGCGCCCCGCCCGGCACCCATAAACTGGATTGCGGCGTGCACGAGCGCCCCTCGCGCCGTATCGCACTGGCCGAGCCATCCGAGTGGGTGGGCTGGCCGGCCCGGATCAATATTCATCCGTCTTGCCGTTTACGACTGCGGAGGCGGTAAATCAGCAGTTGGATTGGAAATGCGCCATGAGCTGGCTGGCGCCCGACTGGTTGCGGCGATGACCGCAGGCGAAACTCGGCACAACCGTCCGACTGATTGCCGCGTCGTCGACGGCACTCGGACTGAGGCGTCAACTACAGGACGAGCACCGACCGATAATCGTCCTGTAGTCCGACGACAGTCACCGCTCGACTGTCCAGTCACAGTCAGATGGTACAGTCACTGTCGCCGTCCTGTTTCCCGTCGGGATGTGTGCCAGACGTGCCAGATGAGCCAGGATGGCGTTATCTGATGGCGACCACACCTGATAACGACGTCACCTGATGACTGCCATCATCTCATGACGACGTCAGCTGATGACGTCGGTCATCTGATGACGGTGGTCACCTGATGACGGTCACCTGATGACGGTCACCTGATGGCGGTCACCTGATGGCGGTCACCTGATGACGGTCACATGATGGCGGCGGCCACCTGATGACGGCGGTCACCTGATAACGGTCACCTGATGACGGCGGTCATCTGATGTGTGGTCCGGTGACCATCAGGCGGTCACCTGATGACGGTCACCTGATGACGGTCACCTGATGACGGCGGTCATCTGATGAGTGTGGCCTGGTGACCATCAGGCGGTCACCTGATGACAGTCACCTGATGCTGATTCACAGTGCGGTGGTCGGTTGAGGTTTCGAGGCGCGGTTCGTCACGATCGTCTCCCATCTACCGGCCCGCCGTGATACTGTGCGGATCAGACACATTCTACCTGTGGGGCCAAACCGAGCTACGTCGGGACGCGTGCACGACTGGAGCCGCCGCCAGCGAGCACACGGTCAAGGTCGCACACCTCAGTCGACACACCGTCACCTGTAGCTGGGGTCAGCTGGTCGGCCGACACGGACAGCCGGCAGCCACGAGCCCCTGTCACAGACACAAAAAGACGGTCGCCCGTGCTACCGGCCACCGCAGACGTAAGGCCACAAAAACGTCGCGGCCGAGTGACGTGCGTTAGCGGCGATAGGATGACGTTTGACGTCGCGGACGCGGCGTCACGCCGGCGAGACGGCGCACCTGTAGCCGCTGCATGGGTGGCGGCGCGGCTCCGATGCCGATCGCCGCGCACCTTTTTGCCGACGGCCGCGCGTCGGCGACGCCGCCGACACCGCGCGACGCGCTCCACCTGGCGTGTGCTTTTTACGCGACGCCCCTGCTGCGCCCAGATCGCCGCAGCGCGACGCATCCACCACGTCGCCGGCGGCGACACCGCAGTCCGATCTAGGCCTGTGCGTCTGCGTCCGTCTCCGAGGCGCCGCCGGCACCCGTCTGTGTCCGGCCGGCCGGCCGTCTCCGAGGCGCCACCGGCACCCGCTCAGCCGCAGAGCAAACCCGGCGCTATTTGCACGCGTCCGTTCAATCTGCACGCGCCGCGCTCTGTCAGCAGCCGGACAACAGGTGGTCGGCCGGCCAGAAACGCCGCCTAATTGCCTGTCGATGCGGCGGCCGGCGGGCACAGATTGGCTGGCGGGGCCGCACGTCTGTCGACCAGCTCGACCACAGGCAACGCCCGCTGGCACGGCAGCTGGCTGGCTGATCGTCACCAGTCGGGTGGGCGCCGCGTGGCACGGGCATGCGCCGCGCAAGGTCTCGAGACGCCCGTCACCTAACGACATCGCTGATCTTCGGCTGGCGACCTGTCGCCAGTAGCGGCTGCCCAACTGGCCTGCTGCCTGTCGCCAGCAGCGGCTGCCCGACTGGCATGCTGCCTGTCGCCAGTAGCGGCTGCCCGACTGGCCTGCTGCCTGTCGCCAGCAGCGGCTGCCAGACTGGCCTGCTGCCTGTCGCCGGCAGCGGCTGCCCGACTGGCCTGCTGCCTGTCGCCAGCAGCGGCTGCCCGACTGGCCTGCTGCCTGTCGCCGGCAGCGGCTGCCCGACTGGCCTGCTGCCTGTCGCCGGCAGCGGCTGCCCGACTGGCCTGCTGCCTGTCACCAAGCGCTGCTCCAGCCCGGCTCACGGGAAGCTTTACCGGCTTCACTTCACTTAATGCTACCGTGACTGGGCCCAGCGCTGGCCACACATCTTAACGCCACTCACGGGCGGACGTACTACCGACGTTTCAGCGGGAACTTCATGCAGTCAACCGCTCGACATCTTCACCTTTGCAGCCTTTCTTTGCACCCTCATCCTTCTTCTGTTTCTTTGATTCTTGTTCTCTATTCACATGACAACACAGCCTTGGGTTAGAAGGACTCCACCAGGGTCAGTTAGTCCCCAATTCCCATCAACACAGTCCTAGCCCGGGCAAAGACGCGCTGAGCACATGTTGCACTGGTGGAGAGCAGACTCAGATCACATCAGGTTCGGCGTGCCCACCTTCACCGACCCGCAGCTGGCAGAACATCACCAGAAGCGGCGGCGGCGGACCTGCCTAGCTAGCGATAATGACAGGAGGGACTGGCTCCACACAACTTCTCCCTCCTCCCCGACGACATTCTGTCGGCTCAAATTACAACATCGGCCATCCCTTCTGCCTCTTCACCGGCCTACCAACTGAGTCAGCCCAATATGTCCAGTTAAGTAATCTCTACAGTATCCGGTCGCATACCCAGTAAACTCCTGGCCTACCAAACGACTCTGGGTTGTTCAGTAGGCCATCTCCAGCGGTCCCCTTAAGCGCCACCCGCAGCGGTTGGAACTCACCTCGGGCAGACTTCAGTCAGGCATCGATATCAGGTCAGACCCCTGCCAGTCCCATGTCAGGCCCCTGTCAGTCCCCTGTCAGACCCCTGTCTGTCCTCTGTCAGTCCCGTGTTAGACCTCTGTTAAATGTTGGTCGGACTTCGATCAGACCTCGGCCAGGTCCCAGCGATGGCCCTGACCGAGCCGTCATCTCCGGGCCATCTCAGAAACCGCACCGAGACATGGTCGGCCGGCTGGTGCGGGCGTCATGGCAGTTGAAATGCGGGCAGACGCGCGCGGCCGCCGCCGAAACGGTCCATCTGCGGCCAGGAATCCTTCAAACCCACAATTATGGCCGAAATTAAAAGATATCAAAATGAGAAATGCCCCGGCACTCAGATAAATAAAACTAATTAGACCCGTAAACGGGTTCGGCCGCGCGGGAGGTCCGGCTGGGTAATATTGATAGAATTAGTTCGGCAGGAGAAACGATCGGGCGGCGGCGGGGGGCGCGGGCGATATTGTACAGGGCGCCATCAGAGAGATTACATTCCGAGGCGGCGGAGCGCGGGCGCCTTGTCGGCCGCCCAGTGACAGCCGGCACGCCCGCTGCGACTGCGATGAGGCGCTTTCATCACCGGCTCTAATGACGCGACGTTGATCGCCACCCAGACGGACAGTCGCCGTCGGTCGCCGCGCAGTTGGCTGCGCAGCAGCAACGTCCGGCCACTTCACCCCGGAGCTGTCGCTGCTCTACCGCTGACGGAGAGTCGCAGCAGCAACGTCCGGCCACTTCACCCCGGAGCTGTCGCTGCTCTACCGCTGACGGACAGTTGCAGCAGCAACGTCCAGCCACTTCACCACGGAGCTGTCGCTGCTCTACCGCTGACGGACAGTCGCAGCAGCAACGTCCAGCCACTTCACCACGGAGCTGTCGCTGCTCTACCGCTGACGGACAGTTGCAGCAGCAACGTCCGGCCACTTCACCCCGGTGCTGTCGCTGCTCTACCGCTGACGGACAGTTGCAGCAGCAACGTCCGGCCACTTAACCCCGGAGCTGCCGCTGCTCTTCTGCTCCAACATTGCTCCAATGTCGGGTCATTGCTATAGTCCACACTGTTCTCATTCTTGCGACCCTACTGCTATTGCGTCTATGCGACCCTACTGCTACAATGTTACTCCTTCCAACAACCTAGCGACGTGGCATTAATCCTACTCGATTGGGTTAAGCTACTGTATGCAGACTCGAAGCTTTCGATCATAAAAACGGTTTCACATCGGATTGGTTCAGACCGCCTCGTGTCCCTCGGCAAGGGTGCCTCTTATCTCCGTCCCTGTTCACGATTGCAGTTGAAATACTGGCAAAAAAATGAATGGCATGCGAAATCAGGCAATCGAGAAATGTGTATGGTCTAGAAATTCGAACGAATTTTTTGTTTTGCCTCCAAGTATTGTGACGACATTACATTGTTTGTTAAAGATTTGCATGCCTCCAAGTATTGTGACGACATTACATTGTTTGTTAAAGATTTGCAATCAGCGGAACAAGGCTTGAGCATGGTTCAATATTATGGACAAGTTTCCGGCCTAGAATTGAACCAGGATAAAAACGAATTAATGTGGCCAGGACATGATAAAGCAGTCCGGAGTGTATTTGTAGTAGGAGACCGTCTGACAATGTTAAGATAACGGGAGTACGGTATAGCTCTGTGGTAGACTGTGATGAAATAAATGTGAAGCCAATTACGGGAAGCAAATGCCGAACTGATGAAAACAGAAAACATCTTGCTTTGAAATGAAAAAAAAATCCGTGACCAATTTACTAATTGGAAGCCAATTTACATCAATTGTCTACCTGTTTTAAAAAAATAGTGATATTCTTAAAGAAATCCATGGATTCGTCACGAAGTCTACATGGAATGATCGAACAGCTGAGGCTACCAGTTAGTTAGTTATTAGGGGTTTTGGGCACAACAGCTAAAGCTACCAAACAAACTTTATGCTCACCCATCAACGAAAGCGGACTGGCTGCCACTGAAGTCCTTAGGTTTGTAATGCTAGTGTCATGGCTGAAAAAAAAATGAAAGATTATTAAAATATGGTCTTTGCTAAGATGTTGAAAAAAAACTGAGTGTATCCATAGCGGATAATACATATAAGTTACAGGATGGTTTGGATCACCTAAAAATGACTGAAGTATTACTTGCATTATCGCAAGACTTTATTATACTCTTAGGTAGCATTTCCATGCGCATGTGTTGATATATCTTGAACAAACGGGACTCTGGGTGCCCATGGGTAAGCAAGTACGTCAAGTTAACGTCGTATTCGTACTCGTATTCGGCGACATGTTCGCCAGGGGCATATTTGTATTGGCATCGGCATTCAGCGACAGGTTTATGATCGTTCGAATCAATTACCACAAATGCTTCTGCTTGCACTGAACATGCTGGAAGCAACCACACACGTCTCACATTGTCACTTTAACGATAAAGGTCGAACGCAAACAGGTTTCTTTGGTTTCCGCAATATCCTGTGGTGAAGTAACTTTTCAAAACGGCACATGTCAAGGACAAACTCCTAGGTCAAAGTCTAGCTTGCTTTATTAGATGGCGATATTGAAGCGATACCGATCGAACGTGAGGTTCGGTTGCTATCACTTCAATTTCCATCAAATGCGTGTCATTCGACGTGGCCTTGCTATGTGGTATCAGAGCGCTAAGCAATCAAACTAATTTTCCAGGGAAAAGGCCAAGCTGACCATCTGGTCCGCTCAATTTTCTCTGGTTTTCGCTCAACCCAATCCAAATCTGGTATCAAGCAATAACCAGTGGTGAGCACTCGAGTAACGTTTCAAACCGGGACGTGTCAAGGTCAGATATTTGATTGAGTTCTTCGATGACCTCGCGTTTCGTCGCTATGGCTTCAATTTGCAGAACATGGATATCATTCGACGTCGCTTGTTGTGCGGTACCAGAAAGTTGATAATTCGAAATACTATCGACGGGTCATAATTCAAGCTGATCTTTTCGTTTGCCTAACCACTGTGGGGGTGGGGTGGGGTTCGCTCAAGCCTACTCAGGATCCACTATCAAGCGATAGCCCATGGTAAACCATCGAGTAACACTTCTAAACCTGTACATATCACGATCAAAACTTAAGGTCAAAGGCTAGTTTGGATTTTTCGAAGTTCTTACGATTCGTCGCTTTGAGTTCAATTTGCATCAAGTGTGTATCATTTCACGCGGCTTGTGCCGTATTATGATACTACCAAATCGAACTAATTTGAAAGCTCAAAGGTCAAACCGATTTTCTGGTCGACTCGTATTTCTTAGTCGCCCTAACCTACCCACATATGATATCAAGCAGTAGTCCATGATGGAAATGTTTTTTAAAAAAAGCAACATAACCTAACCTAACCTTTGAGCCTAACCTACTTCTGGATAAAAAATCAACAATTTAAATTGGAAAAATGTCAAGCAACTCATTTGCTCAAGGTTCTCAAAATTAGAAAAGAAACATCACGCAGCCAAACCTAACTAAACCTAAGCTCCTTATAAAGAAAAAAAAATTGCTTGAACATTTTTGTGAAAACTGGAAACTTTTCGCTATTATTATGCTCTTTGGTGGTAACAAGTACAGTCTTTACACGCATTTGCCTCGCAAAAAGCAAACAAATGGGTTAGGTTTGAGTAGGCTAGGTTAGTTTACATTCTTTTAAGCTTGAAATACAAAAGTGATCCTATCACCTCAGTCGCCTCCATAGACATGGTATTCTGGAGAGAAATATTCCAAAAAGAAACATCTAATACGCAAATTTACCAACTTTTGTCCGCAATATATCATTTTTAACAATGGAAAATCCCAGAACCAGACAATGAAAAAAGGAGTGGCTTAAATCCAAGGATATTTTTGTGGGGGTTACCTCTCTATCATGTTCAAAATTACCGGGTCCCTGGTTTGTCCCCAAACTTCGAAACCGTGGTTACACCCATGAATGAACGTACAATTCAGCTGAAGAATAAGACAATATCGTTTTCGCTAATAAAATCTCGATTTTCATACAGCCAGTATTTTCCTCGCGTGACAGCAACCGCACAAAAACATTGGGACGCGGAAGGAAAAGGATTTGGTTTCGAGTGGAAGAAAATATATTGCTTGCCTTCTAAAATCACCTCGACAAGATTACAAAGTCTTCAACTTAAAATTATAAATTGCTACTTTCCCACACAACGATATGTATACGTTAGGAAGGTGTTCGATGACCCATTTTGCGAGAACTGGGGAGAGGTAGAAATAATAGAACACTTATTGTTGTTTGTCATTGAGTAAGGGCATTTGGCAGAACTTATGTGATGAGCTAAGCTAAGTAATTGCCGAGTATGAGGTCACTAATTCAAGCGAAAGCAGTGTTGTTTTGATGCAATGGGTATAAAAACGCCACAAGTCTTGTCATATTATTAGCAAAAGAGTTTATTGTTCGTCAGCGCGACGGGGGAGGGGAATTTCGTATGCAACCATACAAAATCGAGCAATTGAAATGAGAAACATTGAGGTCATGGCTAGAAAAAAAAACAGTGGAAAAGCTTTTTTTTAATGTGATCGATTAGAAAACATATCGGCGTGAGGTCACGCTGCCGTAGATTAGGGGCGCATCGACTGCGGCTGGTTATCTTTATTTACTCTGATGTGGTACTATGATGCATTCCAGCTTAATTCATGCCCAGTGGAATCAAGCATCATAGTTGTGTGCCGTGACGAGGGGTGGATAAGTGGGGGTTAAGTGAAACGCGAGAGCACTTGCAGAAATTTGACGAATATGCCTAATGCTGTGGGGTGACTGACAATGTGGGAACCGTGATGGAGCGATATAGTGTATGGCAAGGCAAATATATGATTGATAAAAATTAATCCTGCTCGGCATTACTGCTACGAACTTACCAGCTCACGATGTTACTTAAACGTGACCTACTGCTGGGTACAGATTTAATGCTCTCACATCACTTCTACGAACTAGTTTCCTACACATATTAATATTCCTAAAATTGCTTCCGTGCAGCGTTCCTGAAACAGATTGTGTAGCTTCAGAGGCTATTTCTATTCGCAATCATGCTACAGATTTGACTGCAATGCGCTGTCCGGGGCGCACCAATTCCTAACCAAATATTTGTGGGATAAGTATTACTATATTTGCATCGAGGCTTTCATACCCGAAAATGCATGATAAGAAATTGCATGCCCAGTTATTGTACTTGCTATGCCCTATCTTGAATATATCCAAAGAAGTTATGCTCTTTCCCACATTAGCTGATGATATCAAGCACCACCAGGACGTGTAAAGTGCTACCTATTTCGCAGATATGCTGCTGTTATCAGTTCTGGACATCTAAGAACATTTACATTCCAGATCGTTTTCGAGATGCCCTTCTCAAACACCATTTTCAGGTTTCGACGAATATAGATGCCAGTGAGCCAAAGGTACACCGAAAGTCCCACGTATGGATATCGGGGGAACTTTTCAATAATACCGCTGTTTTTTTCTGGCCTGCATATCGTGTCACATATGTGTTAACTTTCTGTTACAAATATGACTTGTGAGTGTGCTTTCCAATACTTGCCATGCCCTTCCTAGCTTTAAATTAATGCTTTCAAATGTTTGGTCCAGCTGATTGGACAAAAATCCTACGTCAGCATGGGTATCGCTCGTGAGGTTACAGCAAGATCCATAGAAGGCTCCGTGCTCGGATATACGTATTACTTAAGGTAGCCATGTATCCGAAATATAAAAATGTTTGGCATTAATGGAAGCGCGAATGGTTTGGATATGCATAGCAGTCTCCGCGCCTCCCGAGGCCAAAGAATGAGTAGGTTGCCACGGGTACCTGCTGAAAGCATACGTGATGAAGAGAAGGGACGACAATGCTGAGGTGCCTTTTGGCTCCATTTAAATGTACACTTAATGCGTTCTTGAAAACTTGGATATTGATCAAGACGTCTTTCAATGAACTATCTGAAAGTGCTGGTACCACGAATAAAAAACAGAACCTGAAACAACTACGGTGGTCTGCGCACGTACCTTTTTTAAATAGGTAGTTGGCCAGAACTCACACCAGATGGTATTTAGTAGACAAAGGGCTCGTGGGCGGAGACGTATCTCGGAGCGGAGAAGCGGCGCAGGACGGAGACGTATCTACGGGCGGAGAAGCGGCGCAGGACGGAGACGTATCTAGGGGCGGAGAAGCGGCGCAGGACGGAGACGTATCTAGGGGCGGAGAAGCGTCCAGGACGGAGACGTATTTTGGAGTAGAGAGGGGCGGAACAGGATTTAAGACGTCTCTCGGAATGTAGAGGCGGCTGAGGATGGAGACTTGTCTTGGAGTGGAGAGGCTAGCATCTTATCAGCGAGCTGACCGAATGAGTCAATGCCCGCAGCTGCAGAAGTACACCAAATGACGGCCGGGCTGAACTGGGTGAGAGGCAGCGCCCCGCCTCAGACGCATTCACATGCACTGAATGGCAGTGGCAACGTCATGCACGCTTATGCCACTTGGGGCACGGAGGGCGGTCATTCAGCGGAGCTGATCGAAACCACTTAAACGGGCGGATACTCATGGTGCGCCCAGTGAACGGCAATGGACCGGCAGCCAGCCGACAAGGAACCACCTGCAGCCGGCACACTGCGGATGCAGAGCCGGCCTTCTCCCCCTCCCCCTGTCTGTCTTCCGCAGCAGGCCGTCAATACCGCGCCTATTGCCGTGACCGGCGACAGTGCTTACGGCGGCAAAAAGCGACGGCGCATCTGCGGCAGTTGTGGCAGCTGCGGCGCGAAGGTGGCGCGAAGGTGGCGCGGAGGTGCCGCCGTCGACCGCTCCGTCTCATTACCCCAGCCGGCAGCGGCAGGCCGTTCACATCACACGGGCCGACGCCGCCGGCCCTTCCTGCACTGAATTATTATGCATAAATAATTAGCATAATGCTCAAATTAAATTACGACCTGCATAAAGAAGCTGCGAGACAGTCGGCGCGGCAGCGGCGGTCTGTTCCCGCGAGGCGGCTACCGGTGTTAGGCTGCTGCGGCCGCCCGCCTGTATTGAGGTCATTGCGAGGGCGTTTGTCGGCAGTAAACACGCACGAGCCACGACCGGACGGCTGGGCCGCCAGTGGCTCCCACTCAGTGTAACACACTCGCCTGCGCCCGTGGAGTCGGGGAGAGTGCAGACAGCACACGGGGGAGCGACTCCCGTGGAGTCGGGGAGAGTGCAGACAGCACACGGGGGAGCGACTCCCGTGGAGTCGGGGAGAGTGCAGACAGCACACGGGGGAGCGACTCCCGTGGAGTCAGGGAGAGTGCAGACAGCACACGGGGGAGCGACTCCTGTGGAGGAGGGAGTGCAGACAGCACAGGGCTCGGGGGGGTGGACACACGGCGCCGGTCGGGGGGGGGGAGCGACTCCCGTGGAGTCGGGGAGAGTGCAGACAGCACACGGGGAGCGACTCCCGGGGAGAGTGGACAGCACGGGGGAGGACGTGCAGACAGCACACGGGGGAGCGACTCCCGTGGAGTCGGGGAGAGTGCAGACAGCACACGGGGAGAGGTGCAGCGCAAGGGGCGGGGGAGCGACTCCCGTGGAGTCGGGGAGAGTGCAGACAGCACACGGGGAGCGACTCCCGTGGAGTCAGGGAGAGTGCAGACAGCACACGGGGGAGCGACTCTCCTGTGGAGTCGGGGAGAGTGCAGACAGCACACGGGGGAGCGACTCCCGTGGAGTCGGGGAGAGTGCAGACAGCACACGGGGGAGCGACTCCTGTGGAGTCAGGGAGAGTGCAGACAGCACACGGGGGAGCGACTCCCGTGGAGTCGGGGAGAGTGCAGACAGCACACGGGGGAGCGACTCCCGTGGAGTCGGGGAGAGTGCAGACAGCACACGGGGGAGCGACTCCCGTGGAGTCGGGGAGAGTGCAGACAGCACTCCCGTGGAGTCGGGGAGAGTGCAGACAGCACACGGGGGAGCGACTCCCGTGGAGTCGGGGAGAGTGCAGACAGCACACGGGGAAGCGACTCCCGTGGAGTCGGGGAGAGTGCAGACAGCACACGGGGGAGCGACTCCCGTGGAGTCGGGAGAGTGCAGACAGCGAACTCGACGGGGAGAGTGCAGACAGCACACGGGGGACGATCGGGAGCGGTGAGACAGCACACGGGGAGCGCGTGGAGGGGAGCAGACAGCACGGGGGAGCGACTCCCGTGGAGTCGGGGAGAGTGCAGACAGCACACGGGGGAGCGACTCCGGTGGAGTCGGGGAGAGTGCAGACAGCACACGGGGGAGCGACTCCCGTGGAGTCGGGGAGAGTGCAGACAGCACACGGGGGAGCGACTCCCGTGGAGTCAGGGAGAGTGCAGACAGCACACGGGGGAGCGACTCCCGTGCAGCGGCGGTAGCACTCTCACCAGTTCGCTGCTTAATTTGCATTGGCCCGGCATGTCCGTCTGTCACAATTGGAGGACGGCAGCCGTCGCCCATTGTGACATTCCATTAGATGTAGATAGCGGCTCCAGAGGTCGGTGTGAGGCCAATTGATAGCATGCTTACGGTGGAGGATGGTCCGCTTATTTTGAAGTTTAGATGATGCATTCGCTTTCAAGCAGCGCCCGGTCGTTGACAGCGAAATGAGCAACAGAGAGCCGTTGAGACAAGTATCCGTCCTGAGCCGGGAGTCACTCGGACACACGTCTCTGCCATCGGCCACCTCTACGCCGAGATACGCCTCTGCCCTAGGCCGACTCTCAATTCCGAGACATTCCTCCATCCTTAGCCGCCTCTCCATTTCCACACACGCCTCCACTCTCAATCGCCTCTCTATTTCGAGAGACACCTCCATCCTGAGTCACCTCTCCATTCTGAGACACGTCTCCACCCTCAGCCACATATCTATTCCGAGACACGTCCCCATTGCATCGCCTTTACCAAAATTGACTCTCGCAGTGCGGGAGAATTTCCTACCACTCGCAATGCGGGAGGGGGAATTTCACTCTTCACTAGCTTTTTCCCTTAGCAAGGTAGAGATATACGAAGAAAAGATAGCATGCTACAGCTACATCCTTGATCTTTTTCGGGTTACTTGACGGATTTTCTCAAACCCTTTTCGGTAATCTTCCAGGTCAGATCAAACAGGTTAATGTCTGGGTGGTTGTAGTAAGTCACCCGTCGTCCACGTAGTTTCCCAGACCCTAGTCGTAAAACAAATGCGGCTTGGCGCTTCGATATTGATGGTATGCAACTTGAGAACTTAGCTTAACACAGGTGACGCGTTCAAATATTCATGGTCCAATCCCGTCAGGGTCAAATACATTGAAATATGTGATGAACTGGTGAACATGATAATTTTCGAAGCAGATAGCACTCAGGAGCAGGTAATGATTGCCACACATGCAAAACCAAATGTTTTCCATCCACTGCTAATTTGTTTTCTAATCCCGACGTTATGAGCATAAAAATTCTCTAAAATGCTTTTGGCACTCAAACATTACAAACCAAGCATAGGGATCCTGGTCTCATGAGAGACCAACAGGGCGTGGAAAATTACCTTGGTAGATCAATTTTACTTCGAATTGTTCGTATTTTACCTTCTAGAGAGCCTAAAATACAGTGACATGGTCCCCTTACGTGACGCCTGGAACGCTCAGCAGACAATATTTTCCGCCACATACATTCTTGGTTTTCAGAAATAACTATGAGTAACGAAGTTATACGCAAGTAAATATTTGCATATGCTCACCTTTCATTCTACCTATGACCTTGAGCTAATATCATCTTTCGCATATTTGCACATCTCTGTGATCATTTGCCTACGCCCCAATATTTCTTGTTTCACTGCACCTGTATTGCATGGTTTGCTTCCAAAAATATTCCAATCCACATCTAAAAGCTGCATTAGGAGGAGATCGTGATCCGATGTTGATCCGCCCTAGCTCCGGAATACTCAGAGCCTAGGACGCCATTTGTTTACACAATGTACAAAATGACGTAACGGAAGGGATACCAAATATCAGAGCGACGGCGTGAGTGGTTCATGAGTTACCTGAGGAAAAATACAGGGAGATTCAAGCTGACACTCTCTCCCAGGCACTGCCAGGGTTAGGGGCCTTCGCTGTGTTTCGTTACTTTCACTGAACTGTTAATAATTGTCAATGTCGATGTGCTAAAACGCTGATTGCAGCACCAAAGCGACGTCATTTCCATCAATATTGTGTAATCTTCAGGTGTTCCGAGGGAGGATGAGAATGAGGATAACATCTGGAACTGCACGTTGACCAGCCATTTGATGAATCGCCAGAGGTTAACGTCGAGGGTGCCTCAGGTAGCGCCTGGTGTTAGCCGGACACTTTAACCGTGACAAGGTGAGGGGTCAAACTGGGGCGATCATCACTGAAAAGTACCTACCGCGACATCCCTACATATGAACCCACCAGATATCAACAGCCCTTACTCCGCACCAACTTCTGCTCACACAGGTTCCACCAAGCAAGTCCACCGGGCCTATCGCCACCTCAGGCATCCACCAAGTCTATCTCTTCCAATTTGTTCTTGTTTCGCCTTCATAAAGATATCGCTATATCGGTGTCGCGTAGCATAACTGGATATAGGCTCTTCGAAGTCGATGCTTACTTATCAAGGCACCATGACATATCACAGCAATTGAAGATCAGCGATACCCAAACACTTAACGAGGCCGTTGGTTGCTGCTTATTACCTTGTCTATTAACATATGAACGCCGTGTTCCATTGCCATATTTGTAGGTTGGTCTGTCGTGTTGGCGTCCAACACCAGCTTGGCGTCCTGACCACACCGGGCACTCTCGTTCGCCGTGATCTGCAGCTCCGAGCTCGAAGCTTGACATCAATGCCCACCGCCGGTGCCTGGGATCGAGCCCACAGTCGACACGGTTGCATTTCGCCGTGGTCTGCCGCTCTGAGTGTCACATCAATGCCCACGGACAGTGCCTGGGATCGAGCCCACATGCCGACGCAGTTGCATTTCCATAGTCATTGTGTCGGGATAGCGAGCCGACGCCGGCGACTCGATTCGGCTGGGTTGGGAGCGACCGGTCCTATCGGCCGACAGGCCGCATTAACCCCGAATTTAACAGCAATTTGTAAACGTCGAACGTGTTTGTGGGGCGATTAATTGTCGACAGCTCGGCGGAAGTCGGTACGCCCGGTACGCTCGTCACGAGGAGCCCAGCTATTAATCACAGCCGTGCACGGCAGCGTGTGCCGGCGCGCCACTGCCAAATTTATAGAAAATCCAGCGGGAGAATGCGGCGCCGATTTGTGCTGGCGTCGGCGGCGGGTCGGTGATTAATCGGGCGGCGCGTCGATGAAGGGGTAGACTGGCGATGAATGGGCAGTCGACGGCGGCGGGCTGCTGGCCGCTCACGACACGCCAACTCGGTCCGGCCGAAAAACGCGCCGCCGTCCGCGCCGTTTGAACGGGCGATGTTTCAGCGGTGGTCGGCAGTGGCGCCGATGGCCGGCCACCGTGCGTATTTCAACGACGGCCTGCGATGCGAAAAATGCGCCCGGCGGTTGCTGACAAAGTGGGCAGTGGCCGAGACGCGACGCAGCGTCGCCGTATTGTTTTATCGGCCGTTTGTTCTCCTGCCTATACGAGCGGCGGTCGTTTGTCTTGGCTGGCGTCGCCGGGCTATGACTGGCGGTCGATGGCAAAGCAACCGCGCTCCCCAGGTAGGTACAGATCAACGGTGCTCCCCAGCCCGCTACAGATCAGTGGCGAAGCGACGGCGTTCCCCGGGTCGGTACCCGCCCACTACAGGTCACGGTGTCCTCAGATCAGCACACGCCCGCTGCAGGTCAGACAGACCTGCAACCCGTCTATAGCTGTTACACCTGCGAACCGAACCACATGAGTTGATACAGCGCTGAAGCATCGGGACTCAGTAAAGGACAGACACCAGAAAGAGAATTGCCACCGAAGGAATTGCTGGAGCTGATCAATGTACCAGGGCCATTAGCAAGGATTTTTATTTTGCTGATTCGCACGTTCAGACAGCCGCCACCAATGTGGCGGGACCTAGCTTGTGCACACTGAAGTAGAACTAGGGTGTTGATTCCGACGATACATACCGCAGAATATTTCATGTACCTGCACTTTGATATCTGCAGTACCGGTATCACGGTGTCACGCGCCACCAGAGGTGCTGGACGGGCAAGCGCGAGAGGCGCTGTATGGTTTTCACACGCTCCCGCGCACAGTCCGGGCCTCAGTCCACAGTGCCAACCCAAAGTCCGGCACTCGACCACGCTACCAGCCCCGGCGTATGCGTGCGATGAAGCACATGTTGGACAACCAGCGGTACCGTTCAATGACGACAACACAATTGAGAGAGGCGGTCAACCTGGCCGCGCTTTGAGAAAGGCGGCCAATTTGGGCGACGTTTTCCCATCCCAATCGACGACGCACGCAATATCAGTCGAGAGGTGAGTGTAACGAATTGGCCGACGTGACTTCCCCGCAGACAAGCGGGGTCGCACACGGCAAATTACGCGCTGCCGATAGCGTAAACAGTGGTGCGCCGGCCGCTGAGAACACGACAGATGAGCTAGTACATGCTGTGGCGGGCTCCAAGAAGTGGCGCTCGTCACCGGCCAGGTGGAGAATGGCCAGGAGTGGAGTCAATGGCAGACGCTCCCAGGCCCGCTATTGTCTGCAGCTGGTCGTTGGTTTTAATGTTGGTTGGAAGTGTGGTGAGCGTCGGCGAATGTGCTGCATCAGCCCTGAAACTGCGCCCACGAGGCAAACGCAGCAGCATTAAAAAGATGGATTGCTCAGTCCACGGATTATGTTCACCGAAAACGATGATAATGTACGAGGTCGTAGGGCGGCTTAATGTGTAGCACACCTACGTGACCTCGTGATATGCTGGTAGTATCACCATGTCGTCGGGATTACCACCAGCCAGAGCATTAGATTCGGCTGTTATTACAACACGGCTGCTATATTCCCAGGTGACAGCTATGCAGCACGGCTGCTATATTCCCAGGTGACAGCTATACAGCACGGTTGCTATATTCCCAGATTCCCAGGCGACAGCTGTACACTAGGGTAGAACGTCAGAAACGAAGTGTAGTGGGTTTTTGCCTTTGGTCATAAGGAACATGAAACATTTTTTTTAAATTTGTGCTGCGCAAAATCGGACTTTAAAATCCAAAATGTTCCACAAAATATGCTAAATTTGTTCTCATTTCCATCCTAATTAAGATAGAACCATGAAACAAGTTATATCATGTTGCACGCAACAAGATGAAACCATCAACACTAAATAGCATAACCTAAGACCACGGGTTCTCGCTCCAGGTCAGGTCATTGACCTCAATTTGGACAAAAATTGCCTTTTTCGTAACTTTCCCGAGTTAATCTTTTGACGGTTACAGAAGAAATTAACAAAATTTGGAATACATTACCGATATGGTTACTACGCAGCTTGTGTTATCATCTAATGCGGTATTTCTTCTCAAGGTCGGAGGTCACGAGAGGTCAAAGTTCAGAGGTCACCAAGGTCAAAATTGGAATGTGTGCGAAATTCCAAGGTTTGTAGTTGCGATATCAATTTGGGCGTCGAATTCGAATTCAGCACCAAAATTACCCTCTTTTCCCTTTGTCTTCTTTCAATTCGTTTAACCGCGTCAAGTAATTATGCACTTGTTACGTGTAATTTGTGAGGACAAAGTAGCATCACTATCTGGAATTCTTATAATTAATGGGATGTTAGGGAACCCTAAATATCTTGCATATTTGGATCGCCTACATTTTACATTAAAAAAATATTACCAAAAATATATTTAAAATAGAGAAGGCAAAAACTGTATACAACAAATTTTGCGTCCTTCTGCTTCAAAAGATCTGTTGCAGCACTGGAATGGCGCCATTATTTGTAAACAATGCAAGGTTAGTTGTCTGCTGAAAATGGCGAAGCTTGTAAGATCCGAATTACCAACGCTGAGGGAAGTCCTACCTCATGGCTTATTCCTACAGAGCACAGCACAGAGCACAGATCTAGCCGATAAGAGGAGCATTCCCTATGCTGACATAGCCAAAGAACTTGCCGAAGAAGTTGTGACTATCTGACAAAGAGCTAACAGGAGAGAGACAGAGACAGAGACAGAGACAGAGACAGAGACAGAGACAGAGGCAGAGGCAGAGACAGAGACAGAGACAGAGACAGAGACAGAGACAGAGACAGAGACAGAGACAGAGACAGAGACAGAGACAGAGACAGAGACAGAGACAGAGACAGAGACAGAGACAGAGACAGAGACAGAGACAGAGACAGAGACAGAGACAGAGACAGAGACAGAGACAGAGACAGAGACAGAGACAGAGACAGAGACAGAGACAGAGACAGAGACAGAGACAGAGACAGAGACAGAGACAGAGACAGAGACAGAGACAGAGACAGAGACAGAGACAGAGACAGAGACAGAGACAGAGACAGAGACAGAGACAGAGACAGAGACAGAGACAGAGACAGAGACAGAGACAGAGACAGAGACAGAGAGAGAGAGAGAGAGAGAGAGAGAGAGAGAGAGAGAGAGAGAGAGAGAGAGAGAGAGAGAGAGAGAGAGAGAGAGAGAGAGAGAGAGAGTCTTTAACGAGTCAAGTGCAGCCCAGCGGCCCTAGTGACCTTCATGATGTCTGATGATGCAGCCCCAAGAAGGGGCTGCATCATCAGACTGTTCAACACATCATCAACAGTCTGATGATGGCATGAGGAAAGACGGACGGGAAGAAGGCGAAGCGGAATGTGTGATGTTTGACAGTAGGATTGATGCGACTAGTCATTATCTATGACGAAAAACACAGACAAATCACACGACCCTGAGGATGGAAAACCACTACTCGCTAACTGACGAAGCCGGAAAGTATCCCACTCACTTTACCCATGAGAAGGTCGAGGGAACCACGTCTTCTTCAGAACAAGCTGCAGACTTCATCGTGAATTGTATGACGACACACGGAGTTGATGAAACTCTCGTCGCTATCGGAGCTGACTCGACTGCAAGCAACACCGGCCACAAAGGTGGAATCATCCACTTCATTGAGCAGAAGCTGGGGCGAAAGTGTGCGTGGCTGATGTGCAAGCTCCATACGAATGAGCTACCCCTTCGCCATCTCATCGAACAGCTGGGTGAGAGATCATTTCAGTTCGTAGCATGCTCTCGCTAAGCCGTATTGTCAGTCTAGGTAATCCAGTTATCAAGTCTCATTACGATACAGACGCCAGTATTATGCCTCTCTTTGGATAGGGCCCGTTATATTCCGATATGCGGATGTATTCCTGCCTGTGTGCATTTTAAAGAATTGCGAATTACTGGTGCAAACTTTTTGCCAAATAAATATTTTAGCGCACTGCAAATCACGACTCCCAGCATCCGGAACTCTAAAGGTATAGACTGAATAGATACCTACTACAGTTATAGCATGTTTTGCAGATGGCAAGACAAACTCCAAGGCGAGGTGGGTAAACTGCTGCAGCGAGCGAAGGATCTCCCTGTGAACTTCAAGTTCAAGCCCATCACGACCGGGGAACCCTTAATAGATTTGCTGGACGAAGTCGTGCGGAACATGTCATCAGACCAGCGGTACGCGTACCGGGTGGTGCAGGCGGTGCGGTTTGGGGAGCTTCGGAAGGACATGGCCCTTTTGCAGCACGAGCCTATCTGTCATAGCAGGTGGTTAACCACTGGCTGTGCGCTTCTCCGACAGTGGGTAGCCGACCACAGCCTAGCGGGAGAGCTACTGCTGAGACTCGAGCGGCTCGTCACATTCGTTGTCAGCTGCTACTTCAAAATGTGGTTTGACATGAAGGTCAGAAGTAGCTGGCTGCACGCGCCGCACCACGTCATCACGGCCCTTCGATGCCTCCGGCAACAGGATCGGGTGGTTCAAGACGCTGCTGCACCACACGTTAAGCGTGGCGCGTGGTTTGCACACAGTGAGGCGATTCTGCAATCGATGGTGTGCAGCAGCAGCCGCACCGAGCGGGAGTTTGGTGTCGTCAAAATCCTCCAGCTGCACAAGGGCGATGATCCGGGGGACATCTGTCAGGGAAATGAGAAAGCCACGCTGTACGAGGGCGTCACCAAGCTAGAGGAACTGATAGACTGGGATAAGGCACATGAGCAGGTGCTCACCTGCGGTCTCAGCAGCGACCAGGTGAAGGAGTTCATTGCAGCTCCGAAGATTTCTCCCAGATACGCTGCTCATACGTAGGGCACCGAGCGCATAGTGAAGGAGGTAACGGCGGCATCTGCCGCAGTGTAAGGGTTCGACCGCCGAGACGGATTTATTCGGGATCGAGCCGTTCACAGGGAGCTGCTGCCAGTGTTTGCTACTAAACGTGACATGATGCGAATGCAACAGATCACTGAGGAATAGGGAGAAAGCAAACGTAACATGTGTGCAGTAGCATCACTGGTAACAGCTGTCTGTGATTGTAACCGGATAGGACTCTTTGCCCCATGGCGTGTATTCTTTTTTCCTGCCGTCTGTTACAAATGTGTCACCTGTGACCGTTCGATATATGATGTACATTCTTGTTGATGATAAATATAGTCGTATGTACCATCCGTATACTTTTTCACATGAAATAAGATTTATAATCAGCTATGATAAGTTTGAGTGCTAGATTCGAATTATGCATCTAAATTTACGTGTAGAACTTTCAAACCGGGAATCGCGGACACTTTCCAAATTTGACCTTCTGTGACCTCTGAACTTTGACTTCTCGTGACCTCCGACCTTGAGAAGAAATGCCACATTAGATAATATCACAAGCTACGTAATAGCCATATTGGTAATCTATTCCAAATTGTGTTCATTTCTTCTGTAACCGTCACAAGATAAACCCCGGGAAGTTACGAAAATAGCGATTTTTGGTCAAATTGAGGTCAATAACCTGATCTGGAGCGAGAAACCGTGATCTTATGTCACCATCGTTGGTGTCGATGGATTCATCTCGTTCCGTGCAACATGATATAACTTGTTTCAAGATTCTATCTTAATTAGGAAGTAAATTAGAACAAATTTTGCATATTTTGGGGGGAATTTTGACATTTAAAGTGTGATTCTGCGCAGCAAAAATTTGAAATAAAAAAAAAAAAATATGTTTCATGGTCCTTATGACCAAAGTCAAAAACCCCACTACGCGGTTTTTCCGGAAAAATACATCGTCTCCGACGTTCCACCCTAGTGTATGTTAGCATGTACGTACCACTCACTCGGTTATCAGCCAATAGTGGAGTGGACAGCGGTCGACCAAGGCATAAACGTCCTGGTTCACCACCGTCTGTTCATTGGCTTCAACCGGCACTTGTATAGCGTGCCCGCGGCCACGCACACACCACGTTTTGGCCAACGATGAGACCATTGACGAGACGTGCTACAGCATACGAAATATGCTAAGTGGCGCCGTGGCAGCGCAACCGTCGCCCGGCCTCGACAAGCCGGCAGTGCCATCTATCGGCAGACACTGTCACCGACCTGACGGCCCTAATTAGTGTGAAATCCCTATCAGCGTGAGATCATCAGTTGCAGGTTAATGAGATTACAGAGACCAGGCCAAACAGTACCATCACGCAGGCCAATTTAGCATTTCATTCATGGTAATAGCAACAGATAAGTACAGTGGCGGCCGGCAAAAAGTTCGAATTATTTGAGACGACATGAAACCGCGGAAACAATGGCACAATGGCGGGCATTAACGTCCATAGGACAGACCACCATTATGCATATGACCACTGCACGACAGCTTACACACCTGCGCCAATGCATTCGACAGTGAGCCGGCAGAACAATGTAGCCAGCTTGGTGCCGGCTACAGGTGCAGGCTTGGCGACGCTCGACCGGCCGCACGGAGATTCACGGCTGGAAAGTGCCATGTCCCGCGCTTCGCCGTGATGGTGTGACACGTGACACAACGGTACCGACTGGTGGTGCTAACGTGGAGCCGCCCGAGACGCCAGCCACCGGTGAACCGGCGTGCGGCAAAGGAAGCTGCGGCTCCGGGCCGGCGGCTGGCATCGGACTCGCCTCGGTCTCGGGAATCCTTCAAATTGGTCGTCAGTAGGGGCGGAAGCGTGGATGTCTGGGGCCAGACGCGGCATCGCAATAATTTCTTGGATCTCAAACGTCGCTGACGACAAAGTGCTCTGCACACGCGAAGGAACCTCAGAGGTGAAACCAGGCGACAAATACAGTCATGGCATGACAAGCAAAGCCGAAAAAAACGGAGCATACCAAGCTCGAGCTCCGACGCGGTGCTGATTGAGCTGGACAATCAATGGGGTGGCAGCGGACATGCCACTGAATGCAGCGAAACCCGGACGAATTCCGGCCTGAGACAAACAAGATCGTGAACCAGGTACGGTGACCGAACTCAAAGAGCACATCCAACACAGGTAATGAAAGAATTGACACCCTCTTCCCAAACCTTACAAGTGTGTTGACATTATAATAATATGCATTCAGATAAACACGTCAACAGGGAATCTGTGTGCATGCGAGCCTGTCCTTACACCTCTACGTGCATCTCGTTGTGTGTAATGCCCGCACGTATTCGAAATAAGCGAGGTGTGACAGAGATACTTCTGGTGCATTAACCACCAGTAGCTAATTAATGGTAGAAGCATGTGCAGTTTTCTCGCCTGCATATGCTAAGCATATTCAAACCTGCCCCTCTGGGTAGAAAACGGATGTACCTAAGCGCACGAGTACACCCCCACCCCCACCCCTTCCTCTCGTTCAATGAATTTTAAGACGGCGGCGCCTCTGCAGAGACTGTGGGTGCCCTTTCATACGTACTCCCACCGCAGCAACAAAGTTTTAGATGCGATAGCGGTACCTCCACAGCAGCGGTATACCTCTGCAGATGTCGCCACCTCCACATGCATGCAGCCATCCTCGCAATGTGTCTGCCCCTCTGCAGACATGCATACGCCTCCAAACACCAACGCCGATGTGTCCCAGCCAACCTCTGCAGACACGCCTCCACCACCTCGGGCGGGTCTCGACACCCGACTCCCGTTGAGCGCCACCCCACCGTCGAGTGCCCCAACCTCTGCAGACACGCCTCCACCCCCGCGGGCGGGTCTCGACACCCGACTCCCGTTGAGCGCCACCCCACCGTCGAGTGCCCCAACCTCTGCAGACACGCCTCCACCCCCGCGGGCGGGTCTCGACACCCGACTCCCGTTGAGCGCCACCCCACCGTCGAGTGCCCCAACCTCTGCAAACACGCCTCCACCCCCGCGGGCGGGTCTCGACACCCGACTCCCGTTGAGCGCCACCCCACCGTCGAGTGCCCCAACCTCTGCAGACACGCCTCCACCCCCGCGGGCGGGTCTCGACACCCGACTCCCGTTGAGCGCCACCCCACCGTCGAGTGCCCCAACCTCTGCAAACACGCCTCCACCCCCGCGGGCGGGTCTCGACACCCGACTCCCGTTGAGCGCCACCCCCACCGTCGAGTGCCCCAACCTCTGCAGACACGCCTCCACCCCCGCGGGCGGGTCTCGACACCCGACTCCCGTTGAGCGCCACCCCACCGTCGAGTGCCCCAACCTCTGCAGACACGCCTCCACCACCTCGGGCGGGTCTCGACACCCGACTCCCGTTGAGCGCCACCCCACCGTCGAGTGCCCCAACCTCTGCAAACACGCCTCCACCCCCGCGGGCGGGTCTCGACACCCGACTCCCGTTGAGCGCCACCCCACCGTCGAGTGCCCCAACCTCTGCAGACACGCCTCCACCCCCGCGGGCGGGTCTCGACACCCGACTCCCGTTGAGCGCCACCCCACCGTCGAGTGCCCCAACCTCTGCAGACACGCCTCCACCCCCGCGGGCGGGTCTCGACACCCGACTCCCGTTGAGCGCCACCCCACCGTCGAGTGCCCCAACCTCTGCAGACACGCCTCCACCCCCGCGGGCGGGCCTCGACGCCCATCGAGCGTCACGCCTCCGCCGATTTGTCCCTACGTCGGACCGTGTCAGTCATCGTCTACTGCACGATCCGAGACGCTAATAAATAGTGGCAATTATCAAACTTGTGGTGATGCCGGCTCGACAATGGCGACGCAGCGACCCCCGACCGGCGCCGGCGTCTAGCTGGCAGTGGTCACGCGTCCCCGCCGCCGTGTATTATTGATAGCGCAATACGATGTCCAGATACGGTCATATCAGATGCCGCAGTAGATAGGCTTGTCCAATCTGAATAACGCGCGACCCATCTGGCTTTTTGCCGCGCATTCCCGGGACAGAAGCGCACCGTAACTCGGAATGGGTGCCGGGGCGCCACGGACACTAAACACTACGACGCTGCGGTCACATGTTCTTGCGGGAGCGCCTGTAACTCCGGGCTGCACTGCCGAGCAATACCAACAAATACCCACACACAGACAGACGCACACACATGTGCACACCGTGCATGGCAGTCGTATTGTATCGTGCTGTGAGTCTGATTGGGTTACATTTCATCCTATGGGTTGTGCATAGAAACGGAACACCCGCGGAAAGGAAATATTTATGCAAAAGGAGGAACCGAGTGAGTTCAGGTGCACGACGCGGCGTAGGAAGGATGAAGGATTTGGGGAATTATAAATGAGAAATGATTGGCAGGCGCAGTAATCCGAACGACACGGGACAAGAGGACAGGGAAAGAGCAGACCAAACAAGCGTAGAATCGCGTCAGGCAAGCGGAGGAGAGCTAAGTCAAGCCAAGCACCTAGGCAAGCTGAAATGGATGCCATGGAGCTGAAAAGAAAGCGCGAGCTGGAAAACAACAGGCATAATTAGTAAGGGCCGAACTGAGCCATTTATTTCAGCACCGTTTACCAAGAAACCCCTCTGACATACATTGACATGAAGGTCGATCCCAATAGCTATATAATTATGAGTGAATGTCGAGAGCAAATGGATTGAATTAGTTCAGTGCGGCGTCGGTCCAGCGTAACCGCAACGACCGCACGCTTGGTAGCTCTACTCGTGCCTCAATGATGGTGTCGGTCCAGCGTATTCGCAACGACCGCGCCCTAGGTAGATTCACTCGTGGTTCGATCAAGGCCGAGCTGAGCTGACTACTGCACCAGTCGTCAAATGCGGCGCTTCGAAAACACGGTCTCGCCCGTGAGGGGCAACGAAGATAATTTCATGAATTGGTCAGAAGCCAAAGCCACTAAAGCCAGACGGGTATCCAGGACGAGCGGACCGTTCTCTGGTACACGTGGTGGCAAATGCTATTCCCGCAAATACTGATGGATGGTTTGAGGCATTCGACGACTTGGCCATCCATGAACAGTTCATGCAATCGCATATATTTGAAGATCAAATATATGCGAGAGAAAGAGAAGGCTATTGTGTCCAATATCTGGATGACCACGCATAACATTTTCGCAACCATGCTCGATCCTCGGCAGTTTGGCAGGGCATCCGACGACTAATGGCAATAGCAAGGCGTCCAACGACCAATGGCGATGGCAAGGCGTCTGACGACTAATTGGAATGAAGCTTGGCGACTGGTTGAACTGTGTACCGTCCGCTCAGCTGCAGCGCGGTGCACTTCGCTGCAGTACCTTTCTGCTGCCAGCCCCAAAGAGCAGATAAATGCCGGAAGGCAAAGCTTATGACGAGACTTCAATAAATGGGAAAATAGTCAACTATGTAACTTCCTGCTGGTGTTTTAGAGTGGCCATCTGTTATTGGTTGGTTATTGGTTGCAACGATGCGTGGACTGATTTGGTCATTTGACGTCAACAATTTTTCACGCCGATTGGTCGGGGGCGACCAATCGGCATCTGGAGGCAGGATGAGCAGTGACGGCCTGGAAGAAGTTGAGGAAAAAACTAGCGAAGAAATCGTCGTGTCTATTTTCGGCGCAGCTGCACACGCCTCCCAGATGACCAATATGAGGTTCGCTTCAACTGGAAGCCATTAGTACTGGGACCTCCAATATCGTTTGGCAACCGGTGACGTCGCAGGGGCTAGACAATTGCTCGGCCCCGTAGGCGCTACAACCCAACTTCCGTGTTTTCACACGACATTTCAGATCTTAAATATCATCAAAATGGCACAAAATCGAGTAAATTTGAAAGCGTGAAGAATTTTGTCCACTAATATGAGGCGTATTTTTTAATAACGGTAGCAGTTTTTGTTTGGACCCATGCTGACTGCCTTCATGTCGAGCGCCGCCGGTACAACGCGGTGCCACGGGTGGGAGCAGTATGATGAGACAGGCCAACAGAAGGGCACGGCTGGAATGAGGGGTAGGAGCAAGTAAGAGATAACTGTTGCAACATAATTCCTCCCTACTCGGTAAAGGGACGTAAACAAGGGTGGAGGCACTGAGCGCATGTGCTTCCTATGAGAAGGTGGTATCCGGGCCCCTCCTATATCGTTTAGCAACCGGTGACGTCACCGGGGCTGGACAATTGCTCAGTCCCGTAGGCGCTCCAGCCATACTTCCGTGTTTTCACACGACATTCCAGATCCTAAATACCATCAAAATGGGAGAAAATTGGATTCATTTGAAACCACGAAGAATCTTGTCCACGAATATGGGCCGTATTTTTCCCTAACGCTAGGGCTTTTTGCCTGGACCCACGCTGAATACATTCATGTCGAGCGTCGCAGGAATCGCGCGGTGCCACGGGTAGTAGCAGTATGATGAAACGGGCCACCTGAAGATCATGGCTGGGAAGGTGGGGTAGGAGCAAGTAAGATATAACTGTTGCAACATAGTCCCTCCCCACTCGGTACAGGGGCGTAAACAAGGGTGGAACACTGGGGGCATGTGCCTCCCATGGGAAGGTGGTAACCCTCCGGCCAGGAAAAGGCGCTAACATTCTATTTAGGCTACCGGTGGAGGTACTGATACTGGCTGGAATATCACGCACTTGTCACCCACGTGCAGATGCGGAACCTGCAGCTGGATTTCATGATTGTTTTTCATTTTTCATTCATATACGTCCAGACAAGGGTGTTCTTTGATATATTTTTAGGGGCAAGTGCCCCTCAGTTTGGATGTGTACCTTAATAATTTAGACTTTCGACATGGGGTACCATGGAGCATGCGCCGCCCCATTGATGCGGGGCTTTCCATTAACTTCATGTACTTTACACCCAAATAATCCATAGTATAATAGTAAATAATAACATAAATTTACATATATATATATATATATATATATATATATATATATATATATATATATATATATATATATATATATATACATACACGCGTGGACAGTGGCGTAACTAGTAATTGCATGCGAGGGCAAACGGATTTTGACGTGGTTCAAGCAACTCATCCAAATTGTCGCCGGATTTCGACCGGTATTTTTCATAGGTATCCACTATTATTTGATGCTAAGATGAGTATGGGCAATTTACTTTGGCGCTACAAGGTGCCAAACCCATCACCATCGTTCCGAAGTCAGTGGATTTCAACCCTTGCCCTCCCGTTTAAATGCTTCCAAAATTCCGGCAAGGTTTCATACATAAAATGGCCGACAATTAAATCATATATGATTGAGATATCATATATCACTATGGAAATTTATGACAACTTCAATGACATATGAATGATGACAATGATGATTATCGGACATTTTATATATGAAAACTTGCCGACAATTTCGGAGGAATTTAAACAAGAGGGAGATGGTTGAAATCCACTGCTTATAATATAAGCTTATAATATTGGTATGAATGCACACAGACATGTTGCAGCCACTTTTCCACACCAGTTTGAAATAGGGGAAGACCACATATATAATTAATGCTGCTCTCCAGCATTTCTACCATGTATTCGTGCCAAATGCTGAAAATATTTGCTATTAGACAAAGGCACCTTATTTGCCATAAAAAGCGGTGGCTTAGTGCTTTACTCATCTTGTTAGGAATGTATGAACACAAATCCTCTTTTTAATAGCAACTTTTGCACTATAGTTAGTCCATTTGTTTCACAAGTGCACTCAGTGTACCTCTTTCTTTAGGAGTCATGCGTCTCGGTGAACCAGCTGATGCATACAGTGCACCTGAAGTTACTAAGATATACAATATACGAGGTGACCATGTAGAAGGAATGCTCCAATGCATATGCACTCCAGTAAGAAAATGGCATTAATTACGCATGATAATTCACAAGCAAACTGAGTTGACAAAAGCACCATAGTTGTAAATGAGGATATTTACATCAAAATGTGATTTAATGCAGCCCCTAAAGCTTTAGAGCAATTCGAGCAACTTGTACATGTATATACTGATACCCAGATATAATATTCGTCAATGAATTCTGATAATCTGCATCTCAGGTACTTCCCACTTAAACGGCAAAATATAGATTAAGTGGGAATTAAGACACCTTCTTATTACTTCACCCATGGCTAGAGGGGATAGTGGGGCGCATGTCATACCAAATATGCTTACTTTTTAGTGCAATCTAATTGTTTCCATATGCTGGACAATATGCATTGAACTATCATTAGATCTGTCATATCATTATGTTGCTTTCATCTGATGTTCATGACACGTTCAATATTGGAATATTCCAAAACATAGCAAGCGAAACTTTTTCTCCAAAGGGAGGTTAGGGTAGGTTAGGTTAAATTATGCTATATTTTTACATTCCTTTTCATGCTATGTTACCTAAGCAAAATCCATTTTTAGTGTTATTCTGGACACAATCTGAAAAATAAGCGTTTGCACAGTAAGTGAGGGATCCTATCATCTTAGTCACCTTCATAAACACAGCATTGGAATGATAAATTCCACGGATTGATAAATGCATTAAGGCATGAATTACCGGTAAGCCCAGATTCATATTTGGCAAATCCCGTTATGGTTTTAATTTCAGTTCGTGAAACTTTAAGGGTTATGAACGAAAACAGGTTGAGGGCTGTTGTATCCTGTAAATTGAAGAAATTCTGCACCAAACTTAATAAGATGTTCAATGCCTAGGAATACAAAAAATATTCATCAGCCTCACATTTAAATTTCCCATGCCAATAATCAGAAACACTGTATGTCCAACAATAGCAACACTCTGATGTCTTCGCTGCACCATAGCTGAATCTTAGCCGGATTTTAAGAACGTATTTGGAATGCTTACGTGACGTCACCGTATTTACCAAAATCCTGGTAGATTCTACTAGAAATATCGCACATTCCTGCCTACGTCACAGGACTGGAACTAGAAAGCCTACTAGATTCCGTTGTGCCCTTTAGCATTAGTACCCAGATTAGTACAGATAAATTAAAAAAAATAATGCGCGTGAATAATGCGCGTGTGAAGGACACCTGAAGAAAAAGACGTCTGAAACAGTACGGCGGTGAAGATGACATTGACCAAGGACGCGAGAAAGCGGTGGCAAATATGACACATGATTCTGTTCCCGTTATCAGCCATCACGCAGTGTTGGTTGGTTGGTTGGTTATTTGGGAGCATCTACTGCGTTGGTCACGCAGCGTCCAACATCACGCAGTGTGAAAATGTGACAAGGTGGGGTCGGCGTGTACTGCAGCTGTTGCGCATCAATATGCCTCGAGTGCGATCATGACGCTGTATTCCGCCTTGTCTCAAACGATGTCGTTCACAACGCACGCACATCTGGCATCGTAAATGACTCAACGGTGACCGGACCGACTGGAATTGTTGATCTTACTGGGGAATCTTGCTAAGATTCCGAATGACAAAATGTTGGTGTGGTGGTGCACCTCGAAAAAAAGTTTTTCTCTCTATGCCACTGAGATTACAGGCTAGTCTGCAAACACATCCAGCAGTTGGAAGGCTCTAATGTGCATCTGATGGAGCTACCTTACAGAAAGTTATTGCGACGACTTAATCACAAGTAGTGTGCCAAACAGGACGCCCAAGATCGCATGTATCGGACCACTGTAATATTGAACAACGCCTAAATGAACACAATGAAGTAGATTACAAGCCATCAGCCACAGCATCCATTCCCGACGTCGAAACCATTCACCGCCAACCATGGCACTGAGTGTCGAGCGCTAGGGAACTGTTAAGTAACTACAAAAGATCAGTCAGTTCTCGGCACATATCTGCTAGTGAAGCTCGAAATCACGGGTTGAAATAAGCAGATATGCATAATTTGCACATAGCAGCAAAGTTGTATGATCCCCTTGGATTGCCTGTACCCTTCCACGTCCGTGAGAAACTAGTGATGGAAGGACCGCAGCTGACTTATAGCGGGATCACCTCATCACAGACTATGTCTGCAGGATTTGAAGGAGATGGTTTTCAGAGTTTGGGGAGTATTTTTTAAACTTTTCGTGTCACGATAATTTTATGGTGACATTATTTCGATATGATCAGCACAAATTCTGCAACGATGACCACAATAGACCCTGCAGCGAACTACCCGATACCAGGGAACGCACAACCAGTCCAGCTACCAGCTCTCGTGATGTAAAATTATCATCAAGCACCTTGTCAACCACTGCTACTTTCAGAACTCGAGCTAGCAGCAGCATTGATCGGGGTCTGACGAGTCATGCGCTAGAACGCAATGGCTTGTGCCTCCGCAAGTCACATGCTTCCGGACAAACTCGACGGTCAATTTGCACTGGATCCACAGTGATGAAGTCTCTTAGGGTCTTCGTAAAGTATCGGATACCGGAGATCCAGAGACAAGTCAACCGGCACTAGTAGAACCACTATTTCAGTTAGGGTAGCCCAGTTGACCCGTCCTCTCGGTGAATTCCTGCAGCTCAGATGAAATGTGATCTTTGGCTATATGGATCTTTGTTCCTGAAATATACATAAACGAATAGCTAAGACCTTGGATCACAAAGAACTTAGATGCTAGAAGGCAAACCATAGGAGACAAACGTATGCGTTTTCGGTAAACAAAGAAGGCGGCATCCGCCATGGCATGGCGAGCTGACCCACATCTACGAATGCCTCACGGAATAAAGCAGCATACCTCACTACAGACGAGAAAATAGGCAGGTGAGCGAAGATAGGTAGAGAGACAAAAAGCCCGCCGATCCCAGACGCCCAGAATCAGTGCACGGAAAAGAAATCAGTGCGTGCATTATGACATAGGTTCAAAATTTCCATGAATTACCGAATAATGGGCTTGAGGAATGTGCTGAATAGCAAGATTTTAAAGAGAATAAGGCCCGCCAGGAAAACACGATTATCTTCCCACAAAACATCAGAGTTATTGACCTAACAATTGATGAGATACAACTAAGGTTCGTTGTCTACCAACAATCACAAATGCTACTCGGGTGCAAAATACTACCAGCTCCCTATTGGACAATATCTTCATAAATGATTTTTCATGCATTTCCTTATCAGGTATACTGATAGAAGACCTTTCAGATCATTTTCCAGTGTTTGTAACATTAACTGCCCAGACAAAAAATATGGAGTCAAATTATCCCAAAGAAATACTTGATTACAATCGAATCCATCTCTTAAATGACTATTTAGTATCAAGACTGAATAATTTTAATCAGCACAATGACTCAAATATAGCATGTACTGATTTGCTCTCAGCATATAAAGATGGCATGTATCTTATTACAAAAAAAAATTGCCCAAGTAGGAGGAAAACCCCAATGAAAGCCTGGATTAGCTCTGGCATATTATGTTCTATAAATCGAAAAACAAACTATATAAGAAGTTCATTAAAAATCCAAATCCACGCAACGAGGTCCAATACAAACAATTCCGGAACATCCTTATCAAAATACTCAGAGAAGTAAAGAAGCTATACTATTCAAATGCCCTTCACTGCAGCAAATCAAATGGAAAGAAAACCTGGAAACTACTACATGAGCTGATAAATAAACATAGAACGAAGCAAAAAATCCCAGAAACCATGTTAGATGAAGAAGATAATGAATATCAAACAGAACAAATTCCTAATGCCTTAAACAATTTCTTTTCAACCATTGGCTATAAGTTAGAAAGGAATATCACTATTTCTAACAAAGACCCAATATAATATATTGCAGGGCATGACTACGCTAATTGGGAACAAGAAATGTATACTAATGAAATCCAAGTCGAAACAATTATAAAGTCACTGAACACTGTTGGAGGAGGGGCTGATGGCATCAGCACAAAAACTCTCTTACTGACATGTAAAAATATCCTGACACAAATCACCCACTTCTTTAACCTCTGTCTCAGAAGTGGAGTTTTTCCTAAGCAACTAAAACAAGCCATAGTTATCCCCGTATTTAAATAATGAGAATTGAACAAATTCACAAACTATAGGCCAATTTATATGCTATCAGTATTTTCAAAAAATCTTGAAAAAAATGGTATATTCTTACCTCTTATCTTATCTAGAGCTGAATAATATACTCAGTACTCTCCAAGTTCTTTATCACTGAATGTCAGCAAAACAAACTACCAAATTTATTCCAGTATACCTTGTGCTGATTTAAATATAGCAATAAATTCTCAAATAGTTCATAGAAAACAGCAAATCACCTATCTTGGAGTAATAGTTGATGAAAAATTAACATGGAAATTTCACATAGCATATGTTTCTGCAAAAACTAGCAGAAATCTATGAATAATGGGAAGAGCAAAATTCTTTATCACAAGTCGTGAATTGAAATATCTATATAATACTTTGATTCTTCCATATTTCAATTATTGTGCATTAATATGGGGAAACAATTTTCCAACACGATTAGACAGAATTGTTAAAATACAAAAAAGGGCGTTACGAATCATAGAAAACCAGCACTATTCATATCCTACAAATGAATTATTTGTCAAATATAGCATATTGAAGTTCCCGCATATTGTACAAGAACAGAACATACTACTACTTCACAGATTTTTTAATCAAACATTACCAACCACTATAATGAATGTGTTCAAATACTCATCACCAAGTAATTTCATCACCAAGTAATTAACATGCTGAACATTTCCATGTACCTTTTTCATTAAAAACCTATAGACTTCATTCCATACCATTTATAGCACCAAGAACTTGGAATACTATCATTGGTACAAAATTTCCCTCCTGTAATCATGTACCTGTTAAGAAAGAAGATATAAAAATAGTTATCAGAGCATATTTTATTGACTTATACATCACAAACTAAATAAATGGTTAGTAAAATTAACAATTTCGCATTAAAAAAGGAGAAACTATATATAGGTTGATATTATATGTATGTATGAGTAAAGCTGGATAAACAAGTAAATGCATATGAGATGATGCATTTGTACCTATACATGTGATTTCAGCTGTGTGCTACTGGGTGCCAGTTTGTGCATGGATGTGCATGGATGCATATCAGTGTATGCTTATGTACGTACATGCTAGTATATGTGTATGCATTCATATTTGTATATATGTGTGAGTGCATGCGTTTATGTATGTCAAGTAAGTTTAGGTGCACATGCTTCATGTGTGTGGATATGCTGTGACACTATCACACAGATTTGTGTGATAGTGCACATGAATGTACACTTTTCCCCTCATAACACTTTTCACTTTGTGGCCCCAGGAGTTCATTGACGTTACTAGCTTGCTACCTAGCTGAGGTGCTCCTGGGGCTACTTCTACTAATAACTGGTGGTGGCCTATCTGCAAAAAAAGGCAAATAAAAAGATGCAAATAGTTATAGTGAACTGCAGGTGTGGAGAGTAATGACACGTATATTGGCATCCTGAGGCATTCCTAAGCTGGCTGTCCTAACTTTTGAATAGTTGGCGATGGGAAAACCCAATAGCAATCTAGCCTGTAACAGTGCGTGTAGCCAAATAGGATAGGCTACTGCATACGAAACAGGGGTAGGCATTAGGGGGGAAAAAAGAAAAAAAAAAGCGGAAGATCTGAGCTGGCTAAAGGATA
Source organism: Imbricaverruca yamaguchii (assembly GCA_034440575.1). NCBI lineage: Eukaryota > Metazoa > Arthropoda > Thecostraca > Neoverrucidae > Imbricaverruca > Imbricaverruca yamaguchii. Next base: position 560,885 of record JAOTOL010001449.1, read on the forward strand.
CTTAGCAGACTTGGCTTGTGTTAGACGGGATAAATTTTCTTTGCACCATGTTAAGGATTTCAGCAAGTGCTTTTATTTATGCTAATGGATACCCAAGCAATAAAATGCCGAAATAGTCATTGATTGATTTATTATTTGGGCTTAAGGGCGCATCAACTGCTACTGGTTATGTAGTATAGTGGCTATAACAGTGGCTATAATCCCTCTATATAAGGCCCTTGCAGGTTGACGGGTGTAGGCCCACTAAATGATGTTTTCGCTTGGAAATCACGATGATGTCGAAGCACGAACAATCAATAGTGAGGCAAAGAGCTTCTCGTGTTAGCAGGAAAATAAAACAAATCGTTGTGCGGAAGATTCATCTTTGGGTGACCCAAGGTCACGCCCTTGCATTGTAGTTCGCAATCTATGTGTCGAAAAGCACCACCATGGAGAATATGGTCTACACATATTTCTTATCGTCCTATATACGCATCACTTGTTATTTCTTCATGTCAAAAATAACGCCCTCAAAAACCTAACCATACTCCCTTACAACAAACACTGACCAATATACCGTAAGCTGTCCAGCAAGATAATCCAAAACAAACTCAAACATTATCGTTGTAGTCGTTGCAAAGACTTAAGGTCGAGTAGCTAGAGCGAGTCCTAAAGCAACCTTGTTCGCTTGAATGACGTGGTCCCAAGTCAGTAATTCCATCGAACACGAGTCGATTCCAACTCCTATTCAGATTCAGAAACTCAGAAACAGACACCGGATTCAGACTCAGAAAACATGCAACACTCTACACGGACGGCCAGAAAGCCGGTCACTGAGCCTTCTTGCCTGCGTCCCCCCTCCAGCCGAAGAACAAAAGGGTAGGGAGGGAAGGGCTCCCAAGAATAAATGTCAAGAACTCCCGACACACAACTCTGTTCGCAGTCAGGAAGAGCCAAGATACCACAAGCAATAGACCGCTCTGCCACCCCGTCACACAACCCATCCCACATGGCTCAGATCCTATCAAATCGGAAATCGGAAAGACGCCACCTACGCTTAGTTAGGAGACGCGCTTGGAATCTGGGAAAGGTCTGTCGAGGATCTGTGTTAACTTAAAAGCGGTGGGGTCAAGAATATACTGCTCGGAAGCTGGTGTGCGGTAGTTGTTAGTCCAGCTGTTGTGCCGTACTGCCGCACTGTTGTGTCATAGTTCAGTGCTCACCGAGCTCAAAGGGTGATTTTCTTGAAATTGAATTTCGGAGGAATGCCTAAATGCTTGTTAAATTCGTCGAAAGTGCTAATGGTGGAATTCCTGATTCTGCCTGTAAATAATTGATGGGAGAAATGATCATTGCACCGAGTACGAAACAGACAAAAATATATTGAATAGCTCTTAAAGTATTGAGGTTTGGTGCGGCGCCAAATATGAACAAGGTACTGACACCAGCGTAAACTATCGAGACATATTCGATGCTCGGAAGAACTAAGGATCGATACGGTCACAACGGTGTGTGACGATCGGCTTCGAATTATGAAGAAGTAATACGAGTTAAATTGGGTCGTTGACGTTCTTGCGCGTTTCCTGACTGAGCGTCCATGGCGTCTTTCCGATTTCCGATCCGATAGGATCTGAGCCATGTGGGATGGGCTGTGTGACGGGGCTATGGGAGCGGGCAGTGCTCATCGAGCTCGTGAGGTAACCATCGATGAGGATTCCATCACATCCTACTGCCATTTCAGTGACCGTCAAAGCTGTTCGACTGCCCCCAGGAGCCATAGCAAAAAAAAAAAACAATTCCCGGTGATACTTCTGTCCAAGCCACAGAAGGAATAAATATAATATAATAACATGCTATTTCATCATAGTTAGTTATTTGGGCTTTAAGGCGCGTGGACAACTATGGCCATATTGCGCCCAGATATTTAATCGTAGAAAAGCCCAGATATGTAATCGTTTAATCGTCTTCTGGGAGGTTTTTGGAGATGTTCGGCTCCACCAATAACACCAAGCGTCAATCCGTCGACGCCTCCCAGAAGACGTGGGTGCAGTAAGAGACGGCCTTGAACTACATCAAATTCCACTTAATTCCCAGCCTTTGACGGCAATCAGCGATGATCTGGAAGACCAAAGACAGTGCATCCCTCTGATTTGTCGCACTGGTCTGAACCTAAAAACCGATGGGCTGAACATCTGAGGCGAAGACAGAGCCATGTCCTGTCCTGCCTGTGGAGTCTTGAAAGCGGAATCTGCTCGACTACCACCGCCCCGCGTCTGCGGATCACATGACTAGATAGTTGAAGTGGTTATGTGGTTATAGTTGAAGGAGATAAGTTAACTTAACACCACAGCTGGAAGACTGGTGTCATCAGAGCATCAATCCCCAAATCAGGTAGAAGACCTAAACTGCAGCGGCGCACGCTTACCAGGAAGATTTCCGGCAGCCAATGTAGAGACTACCTCTTGGGCGGAGGGGGCGACCTGCCGACCCGGAAGCAGTTGAAGAGCTATCCGACCGCGAAATACGAATGTGTGTTCTGTTGTGAATGCTATTTTTGGAGGTTGTAAGTGACGTGTCCGTAAGCAGCGTGACAGCACGAAGGAATTTTGCGCGACGAAGAACAACAGATCGGCGGATTGGAACGATATAAAGGCCGGTGGGTTGGGGATAATAAGTGAAGATGACTAATTAATTCCTTGAAATTGTTCTTTTCGTGCGTGCTTTCTGACACCAGTGATCTGCAATAAGAAACAGCACGAGGGCAAATAACTGAAATTTGACTTAGATTATACTCAGACAACACTAATATGGAGCACGATGTTGCAATAAATGGGAGCGCAGTGGCGTCGATGAGGTCGTGATAAGACGGCGGTGACCCGGTGTGGCTGTAATATGTTCCACGACGTGACACCATGGGCCAAATACACCTGCCCCCGCGGCGGACAGATCGAATCACTGGTGTGCTGGCACTGCACAAGATATCCCCCGCGACTGGGTGGTATTTCACCACAGGCAGCACGGTCGACATCAAACTAGAGATATCCCGTGACTGGGTGGTGTTGCACCACAGGCAGCACGGTCGACAACAAACAGCCACTATCAGCAGCGACGAAGATGTAGACAAAGAGAAAGGTACATATGTGGAGGGTTATGGGCGCTTTTTCGGTTCCAGGAGGCGGCACTATCGTCAGTCCAGTCAGATGCTACACCACGCCTCCTCTGCTCTAAAACAGATTAATAAAGTGTGGGTCAGGGGAACGGTGCGTAGCGGAGTGTGAACAGGACACGCCAGTGTAACTCATCATATGTGACTGGCTGCTTTGTTGTTGCTGCTTTCACACCGTTGATATACCTGAATTAGTCAAATTGACCTTAGTGGGCTTAGTAGACCTTAGTAGAACCAGACGAAATCAGGAACATTCCGATGAAAGCAATGTGTTCTAAAGCGCTACTGGTATTTGACAAACATGACACAAACATTTGACAAAGGACAAACATGTAAAATATTTTGACTTTACAGTCCTGCTTAGCTTCATTCGGAACTATACACAAACCGCCGCTCTTCCCTGATTGGTAAATACCACTACCATCGGTGTCACGACATCCCAACTATTACCACTATCACTCACGACTAACCTGCCTGACTTGTGCCACGACCAACACTACCAATCGCGACTCTCCTCTCCGTTCGTAGCAATGCTGCCTGAACCTTCCTAATATGATTCTACAACCTCCCGCCGATATTCTACCTCACGGGTGCGACTGCAATTCGCAACTTGTCTCCTTGACTGGCCGAAATGATCCCTGACTTGACTGACTACCTCAGCTCCTTCCCTGTCTGGTGCCACCACCGCCTACCTCTCGTCTCTCTGGTACGTACTAATACCACAGCTGGCTGGTCTGCCTGAATTGTACCGGTGCTTCCCTCTGTTCGCCTCTGTGACTGATATAAATACTACCCGCGGTTGATCTCCATCACTTGCATCAGTACTATCCACAGCTGGCTAATGCGACTGGCATGGATCACCATGATCCGCAGCTGACGTGTCCTGCTTGATCCGCACGACGGCTCCCAGCAGCCGTGCGGTGTGTCGGAGGCGCGCGCGCGGCCACCAGAGATCGTCGGAGACAAACGACTCGGCTGGGCCGCGCTCGGCCAGCCAATGAGCGGCCCAGGCGAGGGGCCATCGCTCAACGGCGCCCGCTGACGTCACCGGGCGCATCGAGCGTCTCAGCGCGTGCCCGCCGGCGGCAGGTGGGTGTCGGCCGGCCAGCGCGTCACGCCTCCACGGGTCACAGCCGGTGACGCGCGAGCACGCAGTCAGCCGGTCGGGTGGCCGGTGGACGACGGGAAGCGCGCGCCACCACAGCCGATGACGTGTGGAGATGGATTATCGTGATCAAACTACCGCGGACGTGTTGGCCGCCATCGCGACACGACCGACAGTCGTGCGGTACGGCTGCTGCCGGCTGCAGACCGGCGTCGTGTCAGGCACGCTCCGTTCGCTGGCCGGCACACCAGGCACGACGGTGCGTCATTTATGACGTCACAGAAGCAAGGGCCCACCGACCTACTCTCGGAGGATGTGGCGAGCGCGGCGGGGGCGCCGGTGTAAATAGTGACGTATGGCGAAATCGTGACAACGTCGCCGCAGCAATGCACGCACGACGTGGAAGGCTCCCGCGTGCGCAGCTCAGTAGACCTTCACAATGAGCGCCACCAATTGCAGATGGGGTTTCGCACGGCTTCACTGACAAATGAACTCATTCGGAGACAATCGCCGATCAGGAAGCGGCCGCACGTCCCACTGTGCGCCACCGGTGGTAATCTCCACAAAATGTTACGATGAAACGGATGAGAAAAACGACCGGTTCGCTTTGCGTGACTTCGCAATATATTACAAGATAGACGGTGAGCAAACGCAATTGCACTGCAGATAAATCACGGAACGCGTTTCCAGGCGCTGGTGTACTTAAGGATCCGGCTAACCACTCGATAAGTGTGGTTAGCCGCCCTTTCTCCGGTACATGCATCACTCAGCGTGGAAACCAGTAGTGCCGTCAAGATTTTAAGGGGGCCCGACCCCACAAAAAATGTCAGGGAACAGAGAACACTTTCGTCGCGAGAAGCGCACATAACATTTTTGGTTTGGAGGTAAAAATCTTGAAATTTCTTCTTTCATCTAGTGCATTTCTGGTTGTTAAGGGGGTCGGGGCTCGGGCCCCACTTGGCTGCGCTTCCGGTGCAAACGACTGGGCTTACCGGCCGCAGCAGCTCAGCAGCGGCACAACAGCCCTGCACTGGCACTTCCAGGGCAACCAATCTGGCGGTGGTTAACAAGTCATTTTCGAGTGTGGGAGGTCCTTGGTTCAAGTCTGGCCTGGCGTAGACTTGTTATCAGTCGGCCCCTGTTCAGGAGATGACAGCAACTGGGGAGCGGTTGTTGGGTCACTTACCGACCAGCAACAGCGGCATCAAATTCACACCCATGCCTTCAAACTGAGCCTTTAAAGAGCCTTCAAACGGATCCTTTTGCCAGATGCCACGCTCCGAGGGCACGTCCTTGCTTCGTGTCATCGGAGCAGTTCTCTGTCCACCGGGCCGGGAAATTCCCGGTGACACGCTCCGAGGGCACGTCCTTACCTCGAGTCATCGGAGCCGTTCTCTGCCCACCGGGCCTGGAAATCGGGTTAGCCCCTGCCGTGTGCTCAGTAAGCTCTGGCGGGGAACCCAAGAGCAGGCGCATGTACAAGCTTGTCCCGCAGGGGTGCTGATAAATGAAACCAATCACGTGCACATTGTAGATGTGTGCGTATGTATGTGCAGATCGAAAACTATCAGATAGCCGACCCAAAAGAACACAAACATTTCCTTGGCAGAACTGGACTCTACTGTTCAAGTAGGAAGAATCGACGTGGGTGAATCCAGTCGAAGCCATCGAAGATGTTGAGGAGGGCATTAGTATAAACTGGGCCACATGGACTGGATGTTCGTCTTTCGGCAATGCGCCGTCGCTCTCATAAGCACATAAAGACATAAAATATTAGTGCAACTATGAGCCACAAGGGCCCTTCTTGGTTGCACTCTGTACACTGAACCAGTTGCCCCCCCACCCAATCTGTCAATCAGCCCTACCTGTAATACTGAAAAGCAAGCCCTCTATTCTTATAATGATTGTCTATGCTGTTTTTAAAGATGTTCAATGTGCTGCTACTGACAATGTTTTCTGGCAGCTGGTTCCAATGTTCTACTACCCTGTTGGTGAAGAAGGTCTGCCTTAACCTTGTTCTGCTGTGGTTAACTTTAATTTTGAATTTATGACCTCTAATTGCATAATTTCTGTTAAATTCAAACATTTCCCCAAGATATCCCCTCTCCAGACCATGACAAATTTAAAGACCTCGATGAGATCTCCTCTCAGCCTTCTATATCTAAGTGAAAACATATTCCATTTCTTCAATCTTTCCTCACATGCCAGGTTGCTTATGCCATTAACCATTTTTGTAGCCCTCTTTTGTACTCTCTCTCTCTCTAAAAGCCAACAATATTTTTCATAGCTAGGAGACCAAGCTTGGAAGCAGTATTCCAAATGTGGCCTGACATATGCACAGTAAAGCTTCCTGATCACTTCCTCACTTCTGTATGATACATTCCTATTTATTGCCCCGAGCATTTTCACTGCCTTCTTCCTGGCTTCCTTGGTCTGTTCTGATGCCCCAAGTTTTGTGTTTAGAATAACACCTAATTCCTTCTCCTGTTGAGTCACTGATAGCACTTGGCCACCCATCAAGTATGGAGCCTTCATATGCTGCTTACCTACATGCATGATTTTGCACTTATCAAAATTAAATTTCATTTGCCATTCTTCGGACCACTTCACAAGTTCGTCTAAGTCTTTTTGCAGCGAGATATGCTCATCTTGACCTGTTATTGCCCTAAAGACCATGAAATCATCCGCAAATTTCAAAACTTTACTGCTTAGGCCACTTTCAATGTTATTTACAAATGCAATGAACAGTAGTGGCCCCAGTGCTGACCCCTGGGGGACTCCACTAAGAACATTTTGCCATGATGACTTTGTACCATTTAGCATCACTCTTTGCTGTCCATCTGAAAGCCACAACTCTATCCATTTTAAGATTCTACCTGCAATACCATGGGACTGAAGCTGTATCATTAACCGTTCATGGGGTACCTTGTTAAAGGCATTACTAAAGTCAAGATATGCTACATCAACCTGATTTCCCTGATCAAATTGTTATCTCAGGGCGCCGGAGCTTCCACTGCCTTGGTCAGACACTACCGCTGGGAGTGGGCGGGCTCTGCGCCAGCTGTGACGGCGAGCGTCACGTTTGGCAGGCGTCACCGTGAGCAGTGCCCACTGGCAGCGTGGCTCGGCGCCAGTGACGGCGCCCTCTGCCGGTGCCATAATGATGACACATGCCGAATGGCGCCACCGTATGAGCCGCGCTGCGCCGCAGTCATAAGCCCAACTTCAATGGTCTAATTGCAAATAAAGGAGATAAATTGACCGTGAGTGCATGCATCGGGCACGTCCAGCCGGCGCCTTTGATCGCTGATGGGTTATTTCTGGCCAAGTGCACACAAAGGAGACAGGCGGGTACCGAGCAGGCAGTGATGTGCACGAACGACGCTCTCAATCGGCGCCACGTTTTTCCCCGACTGGTTGGCGAATGAGAATGGCCGCGTCACCCTGCAGTGCCAGTGAATGGCGAGCGAGAAGCAGACATGTGGTGCCGGACTCGACCGCCGGGGTCGGAACGCTACATAGCTGGTTGGTTGGTTATTGGTTATTGGTTATTGGTTTTACTACACATTGACCGTTGAGTCATGTAGCTTCGCCAATCTCTCACGCCGATTGGTCGCGGGCGAAGAGTAGAGACAGGTGAGACTCGAACCCACAACTTTTCGATTGCGAGACGAGCAACTTACCCCTAGGCAGAAAGGGACAAGATATACATTCGGGTACATATCTGCCCGGAATACGGAATAAATGCGCAAATTTAGTACGCATTATTCTCTTAGGTTGCAATGTTTGCGAAAAAGCAGCATCAAATGTTCAGTTCATGATCACGAAATCAATGCAAAATCATTCAGACTGCCATTTTTCGTGCTGGAAAATCGGACTAGACGCACACCAGAGTAGAGACGGCATATCTAACTTCCAGGAAGTATTTTCAGGAACTTTGGACAGCGAAAATCGACAAAACATTCAACCACTTTTTAGTTAGGCTTCAATTAGTCCCCACCACCTACTCTGACCCTGGTGACACAGTCGTGGGGTAGCGGCCGGCTACCCCGGGTATGACGCCCGGGAATGACATCCCGGCGACACAGCTGTGGGGTAGCTGTGACGCCCTGGTATGACATCCCGGCGACACAGCTGTGGGGTAGCTGTGACGCCCGGGAATGACATCCCGGCGAGACAGCTGTGGGGTAGCTGTGACGCCCTGGTATGACACCCCGGCGACACAGCTGTGGGGTAGCTGTGACGCCCTGGTATGACACCCCGGCGACACTGCTGTGGGGTAGCTGTGACGCCCGGGAATGCCATCCCGACGAGACAGCTGTGGGGTAGCTGTGACGCCCTGGTATGACACCTCGGCGACACAGCTGTTGGGTAGCTGTGACGCCCGGGAATGACATCCCGGCGAGACAACTGTGGGGTAACTGTGACGCCCGGGTATGACATCCTGGCGAGATATAGCTGTGGGGTAGCTGTGACGCCCGGGAATGACACCACGGCGAGACACAGCTGTGGGGTAGCTGTGACGCCCAGGTATGACATCCTGGCGAGACATAGCTGTGGGGTAGCTGTGACGCCCGGGTATGACATCCTGGCGAGACATAGCTGTGGGGTAGCTGTGACGCCCGGGAATGACATCCCGGCGAGACAGCTGTGGGGTAGCTGTGACGCCCTGGTATGACACCCCGGCGACACAGCTGTGGGGTAGCTGTGACGCCCTGGTATGACACCCCGGCGACACAGCTGTGGGGTAGCTGTGACGCCCTGGAATGACATCCCGGCGAGACAGCTGTGGGGTAGCTGTGACGCCCTGGTATGACACCCCGGCGACACAGCTGTGGGGTAGCTGTGACGCCCGGGAATGATATCCCGGCGAGACAGCTGTGGGGTAGCTGTGACGCCCTGGTATGACACCCCGGCGACACAGCTGTGGGGTAGCTGTGACGCCCGGGAATGACACCCCGGAGACACAGCTATGGGGTAGCTGTGACGCCTGGGAATGCCATCCCGGCGAGAGAGCTGTGGGGTAGCTGTGACGCCCGGGAATGACATCCCGGAGACACAGCTATGGGGTAGCTGTGACGCCTGGGAATGCCATCCCGGCGAGACAGCTGTGGGGTAGCTGTGACGCCCGGGAATGACATCCCGGCGAGACAGCTGTGGGGTAGCTGTGACGCCCTGGTATGACACCCCGGCGACACAGCTGTGGGGTAGCTGTGACGCCCTGGTATGACACCCCGGCGACACAGCTGTGGGGTAGCTGTGACGCCCGGGAATGACATCCCGGCGAGACAGCTGTGGGGTAGCTGTGACGCCCTGGTATGACACCCCGGCGACACAGCTGTGGGGTAGCTGTGACGCCCGGGAATGACATCCCGGCGAGACAGCTGTGGGGTAGCTGTGACGCCCTGGTATGACACCCCGGCGACACAGCTGTGGGGTAGCTGTGACGCCCGGGAATGACACCCCGGAGACACAGCTATGGGGTAGCTGTGACGCCTGGGAATGCCATCCCGGCGAGACAGCTGTGGGGTAGCTGTGACGCCCGGGAATGACATCCCGGCGAGACAGCTGTGGGGTAGCTGTGACGCCCTGGTATTACACCCCGGCGACACAGCTGTGGGGTAGCTGTGACGCCCGGGAATGACATCCCGGCGAGACAGCTGTGGGGTAGCTGTGACGCCCTGGTATGACACCCCGGCGACACAGCTGTTGGGTAGCTGTGACGCCAGGGAATGACATCCCGGCGAGACAGCTGTGGGGTAACTGTGACGCCCGGGTATGACATCCTGGCGAGATATAGCTGTGGGGTAGCTGTGACGCCCGGGAATGACACCCCGGAGACACAGCTGTGGGGTAGCTGTGACGCCCAGGTATGACATCCTGACGAGACATAGCTGTGGGGTAGCTGTGACGCCCGGGTATGACATCCTGGCGAGACATAGCTGTGGGGTAGCTGTGATGCCCGGGTATGACACCCCGGCGAGACTCTGGTTCCCGGGTGACAGGCCGGTGAGTCGCTAGCCGTTTTTTGCCGCGGATTGGTGGCGTGGCTGAGAGTGACGGGCCGCCACCGCCGGGCAGGCGCACCTGGCCCCGGTACGGCCTTTTTGCGCCGCCCCCACTCCAGCTCTATTAGCGCAATCGGCGTGGCCGGGCACCTTTTTATGGACGATCCAGTGGCATTCAACTGATGGACGCTCAAGGCATTGCCGGTATCGGCACAATCAGGCGTCCCGTCGCGTCGCGGAGTCGCCGGTACTGTTCCACATACCACTGTGTAACACTATTTAGCTGGCATTGCCCGGCGCACCACCACGTCACACAATGACACATGTACGTGTGTCTAGAGGCTAGTGCGGGCAGCCACAATGGCGGAGACGTCACATGGTCATCCAATGATTAGGCAGAAGAATACGTTTAATCGCAGACTGTAGATGTAGCGAACTTCGTTTGCAGGCGTACGGGAGGTCGGTTTTCCGTGGAGGGATATAATACACTGCCATCATTAACAAACTATGTACAGCAATGGCTGCCTCATTTATCGACGTGCACGGCGTCAGGTATTAATTTAATTACATACCGTGCCAGTGGCATGTACATTACCCGGCAGCTAATCAAGCCCACGGCCACCTGCCGTTTATTCTCCGTCTGGGACGAATAAAGGCATTGCTGAGACGGCAGCCGTGGCTACAATGCCAACACACCTATGACTATATAAATAACGAGCCGCCGCACGGCTGCTCAAGGTCCCGGCGGCAGGCGTCACGGCCACGCGAAACCTATACCACAGTCGGTGCCATCGTCGTGGTCCGAGCCATAAACCCGGCTTTGAAGGGGACAGGCCGTATAATCGAGCGGGCATAAATAAAGATTACGCGTCAGTGCAGATCGGAGATGGAAGAAAGGGGTTTGCCCCCCGCCGCTCGCGGCCTTACACCTGTCCGCTGAGCTAACTGTGTCATTCTTCCTGGGTCGCCATGCGTTTTTGTGGCGCGATTCCTTAACGGTCTACCACCTCCCCCGCCTATCAGCCGTATAAAAGGCGGCCATCGGGCGCGATTACGAACTGGCGCGTCGATCGCGGAGCAAGGTTGAAAAGAGGGGCCGATACACCGATCCGGCCAAGCCGCGCCTGCCTGGGAACAACCTTCGTCCGGGAGGCCGCGCTGGATGCCTTTCAGACAGACAGAAGCACCAATATTGGCCCGAACAGCTCACAGTTTCAGACCCCACCAGACGTACGAGAAAAAAACCTCAGTCTTCCACATCCTGGGTCGACGACCTAACTTATCCGAATACTTGGCATTGTATCCCGGTACAAGGGTTTTAATTTTTCCTTCAAAACCGTGTCGAAGGGTTCATGGGTCAAATACTTACCACCCATCAACTTTTTTAATTGTCGTTGCACCCAAGCAGTCTCGCAATAGCGAAGCAACATAACTATGTTTTTCAAAGAGGTTCGGAAAGGCCGGCGGATATGCAAAACCAGCAACCTGACCGATGACAAGAGCAGCCATCGTGAACGGGTAACGCAACTGATAAGCCCCCTCCAAACCAGTGCTTGATATTCTCTGTCGATATTCTAGTCTCGCTGGTCGACTCCGCAGGAAAACGGCATCACCCATGTAGCATAAACGGCAGCACCCATGCAGCAACCACAGTCGGCTGGAGACGGACGGGTTTCGCCACAAGAGCTGCCACCCAGTGGCGCAACGTAAGCCTGGCCACATTAACCCGAGCTGTCTTGGGGGGCGTCTTCAACCGCCCCCCCGTCAGGTTTTTTCACGAATACTGAAAGAATGGCGCGCGTCAGCCCGCCGAAATTTGGCATACCTCTTCCCACATCAATTTGGCATGTGGTGTCAAACTTGAAGTCAGGTCATCTAGGGTCAACGAGTTAGTCTAGGTCAAGTGAGGCCATCTCCAAAAAAGTTCACCCAGTCATCACGTTTTAACCGATACAGATATGTTAATGAAACTTTTAGCGTTTACTTATCTTTAGGGATGCAACAAAGCGAACGATAGGAAGTTTTCATTTTTCCCGTTTTTAATTACTTATTAGTTTTGCATATTTGCCTATTAGAGTTCAAATATAAAATTATGTCTCAAGTAGGCATTTTGTATTAGTGCAAGTTGACTTCGAACAACGTTTTTCGGTTCGTTCTACCCATTCGAAAAGGAAAATTAAAGACAACTTGAAAACTCAAAATTTTGAAATTAAAAAAGAAGATTTTTGGGTGGCCAATTTATTATGGTCCCGGTCGATGTCGAGGGGTCCTTTTCTGATTCCAAATAATTGTTTTCAACTTTCTCCCAGAATGAATTCCCCAGTGCCAGAAACATAATGTAAGTCGTGAAAATCTAGGCTCCTAGTGATGTCACTTTTGTCGAAAATTTTTGAGGGGTGGTGTCGGACCCTACTCGTTGAGCGCTTTCCGATGATACCTCTTTCGTCTTCGTGTGACGCTTAGTTTGGATTTTAGAGTGGTGTTCATATCCCCCCGAGATGGGGTGTGAGGATCTGACCGGAGAGACGGCGCGGGTCCAGCCAGGTGGCTGCCAGTCAGCCAGCCGGCAGCGCTCTCACGCCAGAGGTGACCGGCTCGTGGCGAACTCCTGCTGGTGAGGCTCCCCGTCATCCTGCCTATCAGCCGGAGGTGACCAGCTCGTGACGAGGTGCTGCTGGTGAGGCTCCCCGTCATCCCGCCTATCAATCGGAGGTGACCGGCTCGTGGCGAACTGCTGCTGGTGGAGGCCTCGGCCACATCCAACGTCCGGACCGTGGCCACATCCAACGTCCGGACCGTGGCCACGACGCCCGACCTCCGCCACGTCCGACGCCCGGACCGTGGCTACCACCTAATTCGGAAATCTACATTCATGCACATTTTTCCTTGCAGACTGGAAGATGATGCTCCCACACACAGCGGGCGGGGTGGTTGGGAAAATTGGTGCCCACCAGCAGCAAGGCCGCCACCGGAGAGGTTAGTTAGTTAGTTAGTTAGTTAGTTAGTTAGTTAGTTAGTTAGTTAGTTAGTTAGTTAGTTAGTTAGTTAGTTAGTTAGTTAGTTAGTTGGTTGGGCTTTAGGGCGCATTTACCAGAGGTAATCATTCGCGCCCATAACGTTTATTCTAGTGCTTCACGGTAGATTAAAAGTATTACCTTCGTGTGTGCGTAGTTTGGAAGTTAATCGCTGATAAGTAGCGGAACAAGTTTCCAGAATGTACAAGTTTGGAGGAATTTCCCATGATATCTTCGTATGTCAACCGATCCGCGTCTCTTCCATATAATAATCGGCGCTCTGGTGCAAAATGCTGACATGTCAGAAGCACGTAACGCACAGTCAGAGTTTCCGGACAGCGTGAGCACCGCGGTCTCTCCTCCCCACACAGGAGGTAGCGATGGGTAGAGCATGTGTGCCCGATGCGCATCCTGCAGAGTGTGACCTCTTGTCTGGACCTACGAAGGCACGACTCCCAAGGTCATAGATATGGCTTGACTGCATGTAAGTTATTGTTGTTTCCTCTATCCCTGATCTTTGCCATTTAGTAAGTATGAAATTGGTTATCATTGAGAAGTGGTCCCAGGCGGGAAGTGGGCGTATGCATGGCCACCCCGATGTGGCTTGGGATCCAGCATAAGCGGACGATTTTTCCTTGTCTTTCCAACGTAGTAATTTGTATTAGAATATCAAGTAGCAGGGGGTCAGAAGCATAAAATGTCGTCAGTGCCAAAAGGTTGCTAAGGGAGCCAGATATAATCACATCCTGAGAAACCTCTACAAATGTCAATGTCTTCACGATAGCAATGAGTTCGGAGCTTTACACAGCCACAGGTAGGGTGAACGAACGTACAGCAGCACCACACACAAAAGCATACCATGCTCCTGTGGTTATCTTGAAGCCATCAGTAAAAATCCTTGTGTGTCCTGGGTAAGAGTCCAGGTGCTCCGTCGTTCTCAGCCGACACAGTTACGCCGGGATATCTCCTTTGCGCATGTCTGATAGAGACAGGTCAATTGGAGGTGAAATCAATTCCCAGGGTGGTATTCTTTCAGGGTGGTATACACACTCTTTCTACCATTTTTAAACAGGTTCTGCATTCGCGTACAGAATGGCAATTTCCTCCGATTATGCCCATTGGGAAAAAGTATAAAAATGCGGCGGGAGAAAACTGCGTCACAAGTTGGGTGCGTGGGAAACTGCTGCAACCTACACGCATATCGCAGGCCCAACATTTCACGCCTCAGTGCCAGCGGTGGTTCATTGGCCTCTGCTGTCAGGCTCGCAGCCGGTGAGGTTCCAAAGGCCCAAGTAATAATACGTAGAGCTAGATGGTGCACGGTATCCAGAGTGCGCTTGTTGCTGGCGCAGGCACCATCATACACGTAGCATGCGTAGTCAAGTTTCGACGGGATAAATTAGTTATAAAATATCATCAAGGTTTTACCGTCCACGCCGTAAGACATTTTGGCAATACATTTCAGTAAGTTGAGACTTAAAACATTTGTGTCTAAGTGTCTTGATGTGGTGTTTGTATGTCAGGTGACTGTCAAATTGTACCCCCGGAAACTTCATGGTTGGTCTCACTGGAATAGACTCGCCGTACAGCTCAACGTCCAGTTCCTGGATACATCGTCGGCGACAGCAATGGATTACAGCAGTTTGTTTTTCGGTGGAAAATCGGAAGCCATTATTAATGCTCTAGCTCAGGAGCTTGTTTACTACAAGTTGTAACTGCCGTGTGATTGCTGAAGTATTTGAGGCAGAAGACCAGATGGCGAAATCATCGACAAACAGCGAGCGTCCTATGATCAGTGGTATATCGGAGTCAATATCATTAATTATCGTGGCGAACAGGGTAACGCTGAGGACACTACCCTGTGGGACACCACGTGTTTGCTGGAACCATTCAGATAGCTCGTGTCCTACCCGAACGCGAAAGAAACGTTCAGTCAAAAAGTTGCAGATGAAAGTACCCAGATGCCCACGGATTCCAGCCTTTTGAGCCTTCATCGAAATATCGTGGCGCCAGGTGGTGTCATACGCTCCTTGGAGGTCGAAAAGGATAGCTCCAGTGTGTCGTCTTTGCTGAAATGCTACACGGATAGCAGTGTCAGGTGTTAGAAGATGATCAGTTGTCCCACGGTACTTTCTAAGACCGCACCGGGAGTTTGTAACAAGTTTTGGGTTTCTAAAAACCATGTAAGTCGCACATTTACCATTTTTTCCAATAATTTGCACAAGCACACGGTAAGGGCGATGGGCCGGTAGTGTAGAGGATCGAGCCCACTCTTCCCGGCTTCCAAGACCGAGATCACTGTGGATTCCCGCTATGTTAACGGAAATTGACCTTCCTCCCACAGCGTATTGAAGGTTGTGAGGTTGGTTGGCTGGTTATTGGTTTTACGACACATCGACCGTTGAGTCATGTAGCGTCGCCAATCTCTCACGCCGATTGGTCGCGGGCGAAGTTAGTTAGTTATTAGGGCTTAAGGGCGCATCGACTACATTGGTCATGTAGCGCCCATCGCGGGCGAAGAGTAGCGACAGGAAAGTTGTGAGGAGTACCTGTAGCACGCGCGTTGGAGATGCTTTAGCATCTCGTTGTGGATGCGGTCCGGCCCCTCTGCCATACTTTTCAGGTTATTCTTGTCGACCATAGTTCTGCTGTGGTGAATCGCTTGTTGTAAGACAAGTGCTCGGACGTGGAAAAAATGGCCGTTTGGTTTTCTAAGCGAGCCTTCCGACGATGGAACTTCGGGTGGAGACCTCCTGCCTGGCCACGTGTTGCCAGTGCTCGACTGATTGAGTTTGCCACATCGGCACGGTGATTAATCTCTGCACCAGGCATTCGGAGCGCTGGGAGCGGGACGGAATTAAATTTACCGGCTACGCGTTTCACTCAAGACCACACTTGTGACATTGGAGTGGATCGTTTCAGTGTGGCAAGATACTCCGTGCACGATTTGCGCTTAGCCTGTCTAATTGTTCGTCGCGCGGAGGCTCTCGATTTTTGATAAGCTACTAAGTTATCCGAAGAGCAATTTTTGTTAAATTTTCTTAAAGCTCGTTTGCGTTCGCGTATGGCGTCCCGACATGCCACGGACCACCACAGTACTGGGGTGCGGCGTGGAGTGCCAGACGTCCGCGGAATGCACGCATCGGCCGATTGCAAGAGCAGGGTGGATAATTGCTCTATTGACATAGTGGTGTCATCGGCATCGTCTCCGAATGACGTTTGCACCTTGGTTGGTTGGTTATTGGAGTTTAGGGGCGCATCGACTTCGTTTGCACCTTCGTTTCAACTTCTCCCAGTACCCCTTCTTAAAATTCCATCTCTGAGTTCTCAAACCAAGCACAGCCCGATCCAGATACTCGAGCAGCACCGGGAAATGGTCACTGCCCAGATAATCGTCATGGACTGTCCAGGTAAAACATTGCGACAAATGTGGGCTTGCAAGGCTAAGATCCATTGCAGATGTGACACCGGAAGGGAGTGCAAAATGAGTGGCAGCCTCAGTATTAAAAAAAGGATTCATCGTGGATAAAACTCTCCATAGCGCGGCCTCGAGGATTGGTGCAGTCGCATCCCCACGCTACGTGTTGTGCGTTAAAGTCGCCAAGGAGCATAATGGGGAGAGGAAGTTCCAAAGCTAGCCGTCTCAGCTCGACGGAAGGGAACATAATTGCCGGCGGGAGATATACGGAGCACAGTGTAATTGTGCGGCGGGCAACGCCAACTCTAGCTGCAACGGCTTGGAGAGGAGTGGTAAAGGTAATCTCGCGTGGGGCGCTATGACTCACAGCCCACCTAACTCCTCCGTGTGCGACTGTATCCGATGACATGTTTTTTGTCAGCACAGTGTAGCCTTTGAGACCAAATGAAGAGTGAAGAGGTAGCTTAGGTTCCTGGAGGCATATGGCAGTTGGACATTGCGTCCTCATGAATATTCCTAGTTCCGCCATATTGGAACGAATCCTCATGTTAGTTACTAAAACAGGTTACGCGGCAAATGTGCCGTGATGAACTTGGGTGAGGTGCCTCATATAACTCACGTGCCTCTAGAAATGTGATCTTTTAGAAAATTTGATCGCAACTATCTCCTGCTCCTTTATAAAAATCGGACAAGACCGGTCATAAGCAGTGTGAGGTCCTTGGTTGGGGCCACAATTAGAGCACTTTGGGTATTCCGCTTCGCATTTGTCCCTGCTATGCTCTGTTGCACCAAATCTTTCACACGTCTCGCGATTTCTCCAGTGCTGTGATGTGTGGCCAAAACTGGAACACAGGAAGCATCGCATTGGGTTGGGGACAGATACACGAACTTTTACGCGAACATATCCGACGAAGATGAACTCGGGGAGGTCCGTTGTGTGGAAAGTTAATATGAAGTTGTCGGTTCTATGGGTTTCTTGTCCTTTCCTGATCGTGATTCTTCTTGCCTCTACCACACCCCACTCTGCCAATCCATCCACAATGTCAGCGTCAGACACATCTCTCAGGAGGTCATAGCAATTGATCACGCCTTCAGAAAATGTGTTCGTATTATGGGGAAAGACTTGGATATTTACGGTGACTGTTCGCCTGCTGTTTTCATCTCGTATAGTGTACTTTAGTTCTGTTGTTTCCATCGCCCTCCTTGCGTCATCTGTAGTCTTAAATTCCATCTCCAGGCCACCGTTTCTAAGTTTTTGGCACCTCAGTATCTCCCTCATCCTGTCGCACGCTTCTTTTCGTTGGAATGGTGTAAGCGAGGCCAATCTTTTGCCTTCTGCCGACTTGATAATGAGAATACGTGGTGCGGGAAGATTGGAATTTCTACTGATCTGTCCCTAACTAAATGGAACAGGTTAGTTTTTTTTGGTATTTTTGGTTGCCATGTAGTATGTTTGTGTTTCGGCTCCGCGGACGTCCCACCACACTGGGGCCCTACCAGGGGGGGGGGGGGCGCCTGTGCCACGAGAACGGGAGGACACCAGACGTTCGCGGAGCTATACGGGGCAGGTGACGCCATTATGTGGCCGGGAGAGAGAGACTCACCACCCCGACCGGAATCCAGCGCCGTCCACCCCTTGACACCGGCCGGCCTGGCCGGCGGGCACCGGGAAGGGTCCCAGGCCCCCGGCCCGAGGCGACCAGCCACTTGGCCCGCGTGAGGCCCCGCTGGCCTGCCCGCCCCTCCGGGATGTCAGGACCAAAGAGGTGTGTTGGTCCCCCGTCACAACTAGTACCGTGCGACGGGGACCTCAACCTCCAGGACTCCGTCAACCCCGGGGACGGGCCAAGGGTGCGTGGCTACCCCGATAAAACTGAGCTGGTGGGCAGGACCGTGGAAGTTGCACTGCCTGCTCGTAGTAGGGATAGTTGGTGTTGCAGGGTCAGGTGAAGGACATGGATGTTGAGATGGGATGGGTATTCGAGTGGGAGCGTATGGACGAGTGAGGCACTCTTGGTCTGACCTCTCCCCGGCTTCCTGATGGTCTGGCCGCCAGGTACTTTAGGCACGCAATCCCCCCACCATCACGAAAAGGTGATGCCTTGACGGGGGAGTCCCTGGAGAGTCTCCGAGGGCATTGCATTTCCGACGTTTTCCATGAACTCACTGAATCGAACCTCACTACTGCGGGTCACCGGTGGCGAGGGCAGATGTGATACAGCCTTGTATGCGTAATAGCTTCAACATTTGCAAATGCTAGAGCAGGCCTAAATGAGCACATTGGGTGCCGGCAGGGTACATGCATAGGACATCAGTTTGCATCACTGCCAGGCACCCTAAAACCAAAATTGCAACCATCCCGTGCCAGGAGCTGCCACCTGTTACCAAGATCGCCGAGGGGTCAGGGGTCGGCTGAGGCATTTGGTGTTACGTTGGTACTTGGATCGGCTCGGCTCTTGAATGCTCCGCGAGGAGCATAACGAAAACAAAGTACGAACGTTGTGGCTGTAATGTCATTAAAGAATGGCTTCGACCATTTAGACAACAGACATGCCTTTCTATCTTACGATACATTTGCATTGATGAAGGTGCAAACGAGAAGGAATTACTCTTGATAAGGTTGGTTAGATGCCTGAATTTCAACCCAGAGTGTGTAGTGTGCCTATCGATTATTGAGTGGCCGTAAAATGTTGACCGGTATATTACATTTTTTTACATGTATGGTGGTTAGCTGGCTTCCTATACGTACTTGGGCCAACAGAAGTGTACTTAACACTTTGAACACGAGCGAGTGAACGGTGTTACTGATCTGTCGTATATGGTAAATTCGTGACGTGGCACATCCGGTATTGTGCATGCATCGTGAACGTTTCTTCTTTTCTTCTTAAAAATGGAAATTTCGTCCGAATTCTTGCTCAGGTGACTTAATGGACCGGGATCCCATTGCTGAGCTAGCTTGTCACATCAACCCAGGCACCACAATCCGATCCGTGAAATCCAGTTTAACGGTATAACTTTGACCGAGAGCTTAATGTGCCGTCAACACACCGGCACGGCCGCCGCGGTAGCTCGTCAACGGCCTTAACGGGTCAGTTGCCAACTGGCCCTCCCAGCCGGAGGTTAAATACGAGCGAGTGAAGCGACTCGAACCCAGGCTTGCCAAGACAAGCGAGGTCAATAAAGGTCAGCGCTCTAAGCCATTTGAGCTACCGTGGCGGCTAATTTGGTTAATGGCTTCCTAATTGCTCGCTACCACAGTTCACATGGTCATACACATCTGAATAATGGTCAGCATGCATATTTCCGGCCACCTCGCACAATCGAAGGTTTCAATGGAGTACACAGGTCACACACGAATTGCAACGAAATATGATAGGATTATCGCTTTGCAGACCAGTGATGGAATGAGTGACGGAGGTCTTCGCTGTCTAAACGTGAACAGGCAAGCCAGAGGTGCATTATCCTAGGATCATACTTTGCGCAGATTATGACACCTGCTCAGGGGGAGAACACTAACCACGAAAAGACGTGACAATGCGAGCCATGAATGAAACTCCCAAACGTTTCGCTTTGTAGGCAGTGTTTACGGAAATTCAATTGTTCATCGCGCTTCAGCGAAAACAATGACACCACACGGCAAAAAGTGCACCGTAAAAACATCAGCCGCAACTGTCGTCGCACCACGCCACCTTCCGACCATTTGGGGCAAAACGTTGCAGGTCCAATAATTTCGCCATTATACGGCGCCAAAATTGAAACGGGCAAAAACGGACGGCACCTCCCAGCCCGTGTCCGGGCCGAGAACAATACGAGCGGAAAAACAGCACACCAACAGATAGCGTTCGTCAGGCCGTGCGGTGTGAAAATTTATCGCTAAAATGTCGCCACCGCGGTCACGGACAGGCTACGAGTGCGTATATGTCAGGGCAGCTGCGGCTGGCGACACAGCCGGACACGAAAATGCAGTGCAAATACGCGACCAAGACCAAGCACCGGCACTGGGAAACTATACCGACGGGCGTTGGGAACATACGAGCAGCTAGCGAGATAGAAGGGAGAAAGGAAGAGAGAGAGAGAGAGAGCGAGAGGGTGGGGGGTAAGGCAAGGAAGATATATGGCAGACCAGACTGACAGGAAAACATGATAACCAACGCAACGGAAGGTTGATGGACAGGAGAGTACTCCGACAGGAGGAAGCACATCGCATATGCCGCAATCCTAGGTGGGTGAAGATTCGGTTCACAACAAACCAAATCAGATTGCAAACAACCGATGCCCCGCACCGCCCGCATTCCCATAGATGGCTTACTGCACCTGAACCTCATACAACTCGACGGACTTGCCAGTTCGGTATTCACGTGAAGTTTAACCAGCCTTGAAACCCAAACGTTATTCACACGGGGCGTTAGCCCAGCTGCGTACTAGACTCCTCTACCTCCGAATGTTTGCTCCACCTTTTGTGTAAGATCCACGTGCACTATATTTTGTGAAGAAGGCTACATCTTAAAATGCTGCTAGATAATCCGTACAGCGAGATAATGTCTAAAACTGTAAGCAAGTAGTTACTCACAATTGACAATGGGATATCGAGTACAGAGAGAAAAGGTCAACCTTCAAAGAGTTAGGCAACCCCAATGTTTCAACATGGGTTAGACAACAAACGCCAGTATCCCGCAGACTACAATCACTGGGACCGATAAGAAGACATCAAACTCCAGGCTAGTGATGGCGGTTGGCACGGTTTTGAAGAGCTGTATTACCACGTGATGAATAGGGAAACAAAGTCAAAGCTTCGACAAAGAGGCCAACGCATGTGTCGACGGTGCGACAGAGTCGATATCGGCTCAGCCGGCCAGCGCACCGTAACACTTGTTTTCTTGCTTGCTTACGTGCGTGGCGCGCGATAGAAAAAGCGGCAAGTGGCAACTAACCATCAGCGTTTCGCATACAATTGTGGGAACATCAAACCACGAAAATCACCCTAATATTACCGCAGTTAATTGGCTTTGTCACGTTGCGGCTGGGCCCACACGAAGTGCAGTTAGATTACAGGTGTGTGGCGGGGCGGGTGACCGCCTGCGTGCGTTCACGGGGCATTGGCGACGCCACCGGCCGGTGCTAGAGGCCTGTGTACCGTCGCACCGTCGAAGTCTCCGATCGGAAGCCAGCACCGGGCGATATCGATAGATGCCCAGTCGGTATCGAAGTCTTCGGGTGGGTCGGCCGCTGCGGTGACGGCAGCGACACACCCTGGCAACACACCCACCTCCGTCCGGCGACAGTCGGAGCGGAAATGCATCCAGAGGGAACTGTAAGCACGGCCATCTCAGGTTTTAGAAGCTATCTCACAGCCAGGGAGGGCGATAAGATCATATGTATATTGCTTCTCTCCATGCAATGCCAAAACGTTAATGCTAAAACTCATCCAACGGATGGCCCAGCTATCGCGCCAACTATCCCACCCCGCTCCTGACTACTGGTTGAAAAAAGTGCCAAGGGTCGTTTTGATGTATTGAAGAGTCTAGAATCCGTACTGCGAACTAACTTAAGCCATGCAGTGCCACCAACAAGAAATTTCCTCAAAATGTCCCGGACAAAGAGGTTTCTTACACCACCAACCAGCAATGGTCCAAATGTGTACCAGACGCAGCGGTTATTCTTACTTGATTGCTTGTATGTAGCAGCATTGTGTTGCACGAGGTGTAAGAGCGTGGTCGCGCCCATAGCAGAGATGTGACCACTTGTAGCCGGTAGCAGAGGTGTAACCACTCGTGGTCCGTAGCAGGTGTTACCACTCGTGGCCGGTAGCAAGAGGTGTGACCACTCGTGGTCCGTAGCAGAGGTGTGACCACACGTGGCCCGTAGCAAAGGTGCGATCACACGTGGCCCGTAGCAAGGGTGCGACCACACGTGGCCCGTAGCAGAGGTGTGACCACTCTTGGCCGGTAACAGAGGCGTGCCCATTGTCGTCCGTACCAAAGATGTGGCTGAACAGTTATCAGGAGCAGGGAAAATTTATAGTATGTCTCCCGCTGCAAAGCCCCTGATTGAGGGCAAAACAATATTATGCCCACGTTGCATAGTCTTGTCTGAGGGAAAATTAGTATTATGTCTTGCGTTGCACATTCCCTGGCTGAGGGCTAATTCATGTCTTTCGTTGCACAGTCGCCATGAGTGCAAGAATACCAACGTCCAAAACGGCCGTAAAATTCAAGCCGTAAGGAGGATGCCGTGAGCAGTGTGTGATTGCAGCGCATTATACAGGCATTATCTGGGAACTTCCCAGCAGGAGCGCAGTCCGGACAGTTACTCATCCTCATCCTCATCATCACCCTCCTTCTCCTTCTCCTTCTCCTTCTCCTCATCCTCATCGTCACCCTCCTCCTCTCCTTCCTCCTTCTCCTTCTCCTTCTCCTTCTCCTCCTCCTCCTCCTCCTCCTCCTCCTCCTCCTCCTCCTCCTCCTCCTCCTCCTCCTCCTCCTCCTCCTCCTCCTCCTCCTCCTCCTCCTCCTCCTCCTCCTCCTCCTCCTCCTCCTCCCCTCCTCCTCCTCCTCCTCCTCCTCCTCCTCCTCCTCCCTCCTCTCCTCATCCTCATCCTTCCCTCCCTCCTCTCCTCTCCTCTCCTCATCCTCTCCTTCCTCATCCTCTCTCTCTCTCCCATCCTCATCCTCATCCTCTCATCCTCTCCTCATCCTCATCCTCTCCTCTCCTCCTCCTCCTCCTCCTCCTCCTCCTCCTCCTCCTCCTCCTCCTCCTCCTCCTCCTCCTCCTCCTCCTCCTCCTCCTCCTCCTCCTCCTCCTCCTCCTCCTCCTCCTCCTCCCCCTCCCCTCCCCCTCCCCCTCCCCTCCTCCCCCTCCCCCTCCTCCCCTCCCCCCTCCCCTCCTCCTCCCCCCTCCTCCTCCTCCTCCTCCTCCTCCTCCTCCTCCTCCTCCTCCTCCTCCTCCTCCTCCTCCTCCTCCTCCTCCTCCTCCTCCTCCTCCTCCTCCTCCTCCTCCTCCTCCTCCTCCTCCTCCTCCTCCTCCTCCTCCTCCTCCTCCTCCTCCTCCTCCTCCTCCTCCTCCTCCTCCTTCTACCCACCCAGCGTGACAGTGTTTCTTGTTGTCACCTGGTCATGTCCGCTGGAGTAAGTAAACAGTGTAACGAGTGGTGTGACTTGACACGACTTAGCAATTCGGTGGCACGAGACGTCAAACCGACTGAATTTCAGCGATGTCTACTCGTCAACCTTCGTGGACTTATGCCAAAACGTTATGCAGCTTACCTTCCGATTTGTGGGTGGATGGCCGAGATATCAGTGTTGTGTGGTATGTGATGTCACTCTGCAGGTGCCAGAATCTGGATATGCTGGCCCCGGCCAGGACATGTACACTACTTTAACACCTGTCTAGTTGCTTCGCCACGAGTCCTGTTACACAGATTGGATCCGCCGACCACGAAAACCAGCATTTGGCTGGCCATCGTGAAGCGTAACATCGTAAAGGGCGTCGATCCACTCCCTGCAAACGCAACAGTCATGGGCGCGCCGCGTCACGCCGAACGGCTGCGCAGCCGGTACCGGGCGACATGCGCGGACAGTGTGCCAGGCCCTGCACCAGTGGCCGGCGAAATTCGGCCGGTACCGGGCGACATGCGCGGACAGTGTGCCAGGCCCTGCACCAGTGGCCGGCGAAACTCGGCCGGTACCGGGCGACATGCGCGGACAGTGTGCCAGGCCCTGCACCAGTGGCCGGCGAAATTCGGCCGGTACCGGGCGACATGCGCGGACAGTGTGCCAGGCCCTGCACCAGTGGCCGGCGAAATCGGCCGGTACCGGGCGACATGCGCGGACAGTGTGCCAGGCCTTGCACCAGTGGCCGGCGAAACTCGGCCGGTACCGGGCGACATGCGCGGACAGTGTGCCAGGCCCTGCACCAGTGGCCGGCGAAACTCGGCCGGTACCGGGCGACATGCGCGGACAGTGTGCCAGGCCCTGCACCAGTGGCCGGCGAAATTCGGCCCACTTGCGTACTGCGCACTGCGCAGCTCGTCAGCCACATTTCGCCTCAGCTCGTCAGGAGCAGGCCGAGCCACAGCCAGCCCTGACAACACCCACCGGCGGCCAGGTCTGACACGGTCCGGCCCACAGCCAGCCCTGACAACACCCACCGGCGGCCAGGTCTGACACGGTCCGGCCCACAGCCAGCCCTGACAACACCCACCGGCGGCCAGGTCTGACACGGTCCGGCCCGGCCCCGCCCCATCCTCACGCCGCACCGCCGGTCGGCATGGCCGAATACCGCATACATCAGGCCGTGCCGGACAGATAATCGACCTCTTTTTGTGGCCGCTGGCCGCCCGGTATTTGTTTATCCTGGCTGTGATTTACTCGCCGATGGTCACTAATGCCCCGGCCGTATTAATTAGCCTGATTAATAGAGGCCACCTCGACGATAGCGGACGCGTCCGTGCCTGAAGCCCGTCGGGCACTACACACCGCCCGTCTGGTCACAAGGCCACAAGCAGACGCCGTCGCAGGGCCGACATAGTAGCGGTAAGAGCCGACTGAGGCCGCCACAGTACCGGCCCCGGCACCACTGACGGCCGTCACAGTACCGGTCCCGGCACCACTGACGGCCGTCACAGTACCGGCCTCAACAGCACTGACGGCCGACACCACTGACGGCCGTCACAGTACCGGCCTCAACACTACTGACGGCCGTCACAGTGCCGGCCTCAACACCACTGACGCCGTCACAGTACCGGTCCCGACACCACTGACGGTCGTCACAGTACTGGCCCCGACACCACTGACAGTCGTCACAGTACCGGCCTCAACACTACTGACGGCCGTCACAGTGCCGGCCTCAACACCACTGACAGTCGTCACAGTACCGGCCTCAACACCACTGACGGCCGTCACAGTACCGGTCCCGACACCACTGACGGCCGTCACAGTACCGGCCTCAACAGCACTGACGGCCGACACCATTGACGGCCGTCACAGTACCGGTCCCGACACCACTGACGGCCGTCACAGTACAGCCTCAACACCACTGACGGCCGTCACAGTATAGCATCAACACCACTGACGGCCTTCACAGTACCGGTCCCGACACCACTGACGGCCGTCACAGTACCGGTCCCGACACCACTGACGGCCGTCACAATACAGCCTCAACACCACTGACGGCCGTCACAGTATAGCATCAACACCACTGACGGCCGTCACAGTACAGCCTCAACACCACTGACGGCCGTCACAGTATAGCATCAACACCACTGACGGCCGTCACAGTATAGCATCAACACCACTGACGGCCTTCACAGTACCGGTCCCGACACCACTGACGGCCGGATACTCCAGATAGCTTCCAGACTAATGGTCGGTTACTCCAGATAGCTACCAGACTAATGGTCGGTTACTCCAGATAGTTACCAGACTAACAGTCGGATTTTCACAGATTAATGGTCGGATAATGTAGATTGTTCTCGGACTATTCCTCGGAAACTGTACATACCTCCCAAGTAAAGGCAACTTGGTTAGCTATTGTAGTTCAGGGGCGCATCCACTGCATACATCATATAGCGTCCATGCAATGGCAACTTGGTGGAACCATCGGTAACTATCGCACCAATGGCCAGCAATGTAGACCATTGTCATCATAGCTGCTAAAAATCCAGGTTTCACCACAGCACACACGGCAGGATGTCCAGCCAGCCTCGCCACGACCAGCCCGGTAATCAACCTTGGCACCCATACCATATACAGTCAGCATATGGCATAAATGGGCACTTCAATCGTGTGGACACTAACGCCATTGCTTGGAACGTTTGCAATTGCTTCCGCTGTGACGAATGGCCTCCATGCAAATCATATTCACGACAAAGACGTGTCTTTGTACATTGCTTGGTCAACTTCTGGTCTTTTGAGGAATATTTAATTAACTGCGGAACGTAAGTACCAATTGCAGTCGTTGTTACTCTTGGAGCGTTCTGTAGTGCCGGTGCCCCATCTACATTGTGTCTATCTAGTTTTTAAGACATAGTTGGACCTCTATTTGACCATCTGGATTCATCCGATGGAACAATATTATCACATGATACAGCGATACGCTCCCACATCTGAGTTAACAAGTGTTGGTAGCACCGAAGTCAGTGGGAAAATCACAACCATAATGTGAACTTGTCCGTTTACATCCACTTAACTTCATCGAAGAATAAGGTGCACAAAATATTGGAATACACGGATAGATACATTTCATAAGGCAGCCCTCAGGCAGCCCTGTTATAAGGCACCTCTGCTTCCTTCAGTTCAGAACTATGATTGGTCTCTGGCACAATAAGTGCCCGCCTCTACTCATCAAACTGCGCTCAGGGGTCTAAGCACGACCTTGAAATATGGCAACTCATCTATCTATGCAGTTTCTTTTAAAGAGTTATAAACGGGGGCTTAGCGGGTAAATTTAAACTCTTGTCAGATGCGTACGAAATATAATGGAGGGAAACTCTGGTGGGGCGGAAATTGGCGATAACAGAAACGAGCCAGGAGTCGAAAGAATGGGGCCATTTTGCACCTGACTTCCCACTAATTATAGTTTACATCCTAGGGGAGCCTGTAATGCAACGGAAATGAGAACAGTGAAAATGCCAACGGAAATCGTGCTGATCAGCAAGCAGGACATCAAGGAAAGGGGTGTCGTGACCTTCACGACAGCCAAATGGCCCACACCTGTGGCCATTTGGCACACAGCGCATGGCGGTTGAAGGTGCCGGGCGGTCACAGTTTCGGAATGCAGTGGTGACGATGACGATGACGATGACGATGACGATGACGATGACGATGACGATGACGATGACGATGACGATGACGATGACGATGACGATGACGATGACGATGACGATGACGATGACGATGACGATGACGATGACGATGACGATGACGATGACGATGACGATGACGATGACGATGACGATGACGATGACGATGATGATGATGATGATGATGATGATGATGATGATGATGATGATGATGATGATGATGATGATGATGATGATGATGATGATGATGATGATGATGATGATGATGGTTATTGGCTTTACGATGCATGAACTGCTCTGCTCTGGGTCGTATAGCGTCGCTAACCTCTCACGCCGATTGGTGGCGGATGAAGAGCAGCGACAGACGGGACTCGAACCCACAACCTTTCGGTTGGGAGGAGTGTGACTTACTCATTGACTACTCGCCTCCAGCCTACCTTGGCTACGGACATCCATAATCTCGGTCTCGTAGTTGGAGATCGTGTCTCTCAGTTGTTCGTTCTCAATCTGCATGTCGGCCAGCTTGGATAGCTTCTGCTGAGCGCCGAGACCGTATTCCAGCGCCGGCGTCACGTCTGCAGCGGAGACGAGGCATGGTTACAGCGGAGACGAGACATGGTTACAGTAGAGACAAGACATTGTTACAGCGGAGACGAGGAATGGTTACCGCGGAGACAAGCCATGGTTACAGCGGAGACAAGGCATGGTTAAAGGGGAGACAAGGCACTGTTACAGCGGAGACGAGGCATGGTTACAGCGGAGACGAGGCATGGTTACAGCGAAGAAAAGGCATGGTTACAGCGGAGAAAGGGCATGGTTACTGCCTGTTTCCCCTCCGTATGTTGGAACACTGAGGAAAGACTTAGAGGAACTTGTGAAGTGGTCCGAAGAATGACAAATTAAATTTAATTTTGATAAGTGCAAAATCATGCATGTAGGTAAGCAGCATATGAAGGCTCCATACTTGATGGGTGGCCAAGTGCTATCAGTGACTCAACAGGAGAAGGATTTAGGTGTTATTCTAAACACAAAACTGGGGGCATCAGAACAGACCAAGGAAGCCATGAAGAAGGCACTGAGAATGCGCGGGGCAATAAATAGGAATGTATCATACAGAAGTGAGGAAGTGATCAGGAAGCTTTACTGTGCATACGTCAGGCCACATTTGGAATACTGCATCCAAGCTTGGTCTCCTAGCCATGAAAAAGATTGTTATCTTTTAGAGAGAGTACAAAAGAGGGCTACAAAAATGGTTAATGGCATAAGCAACCTGGCATATGAGGAAAGATTGAAGAAATTGACTATGTTTTCACTTAGATACAGAAGACTGAGAGGAGATCTCATCGAGGTCTTTAAATTTATCCATGGTCTGGAGAGGGGATACCTTGGGGAAATGTTTGCACTGAAAAGAAATGATGCAATTAGGGGTCATAATTTCAAAATTAAAGTTAACCGCAGCAGAACAAGGTTAAGGCAAACTTTCTTCAACAACAGGGTAGTAGAACACTGGAACCAGCTGCCAGAAAACATTGTCAGTAGCAGCACATTGAACTTCTTTAAAAACAGCATAGACAATCATTATAAGAATAAAGGGCTTGCTTTTCAGCATTACAGGGAGGGCTGATTGACAGATTTGGTGGGCAACTGGTTCAGTGTACAGAGTGCAACCAAGAAGGGCCCTTGTGGCTCATATTTGCACTAATCTTTTATGTCTTTATGTCTTATGTCTAACACGGTCAACGCTCGGCGACATCCACATTATTGCCGTCACCAGCATGCCATCATATTAAGCAGGCGGAACGCTGCAAAATCACTATCAGCCATCCAGGTTCACGGAACCTATTTCACGCGCCGCTTCGTTTATTAGAATCAAAGAATCCAATCTAGTTGTGAAGTGTAGCAGACGCGAAGGCGGTGCGACACGAGCAGATGTGGTGGCGACTTGGTGCGCCACCTGTCGACACAGGTCGCCACTGGCTCTGTCGAGAGGTCGCTCGGAGCCACACCCCCTCCCCCCCCCCGCTACTAAATAATGACAGTCTACACGTGCCACACTCCAATGTGTCGTAGCCTTGCTGCCTTTCGATGAATAATACTTCGCGTAAAAACGCACTTGACAAGTCGTGTAGAGTAGGTGATACACGATGCCGGTCAGTGTCACCACTACCAGTAAACTTGAATAGAAAAGGATAAGTGAGGAGAAAACGAGACGAAGAGGGAACCACAGCCGGCAGGGGACGCGGGAGGGATCATCAGAAGCCGACACACACGTTGCCAACGGGTAGCGACTTTCCGACTAGCGCCGGCTTTTCAATTTCCATTAATTCTCGCCTATTAACGAGTGGCGTTCTTTGAGTGCGACCGGCATAAGGCGGCGGCTGTTTAATATGCATGGATTCGGGGGCCTGGAGCTGGCACGCTGATGAAAGACCGCTAATTGAGCCGCACCAGAGTCGGCGCAACAATTAAGACGGCGGCCGACGGAACGTGTCGTCTGAGAAGCCTGACACCACCCGATACCCCTCCCTCCACCTCCTCCAGATTACCCCAGACGGCCACCTATCACAGACCACCTCAGACGCCTGACACCACCCGATACCCCTCCCTCCACCTCCTCCAGATTTCCCCGGACGGCCACCTATCACAGACCACCTCAGACGCCTGACACCACCAGATACCCCTCCCTTCACCTCCTCCAGATTTCCCCGGACGGCCACCTATCACAGACCACCTCAGACGCCTGACACCACCCGATACCCCTCCCTTCACCTCCTCCAGATTTCCCCGGACGGCCACCTATCCCGAGCACTTCAATGCAGACAGCCCCGCACAGCTCCAGACCAGCCCCGTACGGCTGGCACAAGACAGCACTACACCAGACCAGCAATGCGTCACCTCATAGTACCTTACATGAACTCTACACCACCGTGGTAGTCAGCCCAGTGGTGGAAGATGTGCATGTCATGTCTCGTGAGCAGGCGAAGGCCGGGCGTGATGCTGTCGACAGACGACGTGTAGAGGCGGCCGGCCCAGACTCGCTCTGGTGACGGGACACGGGAGGGTCGCACTCCCGGGGCGGCAGCCCGGGCCCCTCGGACAGTGAAGGCAGCACAGTACCGGCAGCCCGGGCCCCTCGGACAGTGAAGGCGGCCGGTCCAGTCTCGCTCTGGTAACGGGACACGGGAGGGTCGCACCACCGGGCGGCAGCTCAGCCCGGCCAGACAGAGCGTGTCGTGTGCCTACCGGGGCGCACAATCGCCCGGGCGGCTCCGGCCCGCACACTCAAAGGGCGGACGGACGCTCAGCTGGCGAGGCGGCCGAGCAAATCGGAGTCGAGGGTCGCCGAGCCGACTAGGTAGAGTACCGGCACGTCTGCTGCAGTCTCGGCACGGACTCGGTCGGGTCCCCTGCAGTACCGGAACGGACTCGGTCGGGTCCGCCACAGTACCGGAACGGACGCGGTCAGGTGCGCTACCGTACCAGGGCGACTCAGGGCCGGCCGGCCGCCGATCAGAATCAGGTGGGGTACTGGGACGAATGCGGATGAACTCGCTGCAGTGCTGGTGAATGGTGCAAGAGGGGACTTGCTGTCGTCCGGCCGGCCACATTATCAAACCGAGCTCAGTCGGCGATTCATCACCACCATCATGAGACATAAGCATGAGAGATATGACATCAGCACGCTTATGTCGTCAATATTAATATTAAATGGGTTATCCAGAGGTACTTTAATATTTCAACTGAACCCATATACTTATTGTTTGCTAACTCGGCCCGTTACTTCGCAAATTATGTACCCCAGTTTCCCCAGTTGGCAGACAGATGGTGGTACCCCAATCGTCAGACAGATTTCTGTTCAGGTTGCTCCAATTGACTTTCCCAGCGCTATTACCATCTGATAATACTGTTAGCGTCGGCGAATCAGCTTGAAAGTGTTTCCAAGCGCGACAATAACAACAGCAATGTGTGAACTTGCCGCAACAATCCCTTTCCATTCTAGTGCTGAATCATCTGGTTCTTTGCTGTCGATGCCAGGTCAAGTAAGAATATATAAGAACATAGTTGAATATAGCACCCAAATGCACTTACTACTGCCGCTATCAATTATTTCCAGTCCCTTTCCATGGGTTTTAAAGAAGAAAAATGGTCAGATTCCGGAACAGTCTCCGTAAGAGCAAATATGCATATCGGCAAGTTATGTACGACTATCTTACATAATTCAACATCTTTGATTGCTGCTCATACGGACGATCTCTGCGAAATTTCCAGGGGGAAGTGGGGAAAGTGTGGTGTTGAATAAAATAGGCTACGGAGTCAGAGCTTAAACGGCAGTGTGTTGCGGTCAACAGCCGCCGCCGGCTGCTCTTAAGACGACCAACAACCAACAGAAGAAAACCAGCCGCACACAGCATCGAGGTGACGTTTAAATAGCGCCGTTTTATTTTGTGTAATTGTAATCAAATTACGTTGCTATTCTGAGCTGATATCATTGTATTACTTCAGGAATACGGAGAAATCAGAGCGGGTTGCTGTCACAAACAATTAATTATCCGCTTTGATCACCATAGATCCCACCAGAGTTCCACACTACTGACTACACCAGAGCACCACACTACCATGGCCACACAAGTGTACCACACTATCATGGCCACACCAGTGTATCACACTACCCCGACTACACCAGTGTACCACACTACCCCGACTACACGAGTGTACCACACTACCCTGGCTACACCAGTGTACCACACTACCCTGACTACACCAGTGTACCACACTACCCTGACTACACCAGTGTATCACACTACCCCGACTACACCAGTGTACCACACTACCCTGATCACACCAGTATACCACACTACCCTGGCCACAACAATGTACCACACTACCCTGACTACACCAGTGTACCACACTACCCCGACTACACCAGTGTACCACACTACCCTGATCACACCAGTATACCACACTACCCTGGCCACACCAGTGTACCACACTGCCCCGACTACACCAGTGTACCACACTACCCCGACTACACCAGTGTACCGCACTACCCTGACTACATCAGTGTACCACACTACCCCGACTACACCAGTGTACCACACTACCCTGATCACACCAGTGTGACACTGCTTGACAACATGCCACCCTGAGCACACCCGACACCGCACCACAGAACCCTGGCGCGCCGAGACACAGTCGGCATCGGTGGTCACTCTGCGTGGCCAATCCGTCATCTGTGCGGCGCGTCTCCCCGGCAGCGCCCAACAATTACCACCGCGGCCAGCATGCGAACACGGCCCGCATCAATTGGCCATGGCCCGCCCGCTCACTGGCCGGTGATCGGCACATCGACGCGAATCGATGGCGGTGGTGAGATGCACATCGTCCCGCCAGCAGCTATCGGCAGCGAAAGATGGCGACGGTGTGGTCGTCATCGTCACAGGTTACCCACTGGTCCAGCCGTCAGCCCGGCCGCCAGCAGCCATCGGCAGCGACAGATGGCGACGGTGTGGTCGATGTA
This sequence comes from Imbricaverruca yamaguchii, assembly GCA_034440575.1. Taxonomy (NCBI): domain Eukaryota; kingdom Metazoa; phylum Arthropoda; class Thecostraca; family Neoverrucidae; genus Imbricaverruca; species Imbricaverruca yamaguchii. The sequence continues at coordinate 593,891 of JAOTOL010001449.1, forward strand.
TAGGTGACCTGATCATCGTATAAATAGACCGGAGCCGATATGGTCCACCTGCATTTGATGCTGCGCACTTCCTGCATTTTGTGTGGGGATATATGGAAAATAGAATGCTGGAGGGCGATGAAGACATACGGCGCTATGGGCAGACCGGACAGTCCGAGATAAGATGACGAAGTAGATATGTGACGATAGGGTGTGCAAATTCAGATACTTGTGTCGGGAACACAAATACCTAAGAAGAACCATATCTGCACCTCAGGTGACGTGATCTGCCTCTAAATTTACGTCTTGTGGAGATGCATATCATCTGCATTCAGGCAATAATGACCAATGCAATTACCACTGCCATATTTACAGTACGCTTATGTATACCACAATGCAGCTACCACTGTCGCCTGTACAGTGCGTTTATGCATAGCACAGTGCAGCTATTATTGTCACATGTACAGTGAGTGTATCCATATCACAGTGCAGGCTACTACTATCACCTGTGCAGTGAGTTTATGCATAGCACAGTACAGCTGCCACTGTCACCTGTACTGTGCGCTTATGTATAGCACAGTGTAGCTACCACTGTCACCTGTACTGTGCGCTTATGTAAAGCACAGTGTAGCTACCACCGTCATCTGTACTGTGCGGTTATGTAAAGCACAGTGTAGCTACCACCGTCATCTGTACTGTGCGCTTATGTAAAGCACAGTGTAGCTACCACCGTCATCTGTACAGGAGCTTATGCACGACAATTAGCCAGACACCAATTATACTGCTGTGTGCGAGCTGCGTATACACCATTTGTGATTTTAATGGCATTCTTGACAGCGGAAAATGATGATCGTAATTTTCATTTATAGTGTAAATGTAATTAACTTTTATGTTTCAGTACAACTGAAGTGATTTCGAAGCACACTGACAGCACGGTGTGGTGTGGTCGGAACGACTCTCAGTTGTCGTGGTGTGTCATCTGGAAGGGGCGGGCGAGATGATGCAGGAGAGCATATATCTGATTTGGAGATGCGGTAGTGGGCCGAAAAGTTTGGTATGATGGTCCAAATACAGAAGCAGATGGTGCGAATATCCGGAAGAAAATTCGCACCACCTGATTCTCAGTGTGACCAGCCAGTGTCTCAGCCTGCCCGGTTGCAGTTTATCAGGCTGCCCAGTCGCGGTATCCCAGTGTGACCTGTCGCAGTGTCTCAGTGTGACCAGTCAGTGTCTCAGCCTGCCCAGTTGCAGTTTATCAGGCTGCCCAGTCGCGGTATCCCAGTGTGACCTGTCGCAGTGTCTCAGTGTGACCAGTCAGTGTCTCAGCCTGCCCGGTTGCAGTTTATCAGGCTGCCCAGTCGCGGTATCCCAGTGTGACCTGTCGCAGTGTCTCAGTGTGACCAGTCAGTGTCTCAGCCTGCCCAGTTGCAGTTTATCAGGCTGCCCAGTCGCGGTATCCCAGTGTGACCTGTCGCAGTGTCTCAGTGTGACCAGTCAGTGTCTCAGCCTGCCCAGTTGCAGTTTATCAGGCTGCCCAGTCGCGGTATCCCAGTGTGACCTGTCGCAGTGTCTCAGTGTGACCAGTCAGTGTCTCAGCCTGCCCAGTTGCAGTTTATCAGGCTGCCCAGTCGCGGTATCCCAGTGTGACCTGTCGCAGTGTCTCAGTGTGACCAGTCAGTGTCTCAGCCTGCCCGGTTGCAGTTTATCAGGCTGCCCAGTCGCGGTATCCCAGTGTGACCTGTCGCAGTGTCTCAGTGTGACCAGTCAGTGTCTCAGCCTGCCCAGTTGCAGTTTATCAGGCTGCCCAGTCGCGGTATCCCAGTGTGACCTGTCGCAGTGTCTCAGTGTGACCAGTCAGTGTCTCAGCCTGCCCAGTTGCAGTTTATCAGGCTGCCCAGTCGCGGTATCCCAGTGTGACCTGTCGCAGTGTCTCAGTGTGACCAGTCAGTGTCTCAGCCTGCCCAGTTGCAGTTTATCAGGCTGCCCAGTCGCGGTATCCCAGTGTGACCTGTCGCAGTGTCTCAGTATGACCAGTCAGTGTCTCAGCCTGCCCGGTTGCAGTTTATCAGGCTGCCCAGTCGCGGTATCCCAGTGTGACCTGTCGCAGTGTCTCAGTGTCACCAATCAGTGTCTCAGCCTGCCCAGTTGCAGTTTATCAGGCTGCCCAGTCGCGGTATCCCAGTGTGACCTGTCGCAGTGTCTCAGTGTGACCAGTCAGTGTCTCAGCCTGCCCAGTTGCAGTTTATCAGGCTGCCCAGTCGCGGTATCCCAGTGTGACCTGTCGCAGTGTCTCAGTGTGACCAGCCAGTGTCTCAGCCTGCCCAGTTGCAGTTTATCAGGCTGCCCAGTCACGGTATCCCAGTGTGACCTGTCGCGGTGTCTCGGCCTGACCTGCCGCATTGTCTCAGTGTGACCTATCGTGTTGTCTCGGCCCGGCCTGTCGCAGCGCTTCAGTGTGACCTGTCGCAGTGTCTCAGTGTGACCAGTAGTAGAGTGCACGTTGTCGCCGAGCGACCATGTCGGCACCGCCCGCCCAGATCCGTCCACTCAGTCACTGTCCCGCCGACGCTGCAACTAACGCCCTCCCAGCCGGTGCCCATTCGTCAACCCAAATATTCAATCTTTTTTATCATCCCTTCTGATTTGCATTCATATTTGAGGAGGCAATATTTCAGAGGGTGACGGGCCGCAGTGCATCGAATCCAAGATCTGCGCGCTAGTTGGTCTGGCTGCCTGCCTGCCGCTGCTCGCTCCTCTGCCCATTCTCGTGTTCTGCTCATCGCTCGCCACTACCTACTCTGCCCTCCAGCCTTGGTTCACAACTGCGCCGATCTTCTCCTCTCATATTCGCTCTTACTTGACATTCCTCTGCAATAGCCGTGTGAGTCCGCGACGCGTCCGAACAGATTCAACATAGATGGGGAGGGGATAGATGAACAAAAACATGATCTTTCAGTATATGAGTCACATTAGACACACGCTGTCAGCCTCCAGTGCACTATTTTCAGCAATACTTTGACAGAGGATTCACTGTAGATGCTCAGTATCCGTACTTCATGAATTAAAACAGGTCCTGCCATTAACTGCTCTTCCACTGAATCCACTTCGAACCTAACTCGGATTCCTGCCCGACTCCAACTTTCGTCTCAGATTTTCTCATCCTATCCGGGCTGTGGTCATCGGATGCCACGGGTCAAGAAAAGTTCCCTTTTCTTGACCCGTCAAAATTAATTTCTGCTCTCCCCACTTATTTGTTCAGCTCCGATCCATTTTACCACATTAGCTTCACCTATACATCTACATTCTGTTGTCGGTCCTTCCGCTGTCCGTTCCACCCACATATCTTCGTGTTTGACTGTTTTCTCAAACCCATCCTCATGTTCTGTTCGCTTTACCTTCTTCGACGTTCCTTTAGTCATTTCCTTACCTTCATGCTCTCTCTGCCTTTCTCTTCCCTTCGTTCGTGCCTGCGACCTTTTCCCTGAGCTCATGTTCTGCTCTCGTGGTTCCATTTACGGTGCTCTGCTGTTTTATCTGATCTTCTATCACGTTGGGCTCTTGCTCTTCCTTCCTTCAGCCCTCGAGCGCTCTGTCGACCCTCCCCCGATGGACCATGTTGTTCCAGCACTCGCCAGTAATTACTGTGGCTTATTTCGGCTGATATTTTCCAGGAGGGGCTTCCCATGTCAAGCCGCCATTATCCAATAAATGTTGAATAGCGGGTGTGGATACTGTCAAAAATAGGTTTTCAGACAAATTAAAAGGATCCATTAAATGGCAGCCGAATAAAGGCGGCCGAGAACAGTGCAATAGCTGACTGGCTAACTGACAGACTGACAGACATGCCACCCGGTGGAAAGCCGAGACATTCCCCACATAATTATCACCACCACTGGGTAAAAGCATCGATCCGAGTTTGACTCGTTCGGTGTGACAGCGTAATCTATCCCGACACACTCCGAGCTTTTCGCGTGGAAGCTCGCGAAAAGGTCGCCGCAGCGAGTGGCAGCCTTTCAATAAGCAACACGCTATGCGCTCTCCGAGCGCAAGCTTCCAAGTGAGAACAACACAGCTATTTTGCCAAGCAAAGCTTTCGCCGCATGTTTCCGTGCCGACACAAAGACGTAGCACGTACCAGAGCGTGCCGGGCGCCGGACAAAGCGGCGCGGACGCTACACCAGACGAGAGGAAAAAACGGCACCCGATACCAGCGTGCAGTGCTGGTGCAGAAAAACCAGCCCGATGGTCGATCTGTCCAATACCCGGCCACGACCTGCCGGCCGACCGGCACAAACGACAGAGACGTATCAATTAGTCTGGCGCTACACCCCAGCTGACGCCGAGTGGTCACACAGAGGTGGTGTTTACCGGCCCAGATAAGGTGACTCGTGACGGCGGCGACGGCGGCGATGGCGCGCGCGCCACTCGTCTGCGCCAGCTCGTGCTGCATCGCAGCTCGGTGTCATCACAAAAACGTCTCGCCGGAGAAAATGGCCTCGCCTCAACGCTTATGCATCAGCTTAATTAACAGTAATTAAAAAAGGGTTGGTAGTTACAGTCAATGTACCGAGCTCTACTTTGAGTTGGCTTGCAAGGGTATTCACACATTTACCAGGGAAACAATTGCGCATAAGCCAATGTCAGAAGCCCCAATTTACCACTTGAGCGATCAGCGTGTTTCCACGTCATGGTCTACCGCGAAACAGCGATTTAATTACCGGGTATGCAATCCTTGAGAACTACCGGCTTACAATAACAGTTCCGCTTTAATTTGACTTCTACGCCTTGGCATTGGTTCGGGCAGGCTGGTCCATGTATGTTCACAACCATAAAAGCAAAGAAGCTGATTTACCTCCAAGACAATCGTGCCGGGGACTCTCGGAAAGCATAAAGAGGATAATAATCGAAGCCAAGGGAAGCCCGCAGTGGCGGCCAACACGACAAGGGGACCCGGCCGGCGGCCCACACGACAAGGGGATCCGCCCGGCGGCCCACACGATAAGGGGATCCGCCCGACGCCCGACATATGGGAATCCGGCTAGGGGATGCCAGCTGCGATGGTGTCCCGACAACTTCCCACACAAATCAGCTCCGACCGGCATCGCATCACCAACCGAGGAATCAAACTCGGCGCCCGATGGCCCGGTGGCCTGAACTCTCCAGAGTCGGTGTACAGGGAGGGGCCCTGAACTCATCAGAGTCGGTGTACGGGGAGGGGCATAACCTCTTCAGAGTCGGTGTACGGAGAGGGGCATGACCTCTTCAGGGTCGGTGTACGGGGAGGGGGCCTGACCTCTCCATAGTCGGTGTACGGGGAGGAGGCCCTGACCTCTCCATAGCCGGTGTACGGGGAGGGGGCCTGGTCTCTCCATAGTCGGTGTACGGGGAGTGGCCCTAACCTTTCCATAGTCGGTGTACGGGGAGGGGCCTGACCTCTTCATAGTCGATATACGGGGAGGAGGCCCTGACCTCTCCATAGTCGGTGTACGGAGAGGGGCCTGAACTCTCCAGAGTCGGTGTACGGGGAGGAGGCCCTGAACTCTCCAGAGTCGGTGTACGGGGAGGGGCATGACCTCTCCAGAGTCGGTGTACGGGGAGGGGGCCTGACCTCTCCATAGTCGGTGTACGGGGAGGAGGTCCTGAACTCTCCAGAGTCGGTGTAGGGGCCTGACCTCTCCAGAATCGATATACGGGGAGGGGCCTGACCTCTCCAGAGTCGGTGTACGGGGAGGAGGTCCTGAACTCTCCAGAGTCGGTGTACGGGGAGGGCCTGACCTCTCCAGAGTCGGTGTACGGGGAGGGGCCGGGGAGCTGCCAATGGAGAGCTCGAGTTGCCGGTTAGTCTTAAGGACAGCAGTACCAGCCACGGGCTGCACAATCAAAGGCGTGGATGGTGAAGAACACTTCGTGCGGGCTTCGGCGTCCAGGAAATTGGCTGAGTTCTACGCCGCGGCCCTGTTGTGACGTGTGGCTCGATCGTACACTCCCGGGTCAGGCCATGAAACACCGTGACCTGACTGGCCAGCCCAGGCGCCGGCCCACCCGTCAAGAGCCCGGCGCACGCCGGGTCAGTGCGTCACTTCCGGTACAGCGACGACAAATCGGTGCGATTGATCAGCAGCGCCGTGCGCTGGCAGGGCGCCTGGCGGCCGGCGGCCGGCGGCCGACCGGGCGCATCGTGACCTCGTCACGCCGGCCATCGACCACCGGATGTCGCCATCTCCCCGACCGACTGTGTCACGCCCAACCACGCACAGGCTGGACGGCCATCGGTGATAAATCGCTCGTAGAAATGAGTGGAACATAGCACCTACCGAACGCTGAATCGACATACGCTCGCATAAAATGCTAACATCCTGCACTTCTAGATGAGTGCTTATGCGGTCTAGATTTCTTGCTTAGAGAAGTGTCATGTTTGTAACTTCAGAACTATCATGCACATTGGACATACCCACTATTATTCGCTTCACAATATTAATATTCTTATTCGCAGTGAAGCATACACGTCGCATGATACAATTTCAGAATGTGCTGTGACCCCTTACGGGCGTGGCCTGCCATGCAATTGCCCACATGCATAGGGAAAACACCCCGTTATAAACACCCTATCCTTTCAAACGAAGTTTACAGGTGCATAAAAATATACGCTGTGAATGACATGGGCATTGGAGAATTTCGACATCTTACTGCAATTTTTACACATCGCAGACCTAATACGAACCCAATATCTTACCGTTGTCGCGCACGTGCTAGTGTGCCCGGATGATGTGCCACCAGCGCCGCCGTCAGCCATGGTATCCCACCATGGGGAGGTGGACATGGTGAGAAAGACGCAAATAGTGAACCAAAACGCCTCCGGCAAGTTATGGTGACCGTACACCGCGGTATGTGGGCACAACTGACTCAGACACTCCATCAACCAATTGAATAATTGAATGTTTGCATCAAGAAGCTCAGTTCATCAAATGTAACAGCCCGCGCGTCCCCAAGATCTGAGGTAATCTGTTCCGTCCCAGCACCAATTCGGAAAGAGATTCATTACAGGAACTGGAAACATAGGATGCGACAGCGGGAGCGAGAGTGAGAGCGAGAGCAGGGCGTGCAGAAACTGTTGTGACAATACATCACACTGCATCTAAGAAGGTTGTGGGTTGGGAATTCGGTTGCCCCTAATGGTAACTCCACTATGCGAGAGCCGTATGTGCGCGTATTTGTGACGTTAGACCGCACAGCAAATGAATGTGTCAACATATCAAACGCAACCTGGAGGGAGCCGATGTCACATTATGATCAAGGACATGGTTTCCAAGTAGCGTGGAACTCGTGCTGCTTTGCGTTGACATCTCGAGTAAGAATAATCATGCAACACAAAACACTGAAAGGCATCGTTCAACATATAGATCGTGCACTGTCATTGACAATAAATGTGGCACGTCAGTGCTGGCCACGTCATTACAATTAAATCGGCAACACCAGGCCCTCCAGTGGAACATACACACGGTACTTATGAATGCTGACAGCGCTGTTCCAACGTTTCAAGTCTTGACTGCTCCACTCAGAACTGGACCTCTTCAAACATTTCAATCCTGACCAGTTTTCATCGCACTATCTCCTCTGAAGTACTCACAATATGTTCCTAAAGATGCATTGTAGCGGCACTCATAGAGAGCGCACAGACTAATATGGACTTGGTCAGTTTCATCCGGGAGGCATCAGGATTCCAATGCGGAAGCTTACCCTTCTAGCCCAGGGAGGTGGACGTGTTCTGTGGATGTTTTTAATAATGCAGCAAGTGCAATGCATGAGGTTACATCAGTTCTTCATCATATATGAAGGCTCGCGGCCATAGAAATAATAAAAGCGATAGTTCCACGAAGTAAAATTCGACTACATCGTGCTTTGAACACTTTCCCTCACTCGTTGGTTGGTTATTGGAGTTTAGGGGCGCATCGAACTTTCCCTCACTCGTAAAGAGCTCCTAATTGTCCGTTACACCGGCGTTTAGTGCATATATCTGACACTTGCGATGTTTTATGAAATGAACTGAGTAGGGCACTTAAGCGTTATCATCGCCGTTTCCATGAATTGGGTGGGGAAGGCTGCTTCATATTTCTCGATGCTAATCCTAGAAACATTGGAGGGCTAGTCAACAACGCGGAGACCCCATGACATGTCGTCATGACATGTCAACATGACCCCCTCAAAATTGCATAAAAGACCGCTCATCATGCTTGACGCCAAAGTAAATAATCGGGAATGAATGCACTGCGCCATATTATGGGTAGTCGTATGCAGCACGCCAAGCAAACGACCGCCAACAGCATTCTGCATGACGAGGCGCGGGCTGGTGGTGACGATCGCCCACAGCTGGTACCAGGTCGGTCATAGTCGCCCACAGTCGGTCCCAGATTTGTCACAGTCGCCCACAACCAGTCCCCGCTCGGCCACAGTCGTACACAGTCGGTCCCCACTCGGTCACAGTCGCCCACAGTCGGTCCCCGCTCGGTCACAGTCGCCCACAATCGGTCCCCGCTCGGTCACAGTCGCACACAATCTGACCCCGCTCGGTCACAGTCGCACACAGTCGGTCCCCGCTCGGTCACAGTCGCCCACAGTCGGTCCCCGGTTGGTCACAGTCGCACACAGTCGGTCCCCGCTCGGTCACAGTCGCCCACAGTCGGTCCCCGGTTGGTCACAGTCGCACACAGTCGGTCCCCGCTCGGTCACAGTCGCCCACAGTCGGTCCCCGCTCGGTCACAGTCGCCCACAGTCGGTCCTCGGTTGGTCACAGTCGCCCAATATCGGTCCCTGCTCGGTCACAGTCGCCCACAGTCGGCCCCCGGTTAGTCACAGTCGCACACAGTCGGTCCCCGGTTGGTCACAGTCGCACACAGTCGGTCCCCGGTCGGTCGTGTTTATGCGTGGGCACAATCAATCGCCGGCCGGGTTGCCCGGCGCCGAATGCGTGGCAATTTTTCCACGCGCGAAATCAGCGCGCCTATACAAATATGTACAAATGTTGATATGCAGGACGGGCAGCGCATCAGACTTAGGTGAAGATGAGCATAATGAGCCTGGACGGGAGATGGAAATAAATGGCGACGCAGGGGAGAGCGGTGATCCCACCCGTGGGAGTCGCTCGAGGCCATCGGGTCGACGACGCGCCTGTACGGCACCTGCCGGAGGTCCTGGTGGATGCCCGGCCGGCTTCCACTGATTAAAAATACACAATCGGCCCGCCTCTTCCGGCGCATACAATCGGATCGTGATTCCTCGCGGCGTTTTTGCCGGTTTTTGCCAGCGCCGCGCGACGATTGCCACCAATCTGTTGGGCAGGGCGGTGTGGGGGTGGTGTGGGGAGGTGGGTGCGTGCTCGGCCTGCCGATTGGCTGGGAGAGCGGACAGCCAAGGCCGTCCGCTCGACGGCGTCCCGTCGTCCCCTTGTTGCCAGTGGGTCACTGGGCGAGCCGGACGAGCAATCGATAAAACCGATCTGGTGAGCTCCCCTCCGCCGTCTCTCGTGTCACCCCCGTCCATCCATCCACGAAACGAAGCCACGCGTGGCTACCGCAGCCACCGCAGCGACTGAGGCCAGGCGAGAAAAAAATCGGCGAGACGCCAAAAAACGCCCCCAACAACCGACGTCATATCGGACGCTCGGCTTGGCAGCATGCAAAGGAAGCGGTCAATTGAGCGCCAATTGTGTTGGAGGGCTGTGGCCAGACACAAGGCGATCCCTTGGAATCGGTTCGCCGCCGCTCCGAATCCGTAAGATCGGCGACGTCCACCGTCCACATGACGGCCTTCGCGAGACAGGCGTACCAACCGTCGCCGCCGGGCACGCTGGAGCCAGAAGCACCCCAGTTACGGCGGGTAAGCCAGCTTCGGAGAACGGCTCAGCCGGCGTCCCGCCAGCCGACTGCAAGTCGAGTCTAGTCGAGCCAAGTCGAATGAACCGCTTTGGACGCGGCCGTCAGACAGGCAGACATCGTCTCCCGCCGACACCAGAAGCCGGGCTGACAGACATCGTCTCCCGCCGACACCAGAAGCCGGGCTGACAGACATCGTCTCCCGCCGACACCAGAAGCCGGGCTGACAGACATCGTCTCCCGCGGACACCAGGAGCCGGGCTGACAGACATCGTCTCCCGCCGACACCAGAAGCCGGGCTGACAGACATCGTCTCCCGCCGACACCAGGAGCCGGGCTGACAGACATCGTCTCCCGCCGACACCAGAAGCCGGGCTGACAGACATCGTCTCCCGCCGACACCAGGAGCCGGGCTGACAGACATCGTCTCCCGCCGAGCCGCTGACAACATGTCCGCCAACCAGAGGAGGGCTGACAGACATCGTCTCCGCCGACACCAGGAGCCGGGCTGACAGACATCGTCTCGCGACACCAGAAGCCGGGCTGACAGACATCGTCTCCCGCCGACACCAGGAGCCGGGCTGACAGACATCGTCTCCCGCCGACACCAGGAGCCGGGCTGACAGACATCGTCTCCCGCCGACACCAGCCAGCCGTTCAGCCTCGGTCGGCCGCACATGCTCTTCCTCGTGTCCCCTCCTCGGCCGGCCGCCTTTACTAAAACTTGCGCAATCATGTAGATATTGGAAATTGGGGATTTACAGCTCGTCACCTGAGTCGCGCAGGGCATCGTGAATGGCTTCATCTTTATTTCCGGGGCATTCAATCATAATGGTGTCACTACTGCCTTACATGCAACAGCATGCAGGCACGCTGAAATGTCTGAGTAGATATATGCAATCGCACGATGACAAAATAAGTGCACGAACATGTATGATCTTGCGATACAATTCTGAAATGGTCTAATGCAGGGATCTATCATTATCGCACCTTCCACACCACTTATTACTACGACTATGGGAACATGGTTTTTTAAATAAATTTAGTCCGAGTTGTTGCTGGGGTGGCGTTAGGAACTAGGGTTCTATTGCTAAGCAGAGCTTGTTGCGTGAACCCTGGCTCCACCACCAAATCCATGTATTCCAGTTCAACGGCAGAATTTTGACCGAGGGTTTAACGTGCCGCCAATGCCAATATTTATGACACGGCCGGCCGGTAGCTCGTCCCAGGCCTCATCGGGCCAGCTGCCAACTGACACTCCCGGCCGAGGGTTGCGAATGCGAGCGAGCGCGCGAAGCGACTCGAACCCTGTGTTGTCAGGACAGGGGAGACAAGTGCAGGTCAGCGCTCTAACCAACTGAGCTACCGGGGCGGCAAACGACGATCGAGTCAACGGGTTTATTACGATCTTATAAAATATTTATGACAAAAGGGCATTAAATGCACCTAACGAAGCAACAATTACAAGATCAATGATGAGATTACAAAATATATATTGAGCCTTCTCATTGTTGATGGAACAGGACCAGTATGTACCAATACTTGTGCATCCTAGAAATATACCTCCAACGTCTTTTTTTAAAGTGTATTAATCTTTTATTTTTTCTGAAATTATAGATAACTTCGAGCAACGGCTTCCCGGTAAATTGAGCACTCGTGTCTGCACATCCAAAGATTAATGTACAGTTTATTCGTATTCATATATATATATATATATATATATATATATATATATATATATATATATATATATATATATATATTCACATACAAGTACATGCGATGTTCTGGCTTTGGAATGAACCATCTAGCTGATTGACAACCACCAGTTGTCGGTCCTGGGCCATCAGTTGTCTGTCCCGGGACATCAGTTGTCGGTCCGTGACCATCAGTTGTCGGTCCGTGACCATCAGTTGTCGGTCAGTGACCATCAGTTGTCGATCCGTAATCATCAGTTATCGGTCCGTAACCATCTGGTGTCTGTCCGTGACCATCAGTTGTCGGTCTGTAACCATCAGTTGTCGGGTTGTCGGTCCATGACCATCAATTGTCGGTCCGTAACCATCAGTTGTCGGTCCGTGACCATCAGTTGTCCGTCCGTGACCATCCGTTGTCGGTCCGTAACCATCAGTTGTCGGTCCGTAATCATCAGTTGTCGGTCCGTAACCATCAGATGTCGGTTCGTGGCCATCAGTTGTCGGTCCGTAACCATAATCTGTCGGTCAGTAACCATCAGTTGTCGCTCCGTAACCATCAGTTGTCGGTCCGTGGCCATCAGTCGTCAGTCCGTGACCATCTGTTGTCGGTCCGTGACCATAAGTTGTCGGTCAGTAACTATCAGTTGTCGGTCCGTGGCCATCAGTTGTCAGTCCGTAGCCATCAGTTGTCGGTCCGTGGCCATCAGTTGTCGGTCCGTAACCATCAGTTGTCGGTCCGTGGCCATCAGTTGTCGGTCCGTAACCATCAGTTGTCGGTCCGCAGACAAACCAGCACTGTCGGCTAGTGTATCACCACCTGCATCTGCCACCTGCCCGCTGCCACTTGATCCATAGTGCTAATGTTGGCACACAGAGCAGGGGCACACTCTCCGTGACAATACGACTGCATCTGAGACCACCATACAGCGGCTTAATCGGCGCTGTCTTTCCGGTCAGATACTTATACTCCCTCTAACCTTCAAACAAAGCGTTGCACGAAAAGAAGTGCTGTCATCGGAAGGCGTTCGACGAGTAGGGCCCGAACTCCCAACAATTTCTCCAAAAAAGTAAAGTCACTAGGTGTGAATGGGATCACGACCGGTGTCATGTTTTTGGGTCTGAGGAGTTCAATTTGATAGAGATTTAAAAAGGAAAAATTATTTTAGATCAGAGAAACAAGGGGAAAACGACTATGGCCCCCAAACATTCGCCCACACAATCATACATTTGAGGTTGATTATGATTTTGAACTATATGATTTCTTCAATTGTTTTTTTCCTAGTGGGTAGAGCAGACCGAACAACGTTTTCAAGTGAACTCTCCCTCATAAAAATTGCTTACTTTAACCAGAATTATCGATTTTACCCATAATTGGTAAATATGGAAAACTAACATGTCATCAAGAACGCAAAAATCCTCTGGTGCACTTTATTACAACCATAAAGATAAGCAAACGTTCAAAGTTCCATACTAAAAGCTTTATCTGTTAAGACATAACGATTTGTTAAACTTTTTCGCAGGTGACCACACTTGACCTTTACTAACTCATTCACCGTAGATGATCTAAAATTTCACATTTAGTTTTTAAAAATTGACCACAAATTTCACATAACATGCCAAATTGATGTGGAAACAGGTATGCTAGATTTCGGTGCGCTGTCGTGTTCCGCTTTTTCACTGTCCACGGGAAGCCTCAGGGCCCATAAAACGACCCTCCCCCGAGGGTTAAATATTAAACATTAGGGTGGAGCCAAGCTCTCTCGTTTATTAGTAGCGTCGGCGCTCTTGGGGAACAATCACGCCACGCCACCATGATCACTGGACATGGGTGGGCAAGCGGCGAGATACAAAGACAGACTCTCATGCAATACGAACAGGGCGGGCGGCATAAAATTTATGGACCGATCGCAACTGCCCTCTCTTGGCGACCCGTGAAGATGTAACTGACAGTTTACTGTGTGGTCTTGAAGGGGGCACCAAGCAGTGTGCCGTACGGGTGCTGCGATAAGTGATACCACGATGCATTTACTTGAAATTAAGATAGCATGTAATACCATGAAGAAAGGCAGCTATTGGCGTTCGTGAAACCGACATTTAAGCTAGTGTCTACTGGCAGACTAAATGTGAAAAGAGCAGGCCTTCAAAAGATACAGAAAAACGTGCTTTCGTTTACGCACGGCAGTAAACTCGTGCGGCACTTTCTTCCTCATTCGGAATTATAAGGGCACAAAAACCACTATACGTATGAGCATGGCCAACTTTACGAACTTCCCATCCGCATCCAATGCCTGTCTACCATAACACACCACTCTGTGTGCTAATGAAATAGATCAGACTCTGAGAAGCACCATCAGAACACCGCGGCCACCGCCGCTGCTCTGTAGCAGAGCTTCAGGACGTGCCGCATAAATCATCCGCAGTCATCCGCACCTAACTTTGCAAACAAACAAACTCCCGCCAACTATCACACACAGCCGGAATGGCACGTACGGCGGCTCAGCGGACTCGAACCGGGTGCGCGCTGGTACCGGCCGCGTCCGTGAGGCCGGCGTTGCCACCCCCGCTCGTAAACGTCCCCTGCGAAAACAGTGGCTGGTCACGCCGGTCGAGCGGCGCGCCGGCGGCCTGCGATCTGAGGACGGCACCCCCGGCCGGGTCATGGGAACCGCCGCCGGCATCCCACGCCCGCCGCCGACGACGCCAAGAGGGCACCGGGCCGTTTTTGCCGCCGGTTGACATCGTCGCGCGACGACCAGCATCGAGCAAACAAACAGGGCCCGCGGGGCGCTTCAAACTAATGGAATAAAGACAGAGTATGACATTTTTATACGACTATCAGAGTAGGTTTTACGGCGGCCCGTCATCGGCGAGGGTCGGTCTGAGGCATCGGCGCGACTCCAGATATCTGGCCATTTATTTGCCGTCGGCCGCTCGGGCAGACGGCCGTTTTCAATTACTGGCAGACGCGGCCGGAGGCAGCCGGCCGGGGCGCGTTAAAAATTAGCCGCCACCGCACTTTTTCGGCTAATCATCGGAGCATCATTTCCGCGGCGCCAATCAGCCATTAAATTCGCGTTCGCCAACACCAGTAAAAACTGTGAGAAGAATAAAGAGCGACAATGCTCACGAGGAAGCAGACCAGAAGGAGAAAGCTATGGTCGTATGTCGGGCAGGGATATAATGCTCCCAACAGCGTCTCGCGTCGGCGTCGGCAGGCTGGCATACAATATTCAGCGTGTAGAAGTGGATAGTACAACTCGGATATAAACGATACACTCGCGGCACATATCATGGGTCCGGCGCAGCAGAAAACAGATATAGTGGCGGTTCATATCGTAATTCCAACAGAGCATAAAACAGACCAACTCGCAGCTCATAACGTAACTCCAACAGAGCAGAAAACAGATTAACTTGTGGCTCATAGCATAAGTCCAGCAGAGCAGAAAGCAGATCAACCCTCGGCACGTACAATGCATTCAACAAAGCAAAAACAGATCAACTCTCGACACCTATATTCAGCATAGCAGAAAGCATGTAGCACCTCGTCGAACATATCATAAACGGAATACACCCGATAAACAGATACTACTGCGATACGCCATGTAACCAAGACGGCAGACAACGGCAAACTTGAGGCACATGCCATGTGTTCAAATTAAAGATAAATCCTTCATGCACCAACGAGGGGAAAGCTGCTGACATGCACGGAACCGAGGGCATCGGGAAGGAGTGTAACAATGTCGAAACCCCTCCAGGTGATGGGATGCGCAAATAAACCTGTTTTATTATTATAAGCCATAATAATGAGATCTAGATGGCATTGCCAAAACGTATGTATAATGAGAAAGTACAATCAAAGGATGTCCACACACTGTACTTTTATTTAAAAAAAGTTTTGCGTTTTGGCCTTCCAAAACGGTAGGTTCCACAACTTAATCAGGTCACCAGCTGTTTCGGAACTTGGTCTGAAATGTGTAAACTAGTGGGTACACTAGGTGCACTATTTGTGCAACAAGTACCACGCAAATGAATGTTACTAACGCAACTATACATTTGTCATGAATAACGTTTAAGACTTGGCTGATAGCAATCAACACGTCCTAAGCGCAAATGCATTCTAAAACTACACTCAGCAAACGTTTAAAACAAATGACACCCCTTGTGCTGTTCCAGCAGTAGAGGTCAGCAGCTAGTCTGTTCGAATATATTCTAACCACTCGCCTCTGAAATAGTGTGTTGGATCCTAGATGTGTCCCACGGTCGGGACCGAAGACAACAGCGGAGCATACCTGTTGGCGGAACACAGCTACGGGAGACAACAGCGGAGCATACCTGTTGGCGGAACACAGCTACGGGAGACAATAGCGGAGCATACCTGTTGGCGGAACACAGCTACGGGAGACAACAGCGGAGCATACCTGTTGGCGGAACACAGCTACGGGAGACAACAGCGGAGCATACCTGTTGGCGGAACACAGCTACGTGAAACAACAGCGGAGCATACCTGTTGGCGGAACACAGCTACGGGAGACAACAGCGGAGCATACCTGTTGGCGGAACACAGCTACGGGAGACAACAGCGGAGCATACCTGTTGGCGGAACACAGCTACGGGAGACAACAGCGGAGCATACCTGTTGGCTGAACACAGCTACGGGAGACAACAGCGGAGCATACCTGTCGGCGACACACAGCTACGGGAGACAACAGCGGAGCATACCTGTTGGCGGAACACAGCTACGGGAGACAACAGCGGAGCATACCTGTTGGCGGAACACAGCTACGGGAGACAACAGCGGAGCATACCTGTCGGCGACACACAGTTACGCAGCGTGTCAAACTCCTTTTTTTTTTGTCAGCGTAAACTGCAACAAGACTACCAATGTTCCCTTTCAAAGATGGAAATAAGTGATCCAATAGTATATATCAGTATAAATAATGGATTCAATAGTATATATGCATTTTGTGCATTCATGTTTAACACAACGCTAAGCTCTGTGCAGTGCTCAGCAGCACTGAGCAAATTTGAAAGCCCAAGGCAAGTGGTTTTAACTATATCTCATATACCGTGAATATTTAAAAGCCAACTGATGAGAGCCAGTAAGGAATAAAAAGGAGCATAAATGGCCAAGAACCAAAGCGTTTGCCATGTGGAGTGTCGTTTGCTACCAGTTTCCAAAATTGGCTAAATTGCAGTCGCGCCATACAGCCCACGGCATGAGATAGGCGTGCCTACTACTAGATAGGAAACAGTCGCGTCATACAGACCACGGCATGAGACAGCCGAGCCTACTATTAGGCAGGAAGCAGTCGCGCTATACAGCCCACGTTCTGAGACGACCGTGTCATATAATCCTAGGCAGCAGGAGACAGTCGTGCCATATGCTCCTAGGCAGGAGAAAGCCGTGCCACGTAGCCCACGGCGGGAGACCGCTATGGCAAATAGCACACGACGGGAGCCAGCCATGCCATATAGCCCACGGGGAGGGAGACATCCGTGATATATACCCCTCGGCGAGAAACGAGGGATGAGCAGCCGGTGAGCAGTCTCGGGCCAATTAGGAGTTCAATTTTGTCGCCGCGCCGACTTCTGTGCGCCAGGCACTACTTGATGACCAATATTGGCCGTTTGATTAGCCGGCGAATGAGCGACAGACCGCAAACACGCCGGAAAATGAAACAAAGCCGGCCGGACGGCCGGGCAGCGGCGACGCCGATTTCCCGGGGGAGAGCGGGCGCGCGCCGCCGCGACACAGACAGATCGACGGACGGACGGCCTAATAAAACGGCCGGCAGCCGACACACGTCCGCGGCACGTCAGCAGGCGGCACGCGACTTCCGCCCCCTCTCCCGGCTCCACCACCGACGGCGCTCTTCTGGTAAAGGCGCACCCTGTGACACTCATGACACTACTGCAGGACCCGGCCGGACCGCCTCAGGTGTGTGTGTGTGTGTGTGTGTATGTGGCTGTCGTGCATACCTGGGGAGCAGACATTGGCGGCAGAGCAGACCTAGAGGCAACAATAGTAGGCTTCCCGGGAGGGATTCGCATCCAAGCCTGGTCAGAGCACAGCCATCAGTGGCTCTCCACTAGAGGTGGCAGATGTAAGCTCAGTCCGACAGCCCGGTCAGAAAGCCCACTTAGGACCGCGGGCTTTTCGACCGGTCATCGAATATGTCAGTCTTTCAATCTGTTTGTTGATTTTATCTCAATTTCTTAAATCAATACAAACTCATCTAGGGCAGTTTGAGGGACTAGTTCCCGTTTTTTTTTTGCCTGTTTTACCTCATTACTGTGCATGGTAATCGTCGATAGTAACATGATACATTACTTTAGCCAGACAGTTAATAGTTGCAACGAAATAAGCCTTAGAATTTGAGCGCGGGCTGAAAACGAAAGCGAAAGAGGAAGCAATAGTGAGTGAGGTTATTTACCCACCTACGTAGATATGGTAGATAGATGGGCGATATGGTAGAGAGTGTCATGTCTTCCTACACCCATTGATAATCTATTGCATTAACAGTTGCACCAGCACAATTGACATCTTGCAACAAAGGCCATTAAAATTACACAGCAGAATGGACCTGAAAACCTCACATCTAAAAGCCATAGGCTAAGGTCAATGCATACATTTAATTTGCAACTTCATAGTAGCCCCTTCTTGTAATATTCCCATTGACATCAGCAAAACATGGAAGCATCTGCATGAGGCATCATACTCAATCTGTTCCACCACAATGATGATTAGAGTCTTGACGTCTGCCAACATATCAATGTATGCATACAAGCATATATGCATATAATTAATGCATATATGCAATGTATGCATATATGCATATAATTTATCACCCACATCCACCATGTAGGGGAAGAGGGGAAACACCTAAGACATGTAACAAATGGCTCTACTGCTGCTCCTGTATGGCCGAGCCAGTAATTGTACTGTTGACTGAAAACAAAGATAAAGAAGGTATCCATATTCAAAAAGTTCCTTTCAATAAAAATTTTCAAAGGATTTGCAAGGAGGATTATTTTTTCATATTACTTTGTGGTGGTGAGTCATATCCTGAACATGAAAATGTGGTGCAGGATTGCTTCACTGTAGCTGCTGTGGTGCAGGTTATTATTTGCCAATAAAAAAAAATGCCAATAGAATTTATATAAAAAATATTGGAGGTCGCTACCTAATGGCTTTCCTAAGCTAACCATTCTTGGAAGCCTAAAATGGCAACCGCAGACTTCAATAGCTCAGTAAGCGAAGAATTGGTAGGACTATGCAATGAGATCTTCATATTTCAGTAGAGAAAGGTCCATGGTGTATGGACATTGCTATCTTTTTCTTATTTATGCATTAAACGCGTCATGTGAGATGGTCAAATGTGGGTGTTTGGCAAATAAAACATATTCCGATCCCCCTTCTCCTATTTCCTCATTTAGATATCTGAACTATCATGAAATGACAAATTAATGTTCACTAAACAAACTAAGCTTTTCATGATTCATCAATCAATTATCAAGGTACTACAGCATTGGGGTACAGCTTACAGTGTACCATTACCTGCCATGGAATGCCAGGTATCCCACTGTGAAGGAAAAATATAAAGGAAATTTGAATGTACGAACAGCTTCCCTTTCACTGGAGTGGAACACATGGTGTCCAGCTAAAGCATATATATTACATGCCATGGCCCTTCCCATTATTTCACACATTTTACTTTTAAAAAACATTGCACAAACGTTTCCTGTTCGTTCACACGACACCAAAATGCCCTGTACTTGAAAGAAAAAGGTTAGCTGTTGCATTACCACCACCATAGATTACTTCCCCTTTCGAGCTTCATATTTTCTCGAAAATCGTTCAGCTTAGTGCCACAACCACTCACCTTGTTCTTCATGACGCGACTCGGTCGAAAAACGTCGCCGAGAAATACCCGATCCAGACTTCACTGCGCGTCTCTGGCTTTGCCGCTTCGAGGGACCCCATATCTGACGTCATCAACACGAGGATTTTAAAAGACAACACTGAACAGAAATCACTGAATTAGGTAGGAAATATACCTCGTATGAGCAAAATACTTGAGCTTTGTATACGAAATAGTTCGTACGTTTGTTTTTCAACGAAATATTCCTTACGTGAAATTTGTCCATTGTACTAGAGACTTCACTCAGTTTGTAAACACTTTGTCGACTTTTTCCTGTCCCCACTATAGTTCCTAGCTAAATCCAATTATTTTCCTCGTTTTGCTGCTCTGGTTTTCTGCTTCACATAGTATCTAGCTTTTGATATGACCTTAGATTTATGATATTTGAAGCTTCCTTAAACACTCTAAATGCATCTTTCTGGGCCCTAATTGTTTTTGTTAAATCAGGCGTAACCCATGCTCGCTTTCCTACCCTTCTTTTGCACCTTTGCTTTTTGGGGACATGTCTAATCTGAATTTCCCTGAAGGAAAATTTGAACTTTTCCCACATTTCACAGGCATTTAAATTGGATAAATCTTCCCATTCTATGGCACATAAAGCCGCTCTCATGCGGTCAGTCTGTCGTGCTAAATTTGGAATATTTGCCAAATTCTCCTTCATTGTGCTATCTATAGCTATCTATAGCTATCTATAACTATAGCTATGTTATGGTCACTTCTTCCCAGAGTTTCTCCCACAGCCATGTCTTAGACTAAATCACTTAAATATGAGAAGACAAGGTTCAATAATGAACCCTGCCTAGCTCGTTCCGTTACACATTGGTGTAAAAACAGGTCCCCTTTAATGTATTTTCTATATATTTTACATGATGGGGAGCCAACAGCAACACTTTCATATCCTTTTGGATTAAAGTCGCCAAGAATAAGGAATTTCCTCCAAAAGTTTATACTGATTTCCTCGCATATCACCTTATCGAGCTCCAGTTGCTGAGAATATGGCAAAGCTCCCGATGAGTACAAAGCTCTTATCATCAGCTTATTGCTATTGCCTTTCCTCACAGCGACATCAATCCAAATGGACTCCACACACATTTTTTTAAACCCCATCTGCTACTTTTTGAGAACTAAATAAGCTATTCACATAGAGTATTACACCACCCCCTTTCTCTGCTGGACCCCTATTGCACGAAAACATGTAGTATCCCTGGATCTCATAGTCCTGCAAGTTATCCCCTAAAAACCCTTACTGACCCATGCCTCAGTAATGCAAACAAAATATGGTTCCTCTTCGGCAACATAACAATTGAACTCATCAGATTTGGAACGTATACCTCTGAGCATTAAGCATCATACACTTAAAATATGTTCCATAACCATCTTTGGCTTTTTCATGCAGAGCAGCTCTTTCATTTCTGGATGAGCTATCACTTCACCCCCTTGACTTACTACTATCCCCATTTACTGACTGCGAGGGTCTGTTGCATGGGCTGTCACTTTTGGCATATCCCAGAGATGGCAGTGCCACTTCATCCCTCCCCACCGCATTGCCTAGTTTCCCTGAAGGACATGCTCATATAATTTACTTAACACATGCACCCCCTTCTCTGAGAAGTGCAGGCCATCACTCTAATAGAGGTCCCATGAGTCATAAAACCTGCACCACTCGTCAACAAAGGTTAATACATGTCAGTTGAAAAAGGAAGTCTTGATAAGAGGATTACATCCATTGCACGTTCCGGGAGTGAACGAGACTATCCACAGTGATGTGAACGACCTACATGACCTTAATTAGACAAAAATGCAATGACACTACTTTATGTGTAAAACATAAATGTGTTTCAAGAACTGGTCTTTTGGTCGAGCCTTAATGTATTTAACCGGGCCCCAACCGGGCTTGATACTATCAGACTGGCCGATCCGGTCTGTGGTTCCAGCATTTTTTGGCATGTGTCACCTCCACTCTCCATGCAAGGATCGATGTCGGGATATAAATTCCGAATTCCGAATGTCAGGTCGTACGATATATATATATATATATATATCCCATATAGCCTAAGCATCATTTCACTTTTTCGCATGTATCTTTAAATAAGCAGTGCCCTAAATCAAGATAAATATGTGAATCGCTTCCAAATAAACATGATTAAGTCTGAATTGGTCTCGTTTATCAACATTGTGTCTGTGTATTCACTTCGCTCGCTCATTCACTCACTCCGTCTGAATGAGACCATATATTCAAGTAAGGTGGCAGGGGCAGAGCTGGTCTCCTGAGCATGCATTCCTCCCGAGGTTCATCTGGGACGGGTGTCACCATCACACTACATCGTCAAGTGCACGATGACATCGGCTCAAACCCCCCAGGTCAACAACACTGGCCAGACTTACAGGGACTGTGCATGCCATCGCCGTCTGTGCTGGGTTCGCGATTGGAGCCGCCGCCCATTTCCAGCGACACGAGGTGGCACTGGACGTCCTACCACGCCACTGTACAGGGGCGACAGAGACGCCGACGCTCAATTCAATACAACAGACACTAATCAACTCCATTTGGGCGGGCTTCATGCTGGCTCACTGGAGGACCATCAAGGCTGTGTCATTACACTCGCATCTCCAAGGACTGCTGATGATAAAATGATGGCCATAAAATCAAAATTGGCCTGGAAGTGGCTGGCGGAGGGAGCGGCTACAGCGCCTGGGCCAGTATTGATAGTGGTTCCGTCCACACCACCAACCACGGGTCAGCTCACGCCGTATCAGTCGGCCAGTACCACAAAGCCACTGTAGTGTACCACCAGGATTCTGACTAGATATGCACAAAGGAGATGGCCACATGCGTGCGCACGGATTCGGCCAAATTGCCAAAATTTGCATACTGTATTATGACGAGAAAAAAAGTAACTGTGAAATTAGTTCTGGCTTAGAGAAAGCGTCAGTCGGAGCATGTTTCAGAAAGCTACTTGTAAACTAGTTATTATGTGATCTTTGAGAAACGGCGCGTGTTGCAAACATACAATAGTATTTGAAGCAAAATAAAAACAACACTGGTGCCCCAAACTGTTGGACGGACCTGCACCGAATTTGATACGTCCCAGGGTGGTTTGGCGACCCCGATTGTTTGTAAGCATCCCTAAAGTTGCCTGGGACACACCGACTTGTTTTAAGCATCCCAGTTATCAGATATGAAAGCACTAAAAATCAATTTTGCTATTCGTCTCCTAACGCCAGAACATCATTAATAACAGGCCGCAGAACACCATTAATACATCCAGCAACGCGCCATAGACAGATCAACGCGACAGGTTTTGGCGGTGATAGAATAACGATACGCTTAGCAAATTCAAGCGCCACTAAAAAAAAATGCTTAGAATCATAACACGAAATGCAAACGCTTAACGATCACAAAAAAGTCCGCCAAAGCGAAGACACAGTACAGACAATATGGAAATATATAGCTAAATTATAAAGAAGGTGACTTGTGGGCGGGGAGTGGTCAAAATATTGGGCTTTGGGTACCCGGTTCAACACTCGCCCCACTCGGGATATTTCCCAATCCTGAAGGGTAGCGACGGGGGAGACTCGAAACCACACTCCTTCGATTGTGAGACGGGAAACTTACCCTGGACTACTTGTCCCCCGGGCTGTAGGAGAGGTAGTGAAGATCGCATCAGGATCAACATTTTCCTTAGCATGCATTAGCATGCGTATCACCTTAAAATATGTCGTAGCCTTATTCTTGCAACAGCAGTTTTTCCTGACCAACTAAAAGTCGCTACTTCCAAACCTACTTCTAAATCAGGACAGGAATATTAATGAAGGAACAACCTGTCGTTCTTTGCAATCGTGCCGAAAGTCTGAAGAAATCACATTCTGCCTTATCATTTTAAAATCGCAGTGGCATTGCATATCGCTTTCAAACCATGTTCGGTGAGGACAAAAATTCCACATGTACATCATTAATTGATGAAAGAATTGCTGAAAAGGGAGTCATTTCTAACACATTTTAGTCGTTGAAAAGGTAATCGGCAGTTAGCATATCCATTCGTATGACGAGGAAAAAACATTATAGGTGTGCCTGGATATGGTGGCAACAAGAAGCAAATATGAGAAGCAAATGCATTTAAGGATAGCGTGCAAACGTACGTAAACAAATGTACGAATGCGCAGATGCATGTATGGTGCATGGAAGTAAACGCAAATGTACTCAAAGGGATGCATGCACAAATTTACTTAAACAAAATGCATGTACGTAGCCACATACGCAGGCACAAACGTACGTAAGTACAAATTCACGGCTGCGCTTACGTACTTGTAATCACAAGTTCGGTCTCATCCCTAATTCCAGTCCGATCATGGCACTGAACTCAGCCCTGGTCCTCATCCAGAACCTAGCCCAGGGGTTCTCTAAGGGTGAGAAAATTGGAACATCAAATTCTTGAACGTCAAAATGGATGCGCCAGGGTATGTCGAAACGAGGATGACACGATATATGCTTCCCAGGCGTGATTATACATCTGCAGACAAATCGTCAGCTACATTTTCCAACTGTGAGCCGAATTCTTTCCCCTCCACATTGCATGCCACATATGACGTAGGGTGCTGTCGGTGCGTTTCGCAGCGACTGCTGGTTCAGATCCGGCCCGCCAGTTTGACAACACACATGCATGACCAGCCGACATGAATCCTGGGCGGAGGTATGGTCCGGCAGCGGCGTATTCTGGTGTGCGGCGGCAGCCGGTGACACGACAGCTGACGTACGGCGGCCACGTGGCGTGGCGTGTTCGGTGGTGCCACAAATCAGGTGACAATTTACTGTATGATCAGGGTGCGAGGCCGCGTCGAGCCACGTCGCGCATACCCATCTCGACGTCAGCCACTTCCGTTCGGCATCGGCGATTGGCGCGGCTTGTGGTGGCAGCAAAAACAGCGTCTCGTGTGTCGGGGCCGCGGTGACAGGTCGCCCGACACGACACCGTCGTCTCGACGGGCGCCCGCTGTGCATGCGACACTGACCGACGGCGACACGCCGCGCCGGCGCCGCCAGACGGCGCAGATCGCTGCCGAGCCCGACCTGCCCCGACATCGCCTCCGGTGATGGGATGGTGGCCATGTCACTTGACCACCCGGCCACGCACGCTCTTTTCATTGTTCAATAGTTAGGACGAGGAGCCTTGGCCATCTAAAGTGCCCGTCGGGTCGGCGGTGTGGTCGATGATGCTTGGTGATCTGACAAGAGATATTCAGCGGCCGGAGCGGATCACCTGCGGCTCGGGTCGGGCCGGCGCCGGTGCGCGCAGTTCCGGACATCGGTCGGCTCAGACGGCGGTCAGTCGGCTCCGCTCGCCAGATCACAGCCAGAGGACGCAGTGTCGGCGCGACCGTGATCCATGCGCCACGCCTCCAGAACCGATACGTCTCCAACCGCAATTAATGCCGCCGTAACTTCGATTATGACGTCACTGGGATTGGGCGTCGTGCCGACGCGGCCGCAGCGCTATTAGGCGGGCGGCCGACCGGGTTCGGCGCGCGAACCGCCCGCGGCCGTGTCGGCAGTCGGCCGCTCCGGCTGAGGGCGACGCTCCGGCTGAGGGCGCCGCTCCGGCTGAGGGCGCCGCTCCGGCTGAGGGCGCCGCTCTGGCTGAGGGCGCCGCTCCGGCTGAGGGCGCCGCTCTGGCTGAGGGCGCCGCTCTGGCTGCGGGCGCCGCTCCGGCTGAGGGCGCCGCTCTGGCTGAGGGCGCCGCTCTGGCTGCGGGCGCCGCTCTGGCTGAGGGCGCCGCTCTGGCTGAGGGCGCCGCTCTGGCTGAGGGCGCCGCTCTGGCTGCGGGCGCCGCTCCGGCTGAGGGCGCCGCTCTGGCTGAGGGCGCCGCTCTGGCTGCGGGCGCCGCTCTGGCTGAGGGCGCCGCTCCGCCTGAGGGCGCCGCTCCGCCTGAGGGCGCCGCTCTGGCTGAGGGCGCCGCTCTGGCTGAGGGCGCCGCCCCGGTCGTCGAGTGGCGGCGGCCGTGTTTTCAGCCGGATTTTCCACACGACAGCCACCCAAAGGCGGCTCCGGTGGGGGGCGGGCCGACGTTCGACGGACTCCGACCGCGTGGCGGAGCGCCGCCATTCAGCCGACACACCCCTGATTACCGCCAGCATTCACCACGCTCATCTTCGGCCTTTCCAAATCAGTAGATAGCTTTTTGATCCGGTCGGGCGACGAGCGCGCGCGCCCCATTGGGCATCGCCGTTATTGCAGAGCGCGAGCGCCGCCGGCGACCGGGGCTCGCGGCTCGGCTCTAATGGAAGACGACGGATGGCTGTATACAGGCACACTGATGTATGAAGGAGAGATGCAGTGGGGAAGAAAGGACGATGAGCGACGAGAAGTATCGGCCGGTTATTAATGAGAGCGGCGCTGCCGCCGCCGCTGCCGCCGCCGCTGCCGCCGCCGCTGCCGTCGCCGCCGCTGCCCGGCCATACATCAGGCCGGCCTCCGACTGCGAATGCGGCGCACAATGCGCTGCCCCCCATAGCGAACACAGCCATCATTAGCGACGCTCGTAGCGCGGCGGCTGTGTGCGGCCGACGATCGCCGCCGCCGTCGGCCCCGCTACACGCCGCTGGGTGGCACGGCGCGGCCGATGGGAACCGGACCGTGGCGGTCCGGTCTGGTCACTGTCCTGTAACGCTGCACTGACACCGGCTGTCTGCTGGCCGGCCGTCCTGACAGGTGACGCACACGTCTCCCCTGTCCGGCCAGGGTGACACACACGTCTCCCCTGTCCGGCCAGGGTGACGCACACGTCTCCCCTGTCCGGCCAGGGTGACGCACACGTCTCCCCTGTCCGGCCAGGGTGACACACACGTATCACCTGTCCGGCCAGGGTGACGCACACGTCTCCCCTGTCCGGCCAG
Organism: Imbricaverruca yamaguchii; assembly: GCA_034440575.1. Classification (NCBI taxonomy): domain Eukaryota; kingdom Metazoa; phylum Arthropoda; class Thecostraca; family Neoverrucidae; genus Imbricaverruca; species Imbricaverruca yamaguchii. The sequence goes on from JAOTOL010001449.1 coordinate 620,249, forward strand.
GGTGACGCACACGTATCACCTGTCCGGCCAGGGTGACGCACACGTCTCCCCTGTCCGGCCAGGGTGACGCACACGTCTCCCCTGTCCGGCCAGGGTGACACACGTATCACCTGTCCGGCCAGGGTGACGCACTGTCCGGCCAGGGTGACGCACACGTCTCCCCTGTCCGGCCAGGGTGACACGCCACACGTCTCCCCTGTCCGGCCAGGGTGACGCACACGTATCACCTGTCCGGCCAGGGTGACACACACGTCTCCCCTGTCCGGCCAGGGTGACGCACACGTCTCCCCTGTCCGGCCAGGGTGACACACACGTCTCCCCTGTCCGGCCAGGGTGACACACACGTCTCCCCTGTCCGGCCAGGGTGACGCACACGTCTCCCCTGTCCGGCCAGGGTGACGCACACGTCTCCCCTGTCCGGCCAGGGTGACGCACACGTCTCCCCTGTCCGGCCAGGGTGACACACATGTCTCCCCTGTCCGGTCAGGGTGACACACACGTCTCCCCTGTCCGGCCAGGGTGACGCACACGTCTCCCCTGTCCGGCCAGGGTGACACACACGTATCACCTGTCCGGCCAGGGTGACGCACACGTCTCCCCTGTCCGGCCAGGGTGACGCACACGTCTCCCCTGTCCGGTCAGGGTGACGCACACGTCTCCCCTGTCCGGCCAGGGTGACGCACACGTCTCCCCTGTCCGGTCAGGGTGACGCACACGTCTCCCCCGTCCGGCCAGGGTGACGCACACGTCTCCCCTGTCCGGTCAGGGTGACACACACGTCTCCCCTGTCCGGTCAGGGTGACGCACACGCAGGGTGGGAATTTTGGGCCTCTCCTGGAGTATGGAGACCTAAGGACATTTTATTCTCCAGGATTGTGACTGCAAATGTTGAACTTTTTTATTCTCCGAATGAAACGTGCCAATTTATGGATGACATTTTGCTTCCAGGATCTCAGTACAGCTCCAACAATGCAGTTTCCAGTCCATCATACAAATTAGAAGCCTGGACAACAGAACAGAAGAGTATGGCATAGCAGGTCATAAGGCATGAAATGCAGGTTGCAGTCAATTGCCCAGGAATCATATCATGTTATATCAGAATACCTACAAGTTTGTGGTGGTTGTTTCGATTGCATTGTGCATGTGTCAAACAAACTATGTCCTGGCTCAGTCTAAGCCCCAATCAAGGCCGAACTCGCGGGGGTTACTCAGGTAATCGTTGGTGTGCACGATGCCTCCAAATCCGAACGAAACAAAAGCATCGACATAGCATAGAAACAATAGAGAACAAAATAATGTAAATTTCGGAACTAGTTATTACCTCAGCCAATTACTCTCCAGGATATTTTCACACTGGCAGGACGGCGGCCCAGCACAATCACTCTGTAACCACAGATGAATCGTCATTCGGCTTGCGCCAATCTCGTCTCATTCTAAATAACAAAGATATGAGGGATTAGGTTTTCGTATGTCTTCAGAATTCTGTCGAAATGACGCTTCAGAAGGAAATATTGGAATATACCACGATTCTTCTTCATAATTCCGGGAAATACTGGCGTTACACCAAAAAATTTCCATTACGAAACCTCTCGTCTTGCTGCCATATCTTGCGACCATAGTGGAACTCGAAATATGCACAACGACGTCATATACTCGCATATCGGACCCGAGGTCCTGTTCTCCAGCCGCATTCCAATCGGAGACTACCGGAGAACGTAATTCTGGACATCTCAGACAGTTTTCAGTAATTCTGTTAATTTCATGAAATAGAGCATTCAATTTCGAATTGAAATGCATAAAATAGCACCAGCTAGCGAACTTCATTGATGGCAGAAGACCTATTTTTGGGAGCCATGTAAATTCTTTAAAAAATGCAAAAGACCTTGGGTTACTTTGGTATGAATTCCACGTCAATTCGCAAAACTACAGTAACCCATCAAGAGAAAAGCATCTGAATAGTAGTTTTATCACTTCAGCAACTGCAGTAACTGTGCATGTACGGAGGTATTACGTTCTCCGGGCCATTTATGGTCACAATTAGACGTCATTTAAAATAGTTACGAAAAATCTATCATTTCATCATTTGACCACCCTTGGATACGTCGCCGTTAGGACAGAACAATATCCGTACTAGAGTAGGAGAATTAACAAATTATTGGGACGGTCTCGCCCGATTCATGTTTTGATCTAGGATAAAGACAACGTAATTTCATGATTAGGAACATATATCTTCAGTGTATTGATTCCTATATAACTGAAGAAAAAAGGTAACACCGTATTGACATATGAATTCCTATTAAAGGCGACAGGAATTGAGGTCAAGCAGCGGTCTTGAAATTGTGTAAATATTGCAGTCATGTTTACACAGCGACCACACTTTGACCGCGCGTTTCGCCTCGCTGCTTTGTCCCCTTCCCTTTGCGCGAAGATCTTTGTCTCCATTGGTTGGGTATACTCGGGTTGAGACAAAGTTTTGAGAGCTTTCCGGAGAAAAACCTAGTAAGTGCGAGTGAATTAAGTGGGCGTAATTGAAGTGACTTAGGGTCCAGTAAAGGGGTGTAAGTATGCTTGTAAGTAAGCGGCTTGTAAGCTTTTCAGCAATCATCTTTTTTGGGGGGGCTCCGACACCAGTAGCTTTCTGTTTTTTTAGGGGGGGGGGTGGGGTCTGAGGCCATTTTTTTTATTCTCCGACTCCATGGGCAGGAATATCTTCTTTTTCTTGGAGGGCTCCGATACAAATTTTTTATTCTCCGACTCCAGGTCAACGAACCACTTTTCCAACGCTGCGCACACGTCTCCCCTGTCCGGTCAGGGTGACGCACACGTCTCCCCTGTCCGGCCAGGGTGACGCACACGTCTCCCCTGTCCGGTCAGGGTGACACACACGTCTCCCCTGTCCGGCCAGGGTGACACACACGTCTCCCCTGTCCGGCCAGGGTGACGCACACGTCTCCCCTGTCCGGTCAGGGTGACGCACACGTCTCCCCCGTCCGGCCAGGGTGACGCACACGTCTCCCCTGTCCGGCCAGGGTGACACACACGTATCACCTGTCCGGCCAGGGTGACGCACACGTCTCCCCTGTCCGGCCAGGGTGACACACACATATCACCTGTCCGGCCACAGTGGCGGACGCTGGGATTTTCATTCTTAGTAAGTAGAAAACGCACATTGCAATATGCACTGCAGCTGTCGCCTCCAGACGATCAGAGGTGCACTGCCTACTGACGATCAGAGGTCCCCTTGAGTGCGCTAAAAAGAAAAGTATCGCCTTCCAAGTCGACTGGATTTGATTTGATTGTGGCTTTACGACGCACTCAGTAGCCGAGGACATATGGTGTCGCTTACCTCTCATCCTGGCAGAAAGGGGGCATCGTGGGGGAATCGAACCCCGTACCTTTGGTGTGTCAGATGCTCAGCTTAACCACTGAGCTACCAGCGCCCCGCGCACCGGATCGACAGGCCGCACGAAAACGAAAATGAACGAAAATGATCGAGAGGCCCAATCAAGTCACCCACTTGGACACCTTGGACACCTTGGCTGTGCATATCCACAGCAATGGCCAGACCATACTGCATAACAAGGGAGCAACCCCAATCCCGCAATGATCCCTTGCCCATTTGCTACTCGGCATTAATTGTCACGAGTGCTGAGTCCGCACCCTCCCCTACGGACAGTGGTCCAGCACGCCAGCGAGCCAGTGGCCCCTCCGCGCCAGTCAGGCCTGCGGCGCGACTCTGGCCGGACGGTTGTCTACTGTTCAGAGGGCCACCAACAGCGCTCACACGCCACTGGCCGGCACGCCAGCGAGGGTGCGCGGACTGTTGGCAATTTCCGCATCCGGTGTTGAAAGCCGAGTTATTGAATGCTATCCGGCGATCGAAACCGGCGGCCGGACCGTGACGCCGTGTGGCCGGCTCGCCACCTCAAAGCAGGAGACGCCAGACACATAGTGACACGACCCGCCACCTCACGACAGGAGACGCCAGACACACAGTGGACGACTCGCCACCTCAAAGCAGGAGACGCCAGACACATAGTGACACGACCCGCCACCTCACGACAGGAGACGCCAGACACACAGTGGACGACTCGCCACCTCAAAGCAGGAGACGCCAGACACATAGTGACACGACCCGCCACCTCACGACAGGAGACGCCAGACACACAGTGGACGACTCGCCACCTCAAAGCAGGAGACGCCAGACACATAGTGACACGACCCGCCACCTCACGACAGGAGACGCCAGACACACAGTGGACGACTCGCCACCTCAAAGCAGGAGACGCCAGACACATAGTGACACGACCCGCCACCTCACGACAGGAGACGCCAGACACACAGTGGACGACTCGCCACCTCAAAGCAGGAGACGCCAGACACATAGTGACACGACCCGCCACCTCACGACAGGAGACGCCAGACACACAGTGGACGACTCGCCACCTCAAAGCAGGAGACGCCAGACACATAGTGACACGACCCGCCACCTCACGACAGGAGACGCCAGACACACAGTGGACGACTCGCCACCTCAAAGCAGGAGACGCCAGACACATAGTGACACGACCCGCCACCTCACGACAGGAGACGCCAGACACACAGTGGACGACTCGCCACCTCAAAGCAGGAGACGCCAGACACATAGTGACACGACCCGCCACCTCACGACAGGAGACGCCAGACACACAGTGGACGACTCGTCACCTCACGACAGGAGACGCCAGACACACAGTGGACGACTCGCCACCTCACGGCAGGAGACGCCAGACACACAGTGGACGACTCGCCACCTCACGACAGGAGACGCCAGACACACAGTGGACGACTCGCCACCTCACGACAGGAGACGCCAGACACACAGTGGACGACTCGCCACCTCACGACAGGAGACGCCAGACACACAGTGGACGACTCCCCACCTCACGACAGGAGACGCCAGACACACAGTGGACGACTCCCCACCTCACGACATGAGACGCCAGACACACAGTGGACGACTCGCCACCTCACGGCAGGAGACGCCAGACACACAGTGGACGACTCGTCACCTCACGGCATGAGACGCCAGACACACAGTGGACGACTCCCCACCTCACGACAGGAGACGCCAGACACACAGTGGACGACTCCCCACCTCACGACATGAGACGCCAGACACACAGTGGACGACTCGCCACCTCACGACAGGAGACGCCAGACACACAGTGGACGACTCGTCACCTCACGACAGGAGACGCCAGACACACAGTGGACGACTCGTCACCTCACGGCATGAGACGCCAGACACACAGTGGACGACTCACCATCTCACGGCATGAGACGCCAGACACACGGTGGCCGACTCGCCACCTCACGGTAGGAGATGCCAGACACACAGTGGACGACTCCCCACCTCATGACATGAGACGCCAGACACACAGTGGACGACTCACCATCTCACGGCATGAGACGCCAGACACACGGTGACCGACTCGCCACCTCACGGTAGGAGATGCCAGACACACGGTGGCCGACTCGCCACCTCACGGTAGGAGATGCCAGACACACAGTGGACGACTCCCCACCTCATGACATGAGACGCCAGACACACAGTGGACGACTCACCACCTCACGGCATGAGACGCCAGACACACGGTGGCCGACTCGCCACCTCACGGTAGGAGATGCCAGACACACGGTGGCCGACTCGCCACCTCACGGTAGGAGATGCCAGACACACGGTGGCCGACTCGCCACCTCACGGTAGGAGATGCCAGACACACAGTGGACGACTCCCCACCTCACGACATGAGACGCCAGACACACGGTGGCCGACTCGCCACCTCACGGTAGGAGATGCCAGACACACAGTGGACGACTCGCCACCTCACGGTAGGAGATGCCAGACACACGGTGGCATCAAAGTGCGACTCGCCACCTCACGGTAGGAGATGCCAAACACGCGACACACAGTGGACGACTCGCCACCTCACGGTAGGAGATGCCAGACACACGGTGGCCGACTCGTCACCTCACGGTAGGAGATGCCAGTACTATGCACACGGTGGCCGACTCGCCACCTCACGGTAGGAGATGCCAGACACACGGTGGCCGACTCGCCACCCCTCACGGAGGAGATGCCAAAAACACGGTGGCGTCCTCACGGTAGGAGATGCCAGAACGGACTCCACACGGTAGGCCGACTCGCCACCTCACGGTAGGAGATGCCAGACACACGGTGGCCGACTCGCCACCTCACGGTAGGGCAACACACGGGCACCTCACGGTAGGAGATGCCAGACACACGGTGGCCGACTCGTCACCTCACGGAAATGCCAGACACACGGTGGCCGACTCCTCACGGTAGGAGATGCCAGACACACGGTGGCCGACTCGCCACCTCACGGTAGGAGATGCCAGACATACGGTGGCCGAGCCACCTCACGGTAGGAGATGCCAGACACACGGTGGCCGACTCGCCACCTCACGGCATGAGACGCCAGACACACGGTGGCCGACTCGCCACCTCACGGTAGGAGATGCCAGACACACAGTGGACGACTCGCCACCTCACGGTAGGAGATGCCAGACACACGGTGGCCGAGCCACCTCACGGCAGGGACCCTGAGATGACTACTGAATCCTGAGGGGCTCTCCCGATGCTCTCCCGATACCGACGTCCAGTATTCACTCCTCGGAACAGCAAAGTCGGGTATTACGCTGAAACTCCGGTCCAGAGGCCATCAACATCATCACTCTTCTACAGATGGTTGGAAGAATGTATTCATACACTTGATATTCGTGGCATTTGCATGCTGTAATTATACCGCGAAGGGTAAGCGTAAGAGAAGGAGGTCAGGGACTTCAGTAGCCTGAAGAAAGTCAGTAGAAATTGTCGCAGCAGCTGGGACACCGAAGAGGAAACAACCCGTCTTGAATACAAATGCCTGCGGACTGGTGATAAAACGAGATCCATTTGGAGATGGTGGCGCAGGTTGAAGTGCAACAACATCCCAGGGAAGCGCAAGTCAACCGCCGCGCAGCCCGCCACCCGAGCAATATCGCAACCAACGCTGGCATCATCAAGCTGACCAAGAATGTCGCGGTGCGGGGCACTCAGGCACACAGTAAAATGAACGGGCCCCGCGACACAGCCGGCACCTTTGAACTCGAGTCCGCCTTCGAGCGTGATAACACGTGCCGACAACCTACACGTTCGATCGGTGCAGAGCCAGCTCAGTGGGACACACGTGACATGTGGCCGCTGTCTGGCGACACGCCGAGGTGGTCAGTGACCGCCGCCGGGACGGCCACTGGACACAATCAGCGGGACACCGGTGCCGCGTCCGAACGCGCGGCCGCGGCCGGAAGGGTGACGTCACATGGGAGGCTCTGTTCACGGTGCGTGTCGCGTGCACCCCTCCCCAGACGCTCGGCGAGGCTGCCAAACGTGCCGGGCCACAATTATTGGCGCAACCTCTCATCCAGTCATGCATGTGTCAGGGTGGCTCGGGCTGTTTCTTGCGCACGCCAGTATGGCTTCCGTGGGATCACGATCGGCGCTATCGTTAACGGTGGGAAAATACCGCTGCACCGTTGATCAAGCCGGCAATTTGCACAGCTAATTGTTTCTGGTGGTTGAAAAGTACATTGAGCTTCGGCAACACAATAAACAGTAACGAGACGCTTCCATAATGCATGGAGTACAATGTATGGAGAATGTCGGCTTGGTGGGTTAATATGTATTTGCCCGCTTCGCACCACCCCATCAGTGGAGTTGTCGGCAACTCGCCAACACCCACGACCCCTTCCAGCGCAGCAATACGTCAGCTCGGAACGCTGTCGACAGTAGCGTGTTTCGAAAGTGGCTAAGTAGCAGGCTGATCATTGATCAGGTCAGACAAGCGGTAAGTGAGAGGGAGAGCAGGAGGGGGAGGCGACGCGGCCGCCAGTCCTGGCGGTCGCCAAATTTGCCAGGTCACCGGCGGCGTATTACCAATGACAGGGCCGGCGAGCCGGCCGCCAGCCGGACGCGCCCCACTAAGTGTTATTTAGGAATCAGATGCCATTTCTCAAGTCGATGATATTGTCATGTCGAAACTGCCCATTCAATGGACGCTATCAAACATAATTAATTACGAGGCGTCCAGCCGGCGTGGCGCGATATTTCAGAGCAGCCGCCGCTCGTGTGACCGGCGACGGGGATGGCACAACATCGCCTCGTCCTCTCCCCGCCTAGTCCAAGTCTCGCTAACAAACAAACACGCTGCCGCCGCCAACGACGACGCAGAATCAATAGTGCGGATTGGCGGTTTTTACGGCCGGGATTTGCCGATATTTGCCGGCGCGTCTTGTTTTAGTGGCGTTTAACACGCGATCGCGGCTCCGGATGTGGCGCCGCGCCGTCGATCGGGACGGCTGGGTCGCCAGGCCGCTCCGAGGGGCCGCGTCGTTTCGATGGCGGACGCGCCGCCAGTTAAAGTCGGGACCGACACAGCGGCCCGGACGGCGCGGCCGGCCACAATCCCTGGGGAGGGCCAGCCGGCTGCCAGAACGAGAGGCACGCATTAGCCGAATTAAACCTTGCGGTGGGTTATGATGCATCGATTCCGGCCGTGTTTAATTAAAAACGGGTGCAGCTCCAGGGCAATATGACTAGCTTGCGACAGGAAGCAGAGTCATTTAATCCCAGGCGTACAAGACCATTTGGCATCATACAGGCAGCTAATATACTTCATACGACCAAACAGAAAATAACGCTTAAAGCGTAAACAAATATGAGTGAAAATCCCTGAACATCTCACACCCTGAACTCGATACAAAAAATGTTCAGAAAAGCTCATTGATACCTGGAAAAAGATATGTAATTATACTGTATTTTGTATTTGTGTCCATAAAAGCATGACCACAAGTGAAAAAAAGAGACGAGTGAATACCAATAACAAAAAAAAATTATCAGTGGAGCAACACAAAACCGACGAGACGGCACTAAAACTGTATGGCAGATAAAACTGTATGCTAACTGCCAAGCAATCAAAAAGGAGGTGTATCCACCGAGCGGTTCGAACGACATTCTTGGGAGCACTTCAAGCGCAAATAACAAGGTGTTTCGGACATCCTTGAAACACCTGGAGCAGTTGCACCAACCTCAAAGCAATTGAAAGAGTCAGCTATCTGCATTGATATGCTAGCTGTGTGTCTACTTCAAATGTTCTGCAGTATCGATTGTGAATAATGCCCCAGATAACTTACTTAAAGGCTAGCACTCCGTGTTATGACAACAATCAACAGGGGATGCACACATGTTTAGTACCATGGCGTGTAAAAAATGAAATGTCCGCTTCGGTTAATGTTTTGCATAGATTAATTTATCAAACAATTACTTGATGTAGCGGTGAAACCAAAACTTACAGTACCGGACCGGAGACCGGAGACAATGACCGGCTTCGAAGACAGATAAAGATAGACACAAAGATAAAGACAGAAACAGACAGAAACACATAGAGAAAGACACAGACAGAGACAGACAGAGAGATGAGGACGGTGAAAGAGAGAGAGAGAGAGAGAGAGAGAGAGAGAGAGAGAGAGAGAGAGAGAGAGAGAGAGAGAGAGAGAGAGAGACGAGCAAGAGGCGAGTAAGAGACGAGTAAGATACGAGTAAGATAGTGCCGAGTCGGATCGGATCTGGTCAGAAGGGATCAGGTGGGTGCAGGTCACTCATATAAGTTGTTTACTCGCATACATTCGCAGCAGTGAATTCATTGGCTGCAGCATTGTTCGTAATTACGCACGCTGTATTCCACCACCCAGCAGGCCCTCCTCGAATTTCATTTCATCTCAACCACGTCGAAAGGTCAGCACATACGCAACTGCCTGTGCCAAAGCTCTTCACGCAGTTTCCTCGGGGCGGCGGCATTCTGGGCCCGCGTCGATCGTCCTCAAAGCACGCCACGCCACCACAGCGCGGCCTCAACTCGCCATTTCTGTGGCGGACTGCTGTCGCCGGGCGCCCTTCATAAATTCCCCCTGCGGCCACTGCGAGCTCGATTACGATAGAGACAAGTGACATCGGCCTGCTATGTCCAATAACTGTACGGAACCGCGGGACCGAAAAATGACGGAGATTCCTTTTATTGGGCCTTAAAGGAAGAATCAAGTGGCTAATAATTCGATGATTTACGCGTTTCAGCGATGGGAGGCGGGCAGGAAAGCGCAGTCGGTCCCGGCATCTGGCAGCAACAGATCCACAGTGACAAAGGATAGCGACAAGCCGCACCGCCGCCGGCCTGGTCAGATATCGCGCTGTGATTACCGGCCGCTCGGGCCGATAAATTAATCACCGTTCTAAAGCAGTTATCTGTATAACTGGGAGCCTGCTGTCGACACAGCCGCCCACACAGATCGGGTGGAATACGGCGCGTTGCGCGCAAAGCGCAATCAAAACTGAGACACCCGGCCCGACCAGGGCTGCAGACAACGCCGCAACAGTCAGTGCTGGAGCCCTGCCGGTGCCGGAGACAGAGCAGATCAACCATGGAGATAGGGCCCTACCGGTGCCAGACACAAAGCCAGTCAACCCTGTGGGATAGAGCCATGCCGGCGCTGGAGAAGAGCCGGTAAGCCCTAGGGGTGGAGCTGAGACAGAGAAGATCAACCCTGGAGAGCCATACTGGTACAAGAGACAGGGCCAGTCAACCTTGGGGATAGAGCTGAGACAGAGAAGATCAACCCTGGGATAGAGCCCTGCTGGTGCCAGAGACAGCCAATCAACCCCGAGGATAAAGTCCTGCCGGTGCTGGAGACAGAGCCGGTCAGTCTTGGGGACAGAGCCATGCCGGTGCCCGAAAGTCAGTCAACCATGGGCATAGAGCAGTCAGTTTCGTTCAGTAAAGTCAGTCTCACGCCGATTAGTTGTGACTGAAGAGTAGCGAAGGTGAGACTCGAACCCACAATCTTTATATTGTGAGACAGGATATTTACCCCTAGAATACTCGTCCCCCACATGTCGATACTTCTTTGGGAAGAATGTCTCCTCATTGTTCAATATTCGCCATTATATATTCAGCATTGTACATTCCACCCTAATTCACGAATAATGTATCACTGCCCCCACCGCATTGAACATTTCTGGATCCATCCACACAAGCAGTGAGCCGTGTCTGTTCTATCAGGAAAATAATCAGTGGAATGACTTTAGCAGATCTAGTCCAGGTAGGCAGTCAGCCACCAGCGCACTAATAAATATACATCAATGAGATCAACGGTATGAATACCATAGCCGCGGGTGCTCCTTGTATTCCATAATGCACATTTGTGACAGCTGAGTCAGATATGCTAATAATTCGCTAGTTGTCTATACTTCGCTCTGACTAGTTGACTCCTTGCAAAGAATCATTTTAACGAAGTTCGAATTGATGCTTGGAAATAGCCATCGTCCAATGGGATGATCCGTTACACTCACAATACGATTTTCCTCCGCCTATCCACGTACACGTAGTGAGAGTGCCCACCAGTGCGGTGGAGGGAGCTGACCACCAGTGATGGGGACACAGCTGGCCTGACCCGGAGACGGAGCCGACCACCAGTACTGATGACGGAGCCGACCAGTGCTGGTGACGGAGCCGACCAGTGCTGGTGACGGAGCCGACCAGTGCTGGGGACGGAGCCGACCAGTGCTGGTGACGGATCCGATCAGTGCTGGTGACGGAGCCGATCAGTGCTGTGGATGGAGCCGACCAATATTGGAGACGGAGCCGACCACTGCTGGGGACGGAGCCGACCAGTGCTGGTGACGGATCCGACCAATGCTGGGGACGGAGCCGACCAGTGCTGGTGACGGATCCGACCAATGCTGGGGACGGAGCCGACCAGTGCTGGTGACGGATCCGACCAGTGCTGGTGACGGAGCCGACCAGTGCTGGGGACGGAGCTGACCAGTGCTGGTGACGGAGCCGACCAGTGCTGGTGACGGAGCCGACCAGTGCTGGGGACGGATCCGACCAATGCTGGGGACGGAGCCGACCAGTGCTGGTGACGGATCCGACCAATGCTGGGGACGGAGCCGACCAGTGCTGGTGACGGATCCGACCAGTGCTGGTGACGGAGCCGACCAGTGCTGGTGACGGAGCCGACCAGTGCTGGGGACGGAGCCGACCAGTGCTGGTGACGGAGCCGACCAGTGCTGGGGACGGAGCCGACCAGTGCTGGTGACGGAGCCGACCAGTGCTGGGGACGGAGCTGACCAGTGCTGGTGACGGAGCTGACCAGTGCTGGTGACGGATCCGACCAGTGCTGGGGACGGAGCCGACCACCAGTGCTGGGGACGGAGTCGATCAGTGTCTCAGAGACAGAGCCGGCATGAGGTCGTCCCGACAGCCAGCGCCGCCCACCCCTGTCACGACGACAAACCGCGCGGTATGGCCGCATTGTCAGCCAACTAACTGGCCGACTCCGCGCTATTTAGTCCAGAAGATAAACGGCAACTGGCCGTGCCGTCCTCGATCCCAACGATGGTGGCCTCTGTGACCGCATCGTCGGGGGAATCGTCCTCCATTTCCACTCGACAGCACTAGCCGGTACCAGCCCATCACTGTCCCCGCAAGCACTCGCCAACTGCGTGCACGACACTTTCCGCTCCAACAGAACAACATTTAAACAACCCCTGAAAGGGCAACCAAATATATGAAATGCACAAACCGTTGATCTGGTAATTTATATCTACCTAACATGACCGAAAGGCAACACTTTCCAAAGGCAAACTACTAATTGCATGTGCATATTAAATACTAGTTGGAATCACTGAACCATTCGTGATTAGGTAAGATTATATGGAAGTTGGCGATAGGTGAATGTGTGTTGAGTGAACGGAAGTATTTTTAGGTTGAGAATGTTCCCCACCTCCCTGAAAAAAAAAATCGAATGTGGCAGTGTTGATGTATGCATGGGAGTCTTTCTACCCCATTCGCGTGTTACTTAACCACGCATGCAACACATCCCGACATTGTGTGTGCTAAAATAATTCACCGTCAAAAAGTAATCGTGATAATACAACCTAACATTACGTGGATGCATCATCTACAAATGACTTACGTTGTCCATGTGAGCATGCTTGCTCGAACTATTCATTACATTCCCACGTCAGAATCAGGAGGGAGAAACATATAAATAGTGGGTGCTTCATGTCAAGCATGCAGCCTTGTGCAGTACCGCAAAACGTATATGGTTAACGGCCAGATGAAAAACACATACTTTTTGCAATACAAAATATATATATATACACGAGTTACATGGAATTGTGACTAATTCTAAGTTCCAACGACACACCATATACAATTGGATTGGATTGTGGCTTTACGACGCACTCAGCAGCGAGGCCACACCGCATCGCCTGCCTCTCACCCCGGCAGGAAGGGCGGGCACCGCGGGGAATCGAACCCTGTACCTCTGGCTTGCCAGACGCTCAGCTTAACCACTGAGCTACCGACGCCCTCCATATACATTCGGACTATTGATTGTGCTCGTTTTCGGTGCTATGCTGTGTTTGTGCTTGAATTAGCCATACTGTCCTGTTCTTCTGTAAGAAGCTGTATCTTGTTGTACTTGTGCTAGATCTGGAAGCACCTGGCGTGCTGTACTTGTGCTAGATCTGAAAGCACGTGGCGTGCTGTACTTGTGTTAGATCTGGAATCACGTAGCGTGCTGTACTTGTGCTAGTTCTGGAAGCATGTGGCGCGGTGTTATTGGTGCAAAACTCTCTGTGTGCTTAATGACAGGATTGTTCGAAACGTCCGACGTCTAACCCCGGATTACGTTTCAAGCGAATATCAATCCAGTTGGACCACCTCATCAGCCCGCTTGACATCACCCGGGCCCGGGTGTCACGAAATACCTGTGGGAGGAGACACTAGGTCGCAGGCATAGAGGCACCGACACCACCCTGTGTCATTAACACGGACACCACCCTGCGTCATTACCACCGACCGTTTGGGGCGCACAATTAACGACGGCGGCGATTTCGCAACGACACGGACAAATGCACCGCTATCAGTGGCAAGTGATCGCAATAACCACCTCGGGGTGCCTGTGCATTGCACGCTACACTGCGGACGGGGGGACACACGGACCGGGAGGTGAGCCAGGCAAAGACGGAGACGGAGATAGGCAGACACTGAAAAGGCAGGCACGGCAGGACTGAACGGTAGACAAAAAGCATGTGTACATAGCTAGGAAAAGGGACAAGGATCCGGCCTTGGTGCACAAAAAAATAGAAATGCGAACAGCATGGATACGAACAACAAAAACAGGAAAGAACTAAGATGGAAGCAAAGACTGAGGAAAAGAAAAACAACTTGTTTTCTTATGTTGACGACTGCTTCGCAAGCAGCAGCCCATCCTATTTGGCTGTATGCACTATTACAAGTTCGATATATGTTGCGCCTTCCCACGACCAGCTGTCAAAAAGTCAGGACAGTCAGCCTCAGAATTCCTCAGGATGCCAATATGTACGTCATCATTCGCCACAGCTCTGACTCAATATAAATAATTGCATCCTCATTCATTGTCATTTTTCTCATGCAGATTCGAAACCACCAGGAATTAGCGGAAGGAGCCACAGGATCACCTCAGTTAGGGGTAGCAAGCTTGTAACAAAAAGAATTCAAGGGGTACCTTGTGAAATGTTTTATAAGCGTGAAATGGAGAAGATGGATCCATGCAGTGCAACATATATCCACCGGCATATATACATACATGCCAATACATACACATACACACGTACATATGCACATACACATTTGCACACCTACCGTCTTTCTTTTTTTTTAGTTGAGGGGCGCGTCGATTTCCAAGGTCATTTTACGTCCCTAAGTGTGTTTACAGGCTGGCTACCATGCTCCTATAGTAGTTAGTAATGAATAAACCTACGGAGCGACGACATACGCCAAAACGTGCTTGTTGAAGAAAGGTAAAAATGTCCCCACTTGCGCGCCTACTTGCATATGCACATGCACATGCATAAATACACATGCATACATACGTATACATACGTGCATGTACACACACACACATATACATACATACATAGATACGCGTGCTAACACACATATATACATGTATGTATGTATGTATGTATGTATGAATGTATGCATGTATGTATGTGTGTTTGCATGTATATGTATATGTGTATATTAGGGTGTGTCACGAAGGACCTTTTTTTGGAAATTGCACTTTGCTTAGTGAAATTATCGTGCAGGTCACCTTAAAAAAACCTGTGGTCGAAATAAAATCGAAATCAAACAATAAACAAAATATGCGACAGGCCGATAAAGAAACAAATTTGCGGGGGGCGCGGCGTTGAAGTCTCCAGTGATGGCGCTCCGTTGCGATTGGCATCTAACACCACGCGTCCGGCCACCGTCGGAGCGCCGCCGCGGCGCTGTGACGAAAAAGGCGGTAGTCGGTGCTGTGGATGCCTGATGAATGGATTCTGGTGATGAAGCTCATTAATAAAACTCAATGAAAGTGTTTAGTGGGGTAAAAGGCTTCTGATAAGCACCAGTCGCTTAATAAGTTGCCTGGATACCTGACGCATGAAAGAAAGGTTCACTTTACGTCGCTTGTTCGTTCCATTTTCAATCAGTAGATCTATCGGCGTATAATGCTAATATTTTCACTTTTGAAAGCTTGAACATCTTCAAAATTCCTCGTCTGTTTACATCGAAGACCAATTAAATCATTCTGAGACACTTGCTATCTCATTGTTATGACAAGTAGACCAGGCGAAATCCGCATCATGCTCCGTTCCACTACAACCGAAGGAGACGGGCATACAGCGACGTCACCTTTTGTACGAGCGGCCACATTTATTTTTTTGTACGAACTATCATTTTATAACTGTACTACTTGTCTACATGCTCGACAGAAAACCCGACATTAAATCCTTTTTGCTGCTGAGCACTGGCATTGCCGACCTGTGTTTCAACTTCGCCACAATGTAACCGTGGCGGGCCTCTTCACCAACTACCTTCAAAGACGCCTCGGTCACCACTTTCACCATCCGTTCCACCGTCTGACTGTGCACGGGGTATGGCGGTACTTCGAGAGGACTCGCGATGATGTCTAGTAAGTCATCATCGGAC
Organism: Imbricaverruca yamaguchii; assembly: GCA_034440575.1. Lineage (NCBI taxonomy): Eukaryota > Metazoa > Arthropoda > Thecostraca > Neoverrucidae > Imbricaverruca > Imbricaverruca yamaguchii. The sequence continues at coordinate 636,367 of JAOTOL010001449.1, forward strand.
AGTTGTTGCGTCAAGGGTGGCTCGGTTATCGCCTCATTACTCCAACACATGGGAGTATAGTGGCACACGATGAACTCCGCTAGCATTCTCAGACTGTCTGATGGCTGTTCGGTTGATGTGTAGAACCGGAGAATTCGCGCCGCCAGAGTCAGCCACCTGGAGTTGTTTAGTGGACCGATCTTCATTTTCGCAGTTCTATCTGAGATACAGTCTGGACACTACGCGCCAGACTGTACAGAATAGCCTGGTCTGAACTTAGATCACTGAGAATCTCCTGCGTCATTTCTGAAACATTTCCGCCATCGATGGGCTCAAAATCGACCACTGGCAAGGTTTCTACTGCGCCTGCAGCAGCCCGGCCAATCAGCCCACTAAACGACTTAGGTCCTGTTGTGACTCCATCTAACTGGCTAAATACTGCACGAAGATTAAGTTCATTTGCATGAAGTTGGCACCACCTTTTTGGCCAGTATTAACTCTTGTGCTGTCACAGCCAAGCACAGAAACATCCGCACCAAACTCATATGCCACGGCGTTCAGGTCCTGAAAAATGTCCTCCGCTTTCCCAGTCTGTGGGGTAAAATGTCCTAAATATGCACTGTCTGGCTCGGATACAACCACAATGTGCTCTTCCGTCTTCTTTGAACTGGCTGTCATAAGCGTGTCGTCTTTTCTACCGTCGAAGTAGAGACCAGATACACGACCTGCATGATCCTCATGGCTCTGGGCTACTACCTCTCTTCTAATCCGATCCCCTGCTCGCCATACTTTTTTGCTATCCACTATGCAGTCCATATAGTCAGAAGTGATCCGACCAATGTCCACTTGGAAACCGTTTATGATCGCAGCACATGCACGATTAGACACTCCGTACCGATCTGCTGCTAGAGGCGTATTTAGCAGTTCGTCTGTGTTACTGTTCACCATATACTCTGACTCATTGACTACAGATGTGAGGGATGATGAATCTGTGGCGGAATCTTGGTTTGAATAGAATCTAGCTGGGCCATTCCAGAAGGTCCCGGTTGTGGTGATGTGACTCTCTCGGCGGTCAGACGCCTCCTTTCGTCCATGACGCGTCGACGAGTGGTTTCATGGATATCTGCGGTGCTGATTTGCATTTGGCGAGGTCCTCTCTGGTCTTGGACAAAGGGAAACTCCATTGGTGGCACTTTGTCGGCCATCGCACATTTGCAGCTATCGATATCAGCACATTTTCGCGATATCGCGATATCACATTTCAGCACATCGATATCAGATATCAGCACGGCTCGTGTCGCCGTCGTTAATAGGTTGTCCCTACTGCTGATAATCCCAGTTTCCCTTGAAACTTGAGTAACGAAAAGGAACAGGAGACTTGGATTGACTAATAAAACAGGGATGTATGGCATGCGAAGCTATTTTGTGTCGTTAGCACGTACGCAATTTATTCGAATGATGACAAAGGAAAGTGGAGCGATCAGTCCTTCGGTGAAGTTTAATCTTTACAATCAGATATATCCCGGCTCCCCTGATCTGTTTTTTTATTACCAGAATCCATTCATAAGTCATCCACAGCACCGACTGCCGCCTTTTTCGTCACAGCACCGCGGCGGCGCTCCGACGGCGGTCGACGCGTGGTGTTAGATGCCAATCGCAACGGAGCGCCATCACTGGAGACTTCAACGCCGGGCGCCCGGCAAATGTGTTTCTTTATCGGCCTGTCGCATATTTTGTTTATTGTTTGATTTCGATTTGGTTTCGACCACAGGGTTTTTTAAGGCGATCTGCACGATAATTTCACTAAGCATAAGAAAAACCGTTCAGGCGACACACCCTAGTGTATATGCATGTATGTGTATGTATGTGTATTTATGTGTATTTATGTATGTGTATTTATGTGTATGTATGTATGTGCATGTATGTACATGTGCGTGTATGTACGTGTGTGTGTGTGTGCGCTTGCGTGTGTGTGTGTGTGTGTGCGCTTGCGTGTGTGCGTGTGCGTGTGCGTGTGCGTGCGTGCGTGCGTGCGTGCGTGCGTGCGTGCGTACGTGCATGTGTGTGTGCGTGTGTGTGTGTGTATGCATGCATACCTAAATATGGATATGGATATGTATATATATATATATATATATATATATATATATATATATATATATATATATATATATACATATATGTATACATGTACCTTCAGTTTACCGCCAGGTGTCACGGTGGAAGCACGTCCGTTTGGAGCTCAAACTTTCCAGATAAATCGGTGCAGAACAGGGCAGTACACTAGTCTAAGCTGTGGATAGGTGTTTAGCAATTACTTCCGCGATTATATTTAATTAGTTTTGTCTGATAAGCACTTTCGTAGCTGGTACATTATACTATATCAACCTAGGGAGGCTGCCGAGCGCCATCTTGTTTTTAGACGCGGCCTGGTGGCTTCGATTTCTGTAGTGCAGAGGAATAAGTTTTGGTCTTTTTGGCGTTAAAGTTTAGGTTAGGATTTAAATAGTTAGCTTCAATTACCCTAGGTATATCTCCATATACCGGGTAATTGTAGATGGCTATGGACCTCTTCATTTTTGGAGTATTTTAGTATTTAGTTGATTTTTCAGTTGGAGATACTACAAGTGTGAAGATATCATAAGTACATTAGAAAACACTAATACTTTCCTAACATACTTTATTTAGTTGTGTGGTGCGTAGTGTGTTTGGTATTTAAGTTTAAGATAGAGTTTAATTGGTACTAAGTTGGTGGTATTCATAAGTGATATCAAAAGTCATATTCATATAGTTGTCTACTTATCTAGAAGACAATTAGATTAGACATTTAATTAATTTTTTTTAAAGAAAAAAAAGAAAGAAAAAACAATTGTTTAATAGTTTCTGCTTAGTGTGTTGGTATTCTTGAGGTACTTAGATAACTCACTGACAATATAGGAGGTAGCGATTTATAGTGAATAATTGCTGGCTTTTTTGTCGGTTCTTTAGTGAGTTAATTTGAATCTAAATCTAGGCACAAGCTGCAGCCTATAGGATGGTTTCGACCAGGGTGCAGGCACTAGAGGAAGAGATTAGGACCCTTAAGGCAGAGCTTTCCAAGCTCAAGGCTGCCCTTGTTGCACAGGGTAGGCAAGACAAAGCAACAAGGGGTCACTCCGTAGCAGGGACATTATATGCCCAGGTGGTCGCAGGCCACCAGGTAGCTGAAGCTTCCCCTACTGTGGAAGTGGCTGGGATTCCTCGAGATGGGAGTGTTAATAGTGAACAGAGGAGGGGTAGTTCTGGTAGGTCACAGGAGGGGAAGTGGCATGAGGTCAGGGGGTGGAGGATTTGGAGACGCGAGCCTAAGGAAAGGGTCAGTGAGTGGTAGGTGGCAGGTGGTAGGAGCGGCGGGAAGCCTAGTCGAACGGCCCAGCGGGCAGGCGTATTAACATCGAATAGGTTCCAGACATTGGAAGACTGCCCCCAGGATAGTATTAGTAAGAAGACAGTGCTGGTCGTAGGCGACTCTCGTGTGCGACACTTAGATCGGGTATTCTGTAAATGTAGGAGGGACAGGAGGTGCATCATCAGGCCTGGTGCTAAGGTGAAGGACCTGGTACCAGTGGTGGCACAGGTCACCAGTGATCACCAGTTTAGTACCGTTATAGTACAGGTAGGGGTAAATAACACAGGCCCTGCTAGGAGTGAGGAGCTGCTGCGGAACTACAGGGCCCTTCTTGCCACCCTAAATGGTAACAATAGGAGTCATTGTAACTCCAATTTTGCCTAGGGCTGGAGCCTCCCCTGAGTAGAGCTCTAGAGCACTGGCAGCTAACGCCAGGGCAGATAAGCTCTGCCATGTGTTAAGTTAACAGGTGGGGATAAAAATGTGTCTGTGGAGTCCATTTGGCTTGATGTCACTGTGGGAAAGCAACAGCAATACACTGAGGATAGGAGCTTTCTACCGATCAGGAACCCTCCCACATTATCAGCAACTGAAGCTTGATAAGGTGATTTGTGAGGAAATCAGTAGAAGCTTTCGGAGGAAGTGCCTTATTCTTGGTGACTTCAATCTAAAAGGATATGAAAATGTTGGTCTTGGCTCCCCATCATGCAAAATGTTTAGGAAATGCCTTGAAGACCTGTTCTTACGCCGGTTTGTATCAGAACCTACCAGGCATGGCTCATTCTTGGACCTTGTATTCTCGGATTTATGTGACTCGGTTCAAGACTTGACTGTAGGACAAACTCTGGGAAGAAGTGACCATAACATAGTTAGATTCCAGGTACATGTCGGGGAAATTATTCAGGATGATTTGGTAAAGGTTCCAAATTTCAACAGAGCAGACTTTGACTGCATGAGAGCGGCTTTAAGTGCCATCAGATGGGAAGAAGAATTCTCCAATTTAAATGCGTGTGAAATGTGGGAAAAGTTCAAATCTTACTTGAAGGAAATTCAGATTAGACATGTCCCCCAAAAGCAAAGACGCAAAAGAAGGGTAGGAAAGTCAGCATGGCTTACACCAGACTTGATAAAAGCAATTAAGGCTAAGAAAGCTGCATTTAGAGTGTTCAAAGAAGCTTCAAATGTCGTAAATCTAAAGGCGTATCGAAAAGCCAGAGACACTGTGAAGCAAAAAAAAAACAGAGCAGCAAAGCGAGCAAAAGAATTGGATTTGGCTAGGAACTGTAATGGGGACAGCAAAAAGTTCCTTAGTTCCTACAAGCTGAGTAAAGTTTCCAGCACAATTGGTTCTCTGGAAGTAAATGGGACTATATTGGGTAAGAATAGTGAGATGGTTGAGGAGCCGAGAAAGCAGTTTAAATCAGTGTTTACATTGGAAGATATGACCAATCTGCCGACCGTACACCATAGTTCAGTGACATGTGATCTGATAAATGATGTTCATTTCATTGATAGTGATGCTCTTTACAATCATATCAGGAAAATAAAGCCAAACAAGGCAGCAGGACCTGATGAAAGTTATGCTAGGGTATTGAGGGAAGCTGAAAAGGAACTGACATTTCCACTTAGTATAATATTTTGTAGATCAGTTTCACAAAATGAAATTCTAACGGATTGGAAACGGGCAAATGTAGTTCCTATTTTCAAGAAAGGAAAAAGAGGGAAAGTTGAAAACTATAGGCCAGTAAGTCTCACATCCCTAGTCTGCAACGTACTTGAATCAATTATCAAGGATAGAATAGTTGGTTATCTGGAATGAAACAAATTGATTCAAGATACTCAACATGGGTTTCGAAAAGGACGATCGTGTCTGACAAATCTCTTGGACTTTTTTTTAACTTCACCACAGAACAATTTGATCGGGGAAATCAAGTTGCTGTAGCATATTTTGACTTTAGTAAGGCCTTTGACAAGGTACCCCATAAACTGTGAATGATACAGCTTCAGACCCATGGTATTGCAGGTAGCATCAATGGATAGAGTTGTGGCTTTCAGGAAGACAGCAAAGAGTGATGCTAAATGGTACAAAGTCATCATGGCAAAATGTTCTTAGTGGAGTCCCCCCAGGGGTCAGTACCGGGGCCACTACTTTTCATTATAGTTGTAAATAGCATTGAAAGTGGCATAAGTAGTAAAGTTTTGAAATTTGAGGATGATTTCAAGGTCTTTAGGGCAATAACAGGTCAAAATGAGCATATCTCGCTGCAAAAAGACAAAAAGACGAACTTGTGAAGTGGTCCGAAGAATGGCAAATGAAATATAATTATGATAAGTGCAAAATCATGCATGTAGGTAAGCAGCATATGAAGGCTCCATACTTGATGGGTGGCCAAGTGCTATGAGTGACTCAGCAGGAGAAGGATTTATGTGTTATTCTAAGCACAAAATTGGGGGCATCAGAACAGACCAAGGAAGCCAGGAAGAAGGCACTGAGAATGCTTGGGTCAATAAATAAGAATGTATCGTACAGAAGTGAGGAAGTCATCAGGAAGCTTTACTGTGCATATGTCAGACCACATTTGGAATACTGCATCCAAGCTTGGTCTCCTAGCTATGAAAAAGTTTGTTGGCTTTTAGAGAGAGTACAAAAGGGGGCTACAAAAATGGTTAATGGTATAAGCAACCTGGCATATGAGAAAAGATTGAAGAAATTTAATATGTTTTCACTTAGATATAGAAGGCTGAGAGGAGATCTCATCGAGGTCTTTCAATTCGTCCATGGTCTGGAGAGGGGATATCTTGGTGAAATCTTTGAATTTCACAGAAATAATGCAATTATAGGTCATAAATTCAAAATTAAAGTTAACCACAGCAGAACAAGGTTAAGACATACCTTTTCACCAACAGGGTAGTAGAACGCTGGAACCAGCTGCCAGAAACCATTGTCAGCAGCAGCACATTGAACATCTTTAAAAACAGCATAGACAATCATTATAAGAATATAGGGTTTGCTTTTCAGTATTACAGGGAGGGCTGATTGACAGATTTGGTGGGCAACTGGTTGAGACAGAGTGCAACCAAGAAGGGCCCTTGTGGCTCATAGTTGCGCTAATCTTTTATGTCTATGTCTTTATGTGCATATATACTTATATATTTATATATATATATATATATATATATATATATATATATATATATATATATATATATATATATATATTCTTACATTTTCGTAATAGGCAACTGCATAACTACACTCAGCAGATTCATGTACTTTTGCAACGCGAATTGTACCAGCCGCATGGTGTCTAAGCCCTGTCTAGGCCCTCGGGCTCCAGCCTCCCGACGCCTAGCAGGGCAGCATTCTACGTCATTGAGACTAATGGATATGGAGGCCAAAAGCTTCCCTGACCGGCTCCGGTGAACTGGAATAACAGCACCAGCCCTCCTTTTTCTCTGACATCGTAGTCGACACACCTCAGCGAATCACGCTGGTATGCGAAGCAGTTCCTCTGCTGGCTGGGGAGACATCAGAACAGTTAGCGTTGCATTGGTGTTAGCTGTTACCGTGATAACGATCCCTTCAGTGCAGAGCTAACCAACGATCTATTCACCGTGGTGACGATCCATTTAGTATGGAGCTAACCAACGATCTCCTCACCGTGGTGACGATCCCTTCAGTACTGAGCCAACCAACGATCTCTTCAACGTCGTAAGGGTCCTTCAGTATGGAGCTAACCAACGATCTCTTCACCGTGGTGACAATCCCTTTAGTGTGGAGCTAACCAACGATCTCCTCACCGTGGTGACGATCCCTTCAGTGCCGAGTTAACCAAACATCTCACAGTGGACCAAGCGACCAGCATCTCCCCACCGTAGGCCCAGATGGCGACCCCTAGTTGCCGTGTCGAGCGACGACCGTAGAGTCAGGCGATGGCCAGATCTGGCGGCCACCCGGCTATGTTTTGGTCGGTTGGCAGTGTAGTCGCGACGTGATCTACTCCGTCCCGTCGTCTCCTACTTCCCGCGTGGACTGGCGCACTCGACGATCGCCCCGCGTGTCCCGCCCACTTCCTTACTTTCCTCGTTGTGTACATCAGTAGTTCCATCCCCCCCCCGCCCCCAGATCCTGGCTGTCGCGGCTCCCTGTTGGCGTCATCGTCTCCAGCCGATGATCAGATCAGATCGGTTATGCCACTCGCCTGTTCGGCTTGTTGTCTGGGTCCGGCCCCATCTGGAGCCGATATCAGAGGCGCCGCGGGTCGGCGATGACATGGGTCGATAATGACATGGGTCGCCGCGGGCCATCTGACCGGTCCATCGCGCCGGGCGCCGTCGGCATCCGCCGGTTACGCTCTGTCGGCCAGCAGACCGACGGCCGCACCAGCCATCTGCTCAAATGGCGCGAGAGTTGCCTCCGCGCAGCCGGCTAATGGCGGGAAAAATTGGCGCGATGAGAGTGGCCGGTCGTCTCGCGGCGGTACTGTCGCGTGGTCACCGATGCCGCTTGCAGCACGCGGCAGCCGTCGGCACGCGCCACATCCATCTCGCCGAGACCCACTCCATGTCAGCCAACTAGCGCGCTGCTCTGGTAAAACAAGTGCAGCCGACAGTCTGACATCTGTGGTACAGCCCCGACACCAGGGCATCCTTTTACAGGAAATATATGGGTCGAAGCGTACCCCAGTCCCCTTAAATCACCTATGATTTTCCTTGATTGGAAAATGGAGGGCACTGAAGAAAAATCCAGAGTTTTCACAGGCAATTGTGTCTCACTGGCAACTCAATGTGTCCCTAACGGAGATTAAGTCTAGGTCTACTCCTCCACGCAACCTTAGATGCAGCCATTGCAACTCAATCTGCCCATCTGACGGTTCGTGGTGCTGCAAATTGAGAATTTACGGTGTCATTCTAAAGCCTTTGAATGTTCTATTCACGCCCCACTACGTTTTTCCTTCAGCTCAGCTCTTCTTGCAGCTTCTTACGACAGCAGCATCCATTGGACGGCTAGATGGAACCAGGAAATATCAGAGATGCTTTTCATACATAGCTCATACATAGAGTGCTTTCTTCTTCATGCATAGCCCCTTTTGAAGTTCAATGTGTCCTTTGCTGGCACTGCAGTGTCTCTCCTAAGTCGAAGTGCCCTCAGATGACTTCGGTACAATCTTAGCAGGCTATATTTCAATTCAATGCACCTTAAAGTGCAGTTTTGAGGAAGGTGGGTGCCCCTTTGATAGCTCAGTGTCCCCCTGGCAGTTCAGGTTGCCCACTGGACGGCTATGGCGGAGCTCTGAAATATCAGAGAAGTTCTTCACAGCTCAAAGTTCCCTTTAGTTGGCTTTACAGTGCCGAGAGATAAACTTGGATGAACCCCTAGCAGTCAGAGATGTCCTTAATCCAGCTCAAAGTGCCCTTCCGAAGCCTTTGAATGCCCATTTGACAGCTTGCCGTGCACCTTTGACAGCTCAGATTTCCCATTGGACGGACAGGGCCAGACTTGGGGAGGTCAAGGGTGTCCTTCGCAGCTCAAAGTACCCTCAAGCAAATTGGGATGTCCCTGCCGCTAGTCAGTGTCCCTTACTAGCTTTACAGTGGCTTTCTCGTAAGTCGCAGTGCTCTCAGATAAAACTACTTCTGCCTTTAGGAGATCATGCTACCTTTAAATAAGTAAAGAATGAATTTCCAAAGCCTCCGAATGCCCCCTTGGCGGTTTGATGTCCACTTTTTCCACTTACATTTTGGGCGGCCGCAGCAGGATTAGGGACATCAGGGATGCCCTTCACAGTGCAAAGTGCCCTGAATCAAACTGGAATATCACTGTTTCTGCTGAAAGTGCACCTTGCTGACTTTGCAATGTTTTTTCGCAAGTGCCCTCAGATTAACCCAGATCCGTCGTTAGCAAGCTGAGTTTCCTTTAATCCAGCTCCAAGTGAGCTTCCAAAGCTTTCGAATTTTCCCGGCTTGCTGTGCCCATTGACAGCCCGGGTTCCCTGTAGGACGGCCACGGCGGGGACGGAGATCATGGATGCCCTTCGACGCACCAAGTTCCCTGAAACCAATTAGAATATCTCTGTTTCTATTCAAAGTGCCCCTTGCTGACTTCGCGGTGCCTCGCTTTGCGAGTCGAGTTATGTGCATGTCCCTGTCCCATGGCATCCAGTGTATCCGGAAATTTAGCGTTAGTGCCTATGGGAATCCATGGAAAAGTGCCACATAGAACACAATGCCGTGCTGAGATTGCTGACATCTATTCTCGACGAGCATCTGCCACTCAGAAACATCAAAATCCGGAACCCAGCAGCACCACATGTTAGCGAAGCTACCAAACATCTCACGAAACGGCGAACTGTAGACTTGCGCTTAGATAGAAACACATACAAAGTACTCAACCGACAACTTCGATCAGCTATTAGAGCTGACTGTAGGGAAGAGATAAGCGGAAAGATAGCTCAGAAAGGTCCATCAGCTGAATGGCGTGCTATCAAGCCTATTATCGAGACAAAAAAGTGTCACACAGAGTACAACCGCAGGTCCTACCTGAGCAGCTCAATCAATATTTTGTTAGTGTCGGACCAAAAGTATCAGCAAAGGTCAAACGCCAGGCAAACATGCCTGAACACACATCTCCCAGTTGACGGCTATCGCGCGTCTCTACCAGCTCCTATAAAGTATCACGCATATCTCTTGAAAAGCTAGCAAAAACGTCATAAACCCGACGGGATCTATATTAAGGTTATCAAATTTCTGTTCTGTTTTATCGGCAAAGTGCTGCTCGACATCATAAACACATGCCTGACTACAGCTGATATCCCCTCGACTTGGAAACGGTCAATAGTAACTCCCATTCACAAAACAGGAGATCCTTCGGATCCCTGAAATTTTAGAACCATCTCATTGATTCCGGTTATCGCCAAGATCACTGAGAGGGTAGTGCAGAAACAACTCTATCACTACCTAAACTCAAACCACCTACTGGCCCAAACTCAGCATGGCTTCAGACCACGCCACTCTACGGAAACCGCTCTTATCTCAGTCACGGACGAAATACTAGCAGCAATGGACCGTTCGGAAGTAGCTCTCCTTTGCATTCTGGACCTCAGTAAATGTTTCGATGTAATGGACCACACCAAACTGCTCACTAAACATGAACTCCACGGAATCGATACCGACTGGTTTAAAGCATATCTGGGAGGTCACACGCAGGCTGTTAGCGTCTCAGATCAACACGGAAACAGGCATCTCTCCTCCTTTCTCCCAAACAACATAGGTGTCTTTCACGGCTCATCATTAGGTCCACTTCTCTATTGCATCTTTTCGGACGACTTCAGTCTGCATGTCCCTATAGCACACGTCACCCAGTTCGCAGACGACACCCAGGTCCTCATCTCCGGTCGGAAATCTGATCTCCCAAATATGATACGTCAGATGGAGACATGTCTGAGCCAACTCTATGACTACTTCTTGGATAACGGGTTGAAGGTGAATCCGACCAAAACTCAGCTTCTTACTCTCAGATCGCGTCAAAATCTGCGTAATATTACCCCGATATGAGTGTGCTTTAGGGACGCCGTGATAGATGAAAGCCATTCGTGTAAGAACCTTGGGGTGACATTTGATCGCCACATGTCGTGGGATTTCCATGTAGCTGTTGTGGTCCGCAAGTGTACTGGGTTCCTTCTGGCCCTGAGCCATCTGCGTCACCACCTGCCGACCAGTACCCTCTTCACAATAGTCCATATATTAGTTATATCCAATACGCGATACTGCATATCTGTTTACGGGAACGGGTCGTCAGCAAGCATCCACAGACTACACAAGATCATTAACTTCGCCACTAGAGTCGTGTCAGGTCTACGGAAATTTGGTCATATGTATGATGCCCGAAACGAGTTGGGTCTCCTCACTGCAGCTGATCTGTATCTATTTCACCGTCTCACTTTGCTCCACAAGATCATTCTGACGGGTGAGCCTACGCACATTGCCGGTCAAATCACTGCAAATTCTACCCTGCGAAACCGTCACACACGTGCAGACGACAACCTGCACCTGCCAGCCATACACAGAGAGGCTGGCCGCAGGATATTTCTCTACTAGTTTGTCTTCCACTACAACAAGCTTCCTACTGAAACAAAAACATCGAGGCCGTCTAACTTCAAGAAACATGCACTAGCGTATCTCCACGAACAACACTAGTCACACAAAAACTTACACCATGGATATGTGCACACTATGAAGTCACCTTTAAGCTATCGCTTTCCTATCACTTCTACAAACCACTCGTGTATAGCTCGTGTTGCAACTACGGTGTTTGTAGTGCGGAAAGTGGTATGGATATTGTATTATGTTGACGTACGATTTTTTGTTGCGCATCTGCTACCACTATTGATCACAAATCTATCCTTTCTTTGTAAATATCTGTGAGTTATACCCAGACTGTCCATAACAGCCACTGCACTTGGAGGGCATGTATTGTGAAATAAATAAATAAATAAATAAATGCAAAAGGACCACCTTAAACTTTCGGAAGAGTAACGAAAACTCCACTCGTGAGTGGAAGAACATCCTGTGAATCTTCGGGATCTCGAAATAAAGTAACAAAAACCCAAGGAGCTTTCATCTTGAGTGTAGCTGGAATTTATTGAACTTCTAACCGGAATGATGTGTGCACTTTTGTAAAATAATCTGCAAAATTGCCATTTTCCATGCACCCAAAGAATCCTTCCCGGGATTTCGGGTTTCCTTTTGTCAAAGTGTTCCAGTGACAAATGGAAGAAAAATGCCTTGTCGGTCGGCCCTCTTGATGTCGAAATTGCTCACGACTGTCCTTTGCTATGAGTAATGCACACGTTTGCCACCCAACGCATGCTCACCAAAACAAGTACAGCTGGCACTTAGATATCTATAGTCCAAGTTCAAAACTGTCACCACTTCTTTTTCGTCAAGCAAATGACCAATATTTAGTGGCACAGTGTATTTTTTAATGCTTGGCTACAATGTTGGTTGTCGCGAATGGCCCGAAATTTGTGTAGCAAAAGGAGACCAGCTGTACTCAGGCATACATTGCATACTTAGTTGTCCTTGTTGTAATGCTTATCTGAGAATAAGACTTGAATAAATAAAATATTCAGTACCACTGTGATGAGAATCTGCATCAGCTTGACATTCCCGCTTAATGTCGATAATTCCTAAAAGGACTCGACAAAAGTTAATGAAGCACTCCAAAACAAGATCTCTGCTAAGTGACAATTAACCGGGCTTGCACGCCGATTTAGCACCGTCCACCAGATGCAATTATTTATGAATACGGACATCCTGGCACACTGGGATGCTGGCCTGTATGTAAAAGGTAAGTTGGTTACTGCTGTCTCACGTCACCATGAACTTCCATCTTTCCTGGTGCTTGTAACGGTCAGGTGTTTCTCACCTTCCCTGGTGCTTGTGACGGTCACCGCGTGTTCCCTTTGTCTATGTTACTAACAACTTGTGAGCGTGGTGCTGATAAAAACTGACTTTTCAGCTTACGTCGATGACAGGGGCGGATTCAGGAATTTCAAGGGGGAAGAGCCCACTTCGAAAGTAACTGGAAGGGCGCCTTTCCTTCGAGGTGCACTCGAGCCTTCCAGAGGTGCTTCTCTGACTGACAAATTCGATGTGAATGATACAGCTTCAGACCCATGGTATTGCAGGTAGCATCAATGGATAGAGTTGTGGCTTTCAGATAGACAGCAAAGAGTGATGCTAAATGGTACAAAGTCATCATGGCAAGATGTTCTTAGTGGAGTCCCCCAGGGGTCCGTTACTAGGGCCATTACTGTTCATTATATTTGTAAATAACATTGAAAGTGGCCTAAGCAGTAAAGTTTTGAAATTTGCGGATGATTTGAAGGTCTTTAGGGCAATAACAGGTCAGGATGAGCATATCTCGCTGCAAAAAGACCTAGACGAACTTGTGAAGTGGTCCGAAGAATGGCAAATGAAATTTAACTTTGATAGTGCAAAATCATGCATGTAGGTAAGCAGCATATGAAGGCTCCATACTTGATGGGTAGCCAAGTGCTATCAGTGACTCAACAGGAGAAGGATTTAGGTGTTATTCTAAACACAAAACTGGGGGCATCAGAACAGACCAAGGAAGCCAGGAAGAAGGCACTGAGAATGCTCGGGGCAATAAATATGAATGTATCATACAGAAGTGAGGAAGTGATCAGGAAGCTTTACTGTGCATACGTCAGGCCACATTTGGAATACTGCATCCAAGCTTGGTCTCCTAGCTATGAAAAAGATTGTTGGCTTTTAGAGAGAGTACAAAAGAGGGCTACAAAAATGGGTAATGGCATAAGCAACCTGGCATATGAGGAAAGATTGAAGAAATTGAATATGTTTTCACTTAGATATAGAAGGCTGAGAGGAGATCTCATCGAGGTCTTTAAATTTGTCAATGGTCTGGAGAGGGGATACTTTGGGGAAATGTTTGAATTTAACAGAAATGATGCAATTAGAGGTCATAAATTCAAAATTAAAGTTAACCACAGCAGAACAAGGTTAAGGCAAACTTTCTTCACCAACAGGGTAGTGGAACACTGGAACCAGCTGCCAGAAAACATCGTCAGTAGCAGCACATTGAACATCTTTAAAAACAGCATAGACAATCATTATAAGAATAGAGGGCTTGCTTTTCAGTATTACAGGGAGGGCTGATTGACAGATTTGGTGGGCAGATTTGGTGACTGGTTCAGTGTACAGAGTGCAACCAAGAAGGGCCCTTGTGGCTCATAGTTGCACTAATATTTTATGTCTTTTATGTCTTTATACCACCGCCCCGACGTCACTACTCACAACTGGTCACTGATCCAGACGTCCCAGCCGATCACTGATCCAGACGTTACAGCCGATCACTGATCCAGACGTCACAGCCGATCACTGATCCAGACGTCACAGCTAATCACTGATCCAGACGTCACAGTCGATCAATGATCCAGACGTCACAGTTAATCACTGATCTAGACGTCACAGCTCATCACCGATCCAGACGTCACAGCCGATCACTGATCCAGACGCCACTGCTCATCACTGATCCATACGTTACAACTGATTACTGATCCAGACATCACACCTGAACACTGGCGGGCAACACAAGAACAGAGAAAAAGATCCACGTGGGTGTTTTACGCCGCATTCAACTGTCAGGTCACGTAGCGTCGCCAACGTGTCACGTCGATTAATCGCGGGTGGACTGGGTAATCATGTCGGTGCAGTGGTTAGGGTCGATCCCATGATCTTACGATCAAGTGCTGAATGTTCAACTGGTTGAACTCTCGCGATCCGGTTGGACAACAAGACAGCAATGCTAAACGTGCGTGTGCGCCTGTGCTTCCGGTGGAAGTGATGGGCGCCACCGCCACAGTGTGGCGCTGTCACACTGTGCCGATACCTGCTAGGTCCTGAACCGGCGCCGCCATCGGGCGCGTGCGCAGCACGAGACCTCTTGGAGGTGCACCACAACCAACGCAAACACCATCGCCGCCGCCGTTGTCGCCGCTGCCACCCAGCCGAACGATTACTTAACACGCGCACGTCCGGGGGCAGATATCTGCCCCCTGCGGTTTGTCCTAATTTGCTGCCATACTAAACGGGTTAGCATGGTCAAACCTCGCATGGCTGCTCATTTGTTTTTTCCGCATATCCTCTTACATTTTAACCCTGGGTCATCTCAGGTCAGGTCAGGCGAAGTGACCCAACATCCCTCGGAGTTCTAAGTGGCATAACTTCCACAATAATTGGGCGATTGATTTGAAACTTATAACACGTCATGATCTCATCAGGGACCATCACCTATATATATATATATATATATATATATATATATATATATATATATATATATATATATATATATATATATATATATATATCCAAATGTCCAAATCTGTAACAGCGAAAGCATCTCATGGGGTTAGGAATATACACACGCACCTTCACACGAACGTATCCAACAAGTATGAATTCGGGAAGATCAGTGGAACAAAATGTCTACATGAAGTTGTTCGTCGGTTGAGTTTCTTGACCTTTTTTAATAGATATCCTTCTCGCACCTATCACTCCCCACTCCGCGAGCCCATCCACAATGTCATCATCCGACACGTCTCTCAAGTCATAGCAATTGATGACCCCCTTTGAACAGTTTTTGGTGTCGTGGGGTCGAACGTCGATGGGTATAGTGACTACACGTCTGCCGGTTTCGTGTCGCACACTGTAAGTTAGTTCGATTGCACGAATCGCCCTGCTCGCATCCTCAGTATTTTTCAACTCCACTTCCATCCCACCGTCCCTAAGTTTATCACATCTCAGCACCACTCTTAATCTATCGCATGCTTCTTTTCTCTGAAAGGGTGTGAGCCGGGAGAGGCTCTTTCCTTCTTCCAGTGATCTCATGACGAGGATGCGAGGAGCGGGAAGACAAACATTGGGGCCGGTTCCTATACGCGTCACGCCCTGATGTCTAATATGACGGCTTGTCTGTCCCCTGCTAGAGGAGCAGGTGAGTTGTTTAAGTTTGAGGTTGCCATGGAGTGTTATATGTATTCTGCTCCTCGGGCGCCCCACCGCAAAGGGCCTTACTGGGGGGACGCCTGGGTTCCGCGGACGGGAGGTCGCCAGGCGCCCGAGGAGCTATACGGGGCAGGCAGCGCCTTCGTCCGGCCGGGAGAGAGAGACTCACCACCCCGACCGGAATCCAGCGCCGCCCACCCCTTGACCCCGGCCGGCCGGGCCGGTGGGCACTGGGAAGATTCGCAGGCCCCCGGCCCGAGGCGACCAGCCACTTGGCCCGCGTGAGGCCCTGCGGGCCCGCCCACCCCTCCGGGATATCAGGACCAAAGAGGTGTGTTGGTCCCCCGTCACATCTAGCACCGTGCGACGTGGGACCTCAACCTCCAGGACTCCGTCAACCCCGGGGGACGGGCCGAGGGTGCGCGGTTACCCCGATAAAACCGAGCGGGGGATAGGCCAGGGGAAGCTGGCCTATCTGCTCGTGACAAGGGAGAGGTTCGTGTTGCAGGGTTGGATGAAAGACATACAAAGGTCGCTGGCACGGGGTGGATACGGGAATTTGAAAAGAGGGATGGACGAGGGGGACTATACGAGCCCCCGGAAACACCTCCGTGTTTCTACACCCCTTATCGGGGCGGCTATGTTACCCCGAGGGAGCGCCAATTCCCTGGCCAGCCGAGTAACGAGGCTGACCCCACTGCGGGGGGGGGTCCAAAACAATCTTGACCGACATTGACCAATCACGAAACAACACTCCAATGGCATCAACGGTCCAAACTTGACCAATGGAAAAATGCAGGGATGACAGCCACTGGTGAACAACGTAAGCGTTATTTCTTGGAAACCCCATTCGCCATCAACAATCGCCGTTCGCCCATTGCGCTTCCATGCGTATACCAGCCTGGTCGCCAGCCGTCACCAGAGTGCTGACCAAAAGCCAGCAATCTCTTGCTGATTAAAGCCTTCAGAATTACGAATCTTCCAGTAGTCGACATGACTGTCAGGTAATCAGGACTTTCTAAGCACCATTTTTAATCAAAGATATTCCACCAATTATGGGCCTAGGTGCCGAGCTTCCTTCTGGGTTTCTTTAGCCGAGTTGTTTTCAGTGCGTTTGCGGCAATAGAGGAGAGGACATTCATGGATGATCACTATCTATGATAAGCTTATATGTTATTATTGCCATTCAACCATAGTTTAAAGCAAATGATTACACTGACATACAAATGATTGTTCAACTTTTTCCGAACAGCATGCTTCCTGCAAAGGTCACTTTAGTCCCAAACACAGTGAACAATGGTAGTGGCGTCGTTGGCGCTGGTGTTGTCTCGCGAGAGAAACGACTCTGAAAAGCCTGTCCAAGATCTAAATCGATTATTCTAACTCAACTTGACACATATGTGCGACGGAGAAGTTACTTGTCACCTGGGCCAGTGAAATACTACTTGATGGCTATCAATCCATGGAGCGCGTGCTGTTCTTCGCGAGCTCTTCTCGCTTAATCATCCTTAAGACTGAACTGGGCAGCGTGAAGATTCTGCATGAGGACGAGTCTCCATTCCTGGGTTTAGGGAATTGAAATGTTATCGCGTGGGTTCATTCGGGTCCGAACCCGTACTCCACAGGGTGCTCGTTGATTGGCTCCGCAAGTCCCATTAACAACTGGACGGCGCGGGTAGCGGTTGTCGTGGTTATGTCAGTGTGTTGGTGCCACATCGACTACGGTAAAAATTACGTCGTTGAAGTGAAATTGCGCGGCCGTGAGGCTCGTCCAGCGCACACGTGATGTGCTCTGTTCAGCGCAACCCCCGATATCGCAAAGCCACCTCAGCAAGTGTTCAAATTTACCTGGCACATTTTAATGCACAAAAGCTGGACGGGTGAAACTGGCACCCTGTGCCTACGGCACCAGCACGGCTCGTGGTTGTGGCACGATGTGCACCTCACCTCCGGCTGGCGGTGGGTCCGCCGCCTGGTGGTCGTCGGCCGAGGCCGGCCATACGCGGACGGCGCACGACAAATCTCGTCCACCCGCCACTTTGATTGATAAACATTCTATAATTTGATCATCAATCATGGCGTGCCACCGCCCTCCGAATCCAACGATTTTATCAGTCCTAATCCATCAACCCGCATAAAAGATTGCTGGCCGAAGTTGTGAAATTGAGCGTCGGCTCGGGCGCGGCCCGGCGTCACGGCCGGCAGTCGGCGTGGCCACTCGGCGCGCCGCTGGCTCCGTGCGCCCGCTCCGAATCGATCACGGCGCATGGGCCGAGACGGAACATCGGCGAGACGACGCTCATTATGGCCGCGACACGTGATCGATGGCGGCCGGGGCGATCCCTCAGTGCCGACCCGGCCGGTCATCGGCAGCCGATGAGTCACGCCATCGTATCCGGTCACCCGTCGCCGACGCGTGACGCTGTCGTGACGGGCCGCCGTGACGCCAGACCCACGTCACGGCGCGGCATACTGGCCCACTCCAACACTGGAGGCCGGCCAACGCCCCACAGGTGACGACGGATAGTCAACAATGACATTTCCGCCTCGCATCTACTGGGCATTTACTCAGTATTTCACCAGTACTGCGGGCTCCAATCCACCAGTTGGAAACACTGTTCGTGCTAGTTGGCAGTATACTTTCGTCAGCCACTGAATGGCAAGTCAAGACCTGTCGTACCTGATCAGACGGAGTTAGGGAAATGGTATTATACAGCGATATATTCTGTATCACATAACATTGTCCAGGCAAACAAAATACGACAAGATTTTATCGACTGGTGTGCATGGGTGGACCCCAGATGTTGAAGGAGGAATGACATGCCTTCATTGGCAATATATATGCTTTTGGGGATGATGAATAACTTGTCTTTTGATTTTTGTTCATGTATAAATAGAACCAACAGCAATGAGTATCTCAATGACCAGTAAAATGCATAACGTATCGAACATATATGGCATATCCAACTACTAGCAATGAGCAATGCCATAGTAGAACAAACAGCTAGGTGATTGTTAAAGCTGTCGTGAAAGTGTCACAGACACACCCCTGTCCAGTTGTGCCCGTGTCCGGTTGTGGCCACGTGGTCATGATTCCAAACAATCTTCGGAAATGTCTTCCCATCTCAAATATATGGATCGAGCTTCATTTCCCTCCCCACAACCCAATGAAATAACTAAGTTTCGTCACGCTTGGTTTCTTGGGTTTCCTTTCTTCGTCTAATTAAGTTTGGTTTCCTATAATCTAAGTTTGGTTTCCTTGGATTGTGCGTGAACCACTGTCGCTCGCAGGCCAGCACTCTGGGTGCATCAAAAAGGCGCCTGCGGTATCTTGTGACAAAATAGCATGCTTCAGGTTGTCCTTGGTCCTGGCAAAACCTAAACCTAACTTGTAACTTAAGGATTAAATCAGGGTATCACTTGTTTACATGGTATACTATATTGATATGGCCACAGTCGGACAGGGACTTGTTTATATCACATGATATATTAATATGATCACAGTCTGACAAGGAGAAGATGGTTACAGCCACCGTCTGACAGGGGCATGGTCACAGTCACAGTCTGACAGGGCCATAGTCACAGTCACAGTCTGACAGGGGCATAGTCACAGCCACAGTCTGACACCGGATGGTTACAGCCACAGTCTGGCAGGGGCATAGTCACAGCCACAGTCTGGCAGGGCCATAATCACAGCCAAAGTCTGACAGGGGTATAGTCGCAGCCACAGTCTGGCAGGGCCATAGTCACAGCCACAGTCTGACAGGGGCATAGTCGCAGCCACAGTCTGACAGGGGCATAGTCACAGCAACGGTCTGACAGGGGCGTAGTCACAGCCACAGTCTGACACCGGATGGTTACAGCCACAGTCTGACACCGGATGGTTACAGCCACAGTTTGACAGGGGCATAGTCATAGCCACAGTCTGACAGGGGCATAGTCACAGCCACAGTCTGACAGGGCCATAGTCACAGCCACAGTCTGACAGGGGCATAGTCACAGCCACAGTCTGACAGGGGATGGTTACAGCCACAGTCTGACAGGGGCATGGTCGCAGCCACAGTCTGACAGCGGATGGTCACAGTCACAGTCTGACAAGGGCATAGTCGCAGCCACAGTCTGACAGGGGATGGTTACAGCCACAGTCTGACAGCGGATGGTTACAGCCACAGTCTGACGGGCATAGTCACAGCCACAGTCTGACAGGGCCATAGTCACAGTCACAGTCTGACAGGGGCATAGTCACAGCCACAGTCTGACAGGGCCATAGTCACAGCCACAGTCTGACAGGGGCATAGTCACAGCCACAGTCTGGCAGGGGCATAGTCACAGCCACAGTCTGACAGCGGATGGTTACAGCCACAGTCTGACGGGCATAGTCACAGCCACAGTCTGACAGGGCCATAGTCACAGCCACAGTCTGACAGGGGCATAGTCACAGCCACAGTCTGACAGGGCCATAGTCACAGCCACAGTCTGACAGGGGCATAGTCACAGCCACAGTCTGGCAGGGGATGGTTACAGCCACAGTCTGAGGGCTCGGGATGGTCGCCGTTGACAGGGGCATAGTCACAGCCCAGTCTGCAGGGGCATGTACAGCCACAGTCTGACGGGCCATGTCCGCCACAGTCTGACGGCATAGTCACAGCCACAGTCTGACAGGGGCATAGTCACAGCCACAGTCTGACAGGGCCATAGTCACAGCCACAGTCTGACAGGGGCATAGTCACAGCCACAGTCTGGCAGGGGCATAGTCACAGCCACAGTCTGGCAGGGCCATAATCACAGCCACAGTCTGACAGGGGTATAGTCGCAGCCACAGTCTGACAGGGGCATAGTCACAGCCACAGTCTGACAGGCCCATGGTCACAGTCACAGTCTGACAGGGCCATGGTCACAGTCACAGTCTGACAGGGGCATAGTCGCAGCCATAGTCTGACAGGGCCATGGTCACAGCCACAATCTGACAGGGCCATGGTCACAGCCACAGTCTGACAGGGGATGGTCACAGTCACAGTCTGACAAGGGCATAGTCGCAGCCACAGTCTGACAGGGGATGGTTACAGCCACAGTCTGACGGGCATAGTCACAGCCACAGTCTCACAGGGGTATAGTCGCAGCAACAGTCTGGCAGGGCCATAGTCACAGTTACAGTCTGACAGGGGTATAGTCGCAGCCACAGTCTGACAGGGGCATAGTCACAGCCACAGTCTGACAGGGGCATAGTCACAGCCACAGTCTGACAGGGGTATAGTCGCAGCCACAGTCTGACAGGGGCATAGTCACAGCTACAGTCTGCCAGGGGTATAGTCACAGCCACAGTCTGACAGGGGCATAATCACAGCCACAGTCTGGCAGGGGCATAGTCACAGCCACAGTCTGACAGGGGTATAGTCACAGCCACAGTCTGACAGGGCCATACTCACAGCCACAGTCTGACAGGGGCATAGTCACAGCCACAGTCTGACAGGGGTATAGTCGCTGCCACAGTCTGACAGGGGCAGTCACAGCCACAGTCTGACAGGGCCATGATCACAGCCACAATCTGACAGGGCCATGGTCACAGCCACAGTCTGACAGGGCCATGGTCACAGCCACAGTCTGACAGGGGATGGTCACAGTCACGGTCTGACAGGGCCATGGTCACAGTCACAGTCTGACAGGGCCATGGTCACAGTCACAGTCTGACAGGGCCATGGTCACAGTCACAGTCTGACAAGGGATGGTCACAGCCACAGTCTGACAGGGCCATGGTCACAGTCACAGTCTGACAAGGGATGGTCACAGCCACAGTCTGGCAGGGCCATGGTCACAGTCACAGTCTGACAAGGGATGGTCACAGCCACAGTCTGACAGGGCCATGGTCACAGTCACAGTCTGACAAGGGATGGTCACAGCCACAGTCTGACAGGGCCATGGTCACAGCCACAGTCTGACAGGGGATGGTCACAGTCACGGTCTGACAGGGCCATGGTCACAGTCACAGTCTGACAGGGTCATGGTCACAGTCACAGTCTGACAGGGCCATGGTCACAGTCACAGTCTGACAGGGGCATAGTCACAGCCACAGTCTGACAGGGCCATGGTCACAGTCACAGTCTGACAAGGGATGGTCACAGCCACAGTCTGACAGGGCCATGGTCACAGTCACAGTCTGACAGGGGCATAGTCACAGCCACAGTCTGACAGGGCCATGGTCACAGTCACAGTCTGACAAGGGATGGTCACAGCCACAGTCTGACAAGGGATGGTCACAGCCACAGTCTGACAAGGGAATAGTCACAGCCACAGTCTGACAGGGCCATGGTCACAGTCACAGTCTGACAAGGGATGGTCACAGTCACAGTCTGACAAGGGATGGTCACAGCCACAGTCTGACAGGGGCATAGTCACAGCCACAGTCTGACAGGGCCATGGTCACAGTCACAGTCTGACAAGGGATGGTCACAGCCACAGTCTGACAGGGGTATAGTCGCAGCCACAGTCTGACAGGGCCATGGTCACAGCCACAGTCTGACAGGGGATGGTCACAGTCACGGTCTGACAGGGCCATGGTCACAGTCACAGTCTGACAAGGGATGGTCACAGCCACAGTCTGACAAGGGATGGTCACAGCCACAGTCTGACAGGGGAATAGTCACAGCCACAGTCTGACAGGGCCATGGTCACAGTCACAGTCTGACAAGGGATGGTCACAGTCACAGTCTGACAAGGGATGGTCACAGCCACAGTCTGACAGGGGCATAGTCACAGCCACAGTCTGACAGGGCCATGGTCACAGTCACAGTCTGACAAGGGATGGTCACAGTCACAGTCTGACAAGGGATGGTCACAGCCACAGTCTGACAGGGGTATAGTCGCAGCCACAGTCTGACAGGGCCATGGTCACAGCCACAGTCTGACAGGGCCATGGTCACAGCCACAGTCTGACAGGGCCATGGTCACAGCCACAGTCTGACAGGGCCATGGTCACAGCCACAGTCTGACAAGGGATGGTCACAGTCACAGTCTGACAAGGGATGGTCACAGCCACAGTCTGACAGGGGCATAGTCACAGCCACAGTCTGACAGGGCCATGGTCACAGTCACAGTCTGACAAGGGATGGTCACAGTCACAGTCTGACAAGGGATGGTCACAGCCACAGTCTGACAGGGGCATAGTCACAGCCACAGTCTGACAGGGCCATGGTCACAGTCACAGTCTGACAAGGGATGGTCACAGTCACAGTCTGACAAGGGATGGTCACAGCCACAGTCTGACAAGGGATGGTCACAGCCACAGCCGATCGGAGAGTGTCACCGCCGGAGTCGCCGCAGAGACCGCCGAAGTGGTGTGTGTGCCGCAGCGGACGCAGGCCAGCGGTCGCCATCGGCAGTCGCCGATCACGCTCGCCTCGGACGCGACAGAGACGGCTGACGGCCGACAGCGCAGTGCGGCCGAGTGTGAGCCAGCGCGTCCCGCCGCCTAACCACTGGACGCCAGACGTCCGATGGTGACGCGCACGTCAAACGTCGCTCTGATGACGACCGCCAACTGGACCGGCCGTGCGTGACGGCCTGACGATCACCCGTCATCTGTCATCTGACGGGCGGACACACCGGCTGGCGTGACAGGCGGTGACGGTCATGAGTGAGGGCTTGACAATCACCTGTCACCTGTCATTTGACCAGCGGACACACCGGCTGGCGTGACAGGCGGTGACGGCCGTGAGTGACGTTGCAGTTTCTCCACAATCGTCTTAACCCGCGCCGTCTCGGGGGTCTTCAGCCGCGCCTCCCCCTCTCAGGTTATTCGTGGACAGGGAACGAACGGCGCGCGGCAGCGCGCCGAAATTTAGCATACCCTTTCCCACATCAATTTGATATATTGTGTCCAACTTTTGAAGTCAGGTCATCTAGGGTCAATGAGTTAGTCTAGATCAAGTGAGGTCGCCTCCAAAAAAGTTAAACCGGTCATCACGCTTTAACTGATGCAGATATTTTAATGAAACTTTCAGCGTTTGCTTATGTTTAGGGATGCAACAAAACGTATGAGAGGAATATTTTCCACGTTTTTGACTACTTATTAATTTTGCATATTTGCCTATTGCAGTTCAAATCGAATAATACGGCTAAAGTAAGCATTTTGCATTAGGGCAAGTTGATTTCGAACGTCTTTTGGTCTGCTCTACATATTAGAAAAGGAAAATTTAAGAAAACTCGAAAACTCAAGTTTTGTTCAATATGAATTTAATTTTAAAAAATGAGTGATCAAAAATGAATGGCCCTGTCCGATTTCGCTATCCTTCACTCATTCCAAATAATTTTTGTTTTTCAATATCGCCTAAAATGAATTCTCTAGAGCCCAAAACATTATGCAAGTTGTGAAAATCTATCCCCCTAAAGACGTCACTTTTTGGGGGAATTGTTTTGGGGTGGACCCGGGCCCTACTCGTCGAGCACTTCCCGATGAAACTTCTTTCGTTTTTGCGTGACGCTTAGTTTGGATATTAGAGGGGATTACTACCCCCCCCAGAGACGGAGTGTGAGGATGTGACCGGAGAGACCGGGTTAACGCATTGTCCGCCACCGAGATAATCTATATAGCAGCGGTGCTTTTGGAAGAAGGGGAACATCACCTACCCTCGCGAAATCTACCTCTGCCTGAACGGCAGATAGCTGCCGAATTTGGCACGCGACTGGCCCACTATCAGGGTTACCCTTGCATGCCAAATGTGTGACGGTGGTGCTGGGTTGTGCACGTGCTGGACGCACCAGCTTGCTGCACCCCTCCTATACTTATCTCCAACCGCAGTTGTTACAACCACAATCACAAGGCTCGTGCCCCATCATATCCTGAGAACAAGCACCCTATAGATAACTGATATGTGGTGCCGAGGTGTGCGTGTGGTGCAAATGCAAGACAAACACCTTATATATAATTGATAGGCAATGCTCAGGTGTGCGTATGGTGCAATGCCAGGGATGTACGTATCATGCAGTACACCATTGTCTCCCACACATTTCTGGATACGTCAATTATATTTGATAAGAAAATAAATGTATTTATATCAACGGGAAAAGAAATAGGTAGAAATTCCGAACGGGTTTACTTCTCAGGGTCTTTGCTCCATCTTCACTTGCTCGGGTTTGCTTCCCTCTCGTGCTTCACAATTTGTTCCCTTGTGGTGCGCGGACGACACCCCAAGCTCTTCCCAATCTCCCCGTAGATAGTACGCAGATGCTATTCACCACATTCAAAGTTTTGGGTTTCATTTCCAATACGAAAGTCCTACTACATAACACAGCGGTCTAGAGCGCAGCACCCTGCAGCACACTGGGCCACCATCCGGCTGCCGGCCCAGCAGTGGCGGTGCCACGATGCTGACCGTGGAATAACAGCGAGAGTGCGCAGCTGTTGTGTTGCCAATGAGATGCAATAAGGTTACCAGGTGCAGCAACACCCACTCACATTCGGCTCAACTGTTACAATACATGAGGCTTGTCGCATAGTCTGCATTACCTTGGCAAAGCCAACGTCATATCGGATGTCCAACAACCATGAAATTTAGTCTCGGCATGTATCTCACGTTGATCCAGCAGTTCTTGTGTTCGGCAGCGTCGTCGGGTTTGCTGTGTTTGGTTACGGACGCACATATACCTTGACCGGGCACTTCTAGGTAATTCGAACGGCCCGTGCTACAGTCTCATAGTTTGGTGAGAGGCTAGCCTACCACCAACACGCACAACGTACAGTTATTTAGCAATAATTCTGATTGGCGATAGCACGGGCTTTACCGAACTAAAAATCTCACATTTTATGCGACTCATCAGAAAACAATTGTTTGTTGTTATTGTTGTCACGTTGCAAGCTAAGCGGTGTGAACAGCATCCCGCCCAGATTCGAGCGGTGTATACAGTGTCCCCCCCCAGAGCCAAGCGGTGTGCACAGTGTGCCGCCCAGATTCAAGCGGTGTGCGGTGTGCCGCCCAGAGCTAAGCGGTGTGCAGTGTGCCGCCCAGAGCCAAGCGGTGTGTACAGTGTGCCGCCCAGAGCCAAGCGGTGTGCACAGTGTGCCGCCCAGAGCCAAGCGGTGTGCGGTGTGCCGCCCAGAGCCAAGCGGTGTGTACAGTGTGCCGCCCAGAGCCAAGCGGTGTGTACAGTGTGCCGCCCAGAGCCAAGCGGTGTGCAGTGTGCCGCCCAGAGCCAAGCGGTGTGCACAGTGTGCCGCCCAGAGCCAAGCGGTGTGTACAGTGTGCCGCCCAGAGCCAAGCGGTGTGTACAGTGTGCCGCCCAGAGCCAAGCGGTGTGCACAGTGTGCCGCCCAGAGCCAAGCGGTGTGTACAGTGTGCCGCCCAGAGCCAAGCGGTGTGTACAGTGTGCCGCCCAGAGCCAAGCGGTGTGTACAGTGTGCCGCCCAGAGCCAAGCGGTGTGCAGTGTGCCGCCCAGAGCCAAGCGGTGTGCACAGTGTGCCGCCCAGAGCCAAGCGGTGTGTACAGTGTGCCGCCCAGAGCCAAGCGGTGTGCAGTGTGCCGCCCAGAGCCAAGCGGTGTGCACAGTGTGTCGCCTAGAGCCAAGCGGTGTGTACAGTGTGCCGCCCAGAGCCAAGCGGTGTGTACAGTGTGCCGCCCAGAGCCAAGCGGTGTGTACAGTGTGCCGCCCAGAGCCAAGCGGTGTACAGTGTGCCGCCCAGAGCCAAGCGGTGTGCACAGTGTGCCGCCCAGAGCCAAGCGGTGTGCGGTGTGCCGCCCAGAGCCAAGCGGTGTGTACAGTGTGCCGCCCAAAGCCAAGCGGTGTGTACAGTGTGCCGCCCAGAGCCAAGCGGTGTGCAGTGTGCCGCCCAGAGCCAAGCGGTGTGCACAGTGTGCCGCTCAGACGCACGCATCTGACTGGTGACGACGCCTCAGAGTTGCCAATGGCTCGAGCTACGGTTACCACATGTTGTGGATGGGTAGTCGATGGCCCCGGCCATCCAAACATGGCTGCTTCACGCATGTAGATGCCGGATATGCACGTGCTGCACGTGAGCGTGCTCTCTTTCCTTCGTCTACGTTAAAGCCTCAGTCCAAACGGTCATTGTAGGGTTTAGTGTTTGGACAGTAGAAGTGGCAGTGGCAGCACACCAACTGGCACCGTCTGTGCATTGTGCACATCTGAGTATCGGTTGTGTCGCGTTGTCAGCGCAGGTGCACACGCCGCGGAGATGCATGCTGAGCGCAACATACGGCTGAATATGAAACGCTTGAATTCGACACGTGCTATCACATATGCTGGCTTGGCAACAAGCAACCCGACTCGTTCCTCAAGGTGCTGCCATATTACTCGTGAAGTTGCTTGTACGCACCAGCGTGCACTCCTCAAACGATATGCATTAAAATACGTTGCTTGCTTTGCTCGATAATCGCGCACTAAGTTGAGCGACTAAGGTGGTGTCGAGCCTATCCGACCAGCCTCATGTATTGTAACAGTTCAGTCGAATGTGAGTGGGTGTTGCTGCACCTGGTAACCTTATTATATCTCATTGGCAACACAACAGCTGCGCACTCTCGCTGTTATTCCACGGTCAGCATCGTGGCACCGCCACTGCTGGGCCGGCAGCCGGATGGTGGCCCAGTGTGCTGCAAGGTGCTGCGCTCTGGACCGCTGTGTTATGTGGTATGACTTTCCTATTGGAAATGAAACTCAAAACTTTGAATGTGGTGAATAGCATCTGCGTACTATCTACGGGGAGATTGGGAAGAGCTCGGGGTGTCGTCCGCGCACCACAAGGGAACAAAATGTGAAGCACGAGAGGGAAGCAAACCCGAGCAAGTGAAGATGGAGCAAAGACCGTGGGAAGTAAACCCGTTCGGAATTTCTACCTATTTCTTTTCCCGTTGATATAAATACATTTCTTTACCTTGCAAATGTAACTGACGTAACTAGAAATATGTGGGAGAAAACAATGGTGCACTGCATAATACGTACATCTGGGAAAAAATTATAACCATAAATCCAAGAAAGAAACCAAGGTTACCAGGGGATGGAAGGGAAACTGGACGAGCGGACAAGAAATGCATGTGACGAGTTTCTTTACTGCATGGTTCTCAAATTTCAGCAGATTGATGCAAATTGACACCTAACACAGTTTTTTCTTGCATTTCCCCAATATCTGTTCAGCATCCTTATGCCAACTACTGTTCAATCATATGCATGCTAAAGGATAGGATCATGCAGGATTCATCCAGTTTTTCCTGTCTGTAGATATTGGACGCTGCTTGCCAAAGAGGTTCCCCTATGCTTTTTGTATCCACACAGAAAATAGTTCCTTCAACCAAATTTCACAGCTCCAGTTCAGATTCAACGTCTCTTGTTCCCAAAATGCGTGTGTGTACATCTTCATTATACATTTCTTTTGTTCATCCATGGCATTTTGTGCTACATCAGACGCCTAACTCAAGATGAAGTTGAGTACACTGCTTTACCGGCATTCTCCACTTAGTTGTCAATGTACCATGTGCAGGAAATCCACGTCTGCAATAGATCGGTAATGGATGTTAGGGCTGCTTAAACTATGCTCTGAGAGGGTAACAGCGATGTCATATTTCGCTATTGCTACGCTTTTGGGTACATAGGTTCCATAAAGAAACTAGACGATTATCAAGGATATATCGTCTCAGAGATATGCCTCGTCCGGAAAATGTCGCTGGCTATCTGATTTTGAACAAACAAAGGTGTCCCGAGAGATTGCTCGCGCCAAGAAATAAGCCGCTGTAGTCATGGATCGTGACCTGTTACAATCACGCAGGCCTCGTTTCCATACTGGTATCGGCACAGACTTGCCACCGATACTTATAGGCTACCCCGGTCTGCTTCAATTTTGCAGACCAT
This sequence comes from Imbricaverruca yamaguchii, assembly GCA_034440575.1. Taxonomy (NCBI): domain Eukaryota; kingdom Metazoa; phylum Arthropoda; class Thecostraca; family Neoverrucidae; genus Imbricaverruca; species Imbricaverruca yamaguchii. The sequence goes on from JAOTOL010001449.1 coordinate 665,136, forward strand.
CGAAATCGCATGCTTAAATGTGGACACTGCATGCTTTTTACGAGCAAATGTTGGCATCGCCGACTTCAAATAGTTGTGTGCATCACTTGCAAGCAGTGACTCGTCTGTTTTTATTCGACGAACATTAACACGAGCCGTCTCTCCTGTCAGATCCTCACACCCCGTCTCGGGGGCGGGGGGCAGATAGTAACCCCCTCTAAAATCCAAACAGTGGTGCACGAAAACGAAAGATGTTTCATCGGAAAGCGCTCGACGAGTAGGGCCCGGGTCCACCCCCAAACACAAATTCCCCCAAAAGTGACGTCTCTAGGGGGGCTAGATTTTCACGACTTTTCACGACTTACATTATGTTTTTGGCTCTGGCGTATTCATTTTGGGGATATTTGAAAAAAAAATATGTGGAATCAGAAAAGGACAGCGAAATCGATCAGGGCCATACCTTTTCCCCCCAAAAAATGTTTTTTTTTTCGAATTAGACATTTTGAGTTTTTACATATTCTTTCATTTTCCTTTTCTAATGGGTAGAAGCAAAGCGCAAAATGTTGTTGGAAGTCAACTTCCACTAATAAAAAATGCTTACTTTAGTCAGAATCTTCGATTTGAACTCCAAGAGGCAAATATGAAAAATTTATAAGTAGTCAAAAACGGAAAAAATGAACAATTCCTCTCGTGCGTTTTGTTGCATCCCTAAAGATAAGCAAACACGGAAAGTTTCATTAAAAATATATGCACCCGTTAAAGCGTGACGACTGGTTGAACTTTTTAGAGGTGACCTCATTTGACTTTGACTAACTCGCTGAACCAAGATGACCTGACGTGAAAATTTTGAAACAGCATTCCAAATTGATGTAGGAAAAGGTATGCCAAATTTTGGCGCGCTGCCTCGCGCCGTTCGTTCACTATCCGCGAAAAACCTGAAGAGGGCAGTTGAAGACCCCCGAGACGGCACGGGTTAACACCGACAGCCACAGAGCCTCATGCTACGGGCCTTAGGACAGCAGCATGGCGGAACACCCACCACACACACCCGGTGAACCGACGGAATGGCACACAGCCTCCGCTGTACACACACCACTCCACAGGCGTCACCTGTCACGCAGTGGATTTGATATCGTGGCGATACTGCATAGTCGCAGTGTCGCTGGCATACGACGGAGCGCGGCAGTCACTCCCGCTGAGCTTCTTCACCGACAACCTCATTCTCATATTTCATATCTTGCGCCTGCTTCGTGTGTGAATCGGCGTGAAATCGAATCGCCTCCGAGTCAACCTAGCCGAACTGTGCCAAAATACAGTCATTACCCAAGTTTTGAATGGCCTTCCAATACAAATTGGCGTGACTAATGGGTTTACCGTCCACTGCCTAATCCGATAATCGAATTATCTCCTGGGCCCAATTATTACGTCGAGCCATTTATGATGAGACACCCAGATAAATCGGCTTTAAGTTGAAAATGGAAACAACAATATCGAAGGAGCTGGGAGGAAACGGAAGGCTGCATGTCTGTCAGCATGCAGGCTACATGTCTGTCTGTCTGTCAGAAGGCTGCATGCTGCAAGTCAGCATGCACTGCACGTCTGAAACCACAACTTTTCCACCCTCCCCGCTTCCCCACCCTCCCCATCACAAAACAAATTGTTCATGCACAAGAAGTGGGCACCTCTTCACAGGCATTCCCGAGTCGATTTTCAACAGAACGAATGCATATCATTGGGACCATGAACACGTTTCACTGTACCATCCCAGATTCGCTCGTCCCGACCGTGGTTTGCCAAAGAATGCACGGCGCGCGAGGGGCTTAAATGATGACCACTGCATGTCCCAGATCTCTACTCAAGAATACTCCGGTTGTAACGCAAGTTGCCGCCGATAAATAGTGCCGAGTGAGCCTAGTGATTCATCTCCAGGCTACCTTGCATACTAAAACTCGGAAAATGTCTGCGGGAATAAGCCGGGTAATTTGCGCACCGGGACGACATGCGGCGCCAAGACTTATGACGACACGGTAGGTGGCAGCACTCTCTGGACCATAGAACGGCACAATCCGCAACGGAGAGATTTTGCAGCCTATTGGCTGTTCTGCGGATGCGGAATGGGACCTAGTAGAGCCGCCAGAATGGGCTAGGTGACATCATTTATTTGAATATCGCTATTTGTATACTAGGTACCTTTTTTGAACTTTTTGTAATGTCATAATCAATTAGTCTTATTTCGTCCATTTCTGAATATGACCCCAAATTTGCAATTTTCGAGACAAACAATGGACTGGCATCGGTAATTAATGTTTTGTTCTCGCTTTTGGCAAGTTTTGCACATAACAGCGACTGAAGACTGAACAATCTACGCGAGTGCAAGAAATGAGTAGTATTCGGAAGCAACGATTTCTTCCGAAAATATTAGTCAATTCGAGGGCACTACCGCCTTTTATAACCCGGTACTATTCCTCTGAAAATAGACTGCCGTATAGCTCCCACTCGTGGTGATATGTATCGCTAATGTCCCGTGTTGCGGCTGTCGCTGCCGCAGCAACACTTCTTGCTGCTAAGTTCAGCATGAAAGGGGTGAGCTTGAATAATTTCCAAACGACAGACATGCAATAATGTAGCAATTGGTATTTTGTTTATGAATGATTAAAAACTTTAAATACGAATTTGATATGGTGACTTTTCACATTATTAATGAGCGGTGATCCTGAAGCACCCGAACAGCTGAAGAAAATACTTCTACATCGTTCGTACATACATAGAAATTTAGATATTTTGGAACGTTGGGATGTGATGCTCTATGGAAAGGCGACAAAAAAGCAGTGCAGAGAGAGCATGGAAAGGGTAGGCGGAAGACGATCAAGTGTTGAATCAAATCAAGTCGAAGCTTCCCAGTCCTAAGCTATGTTTTGTGATATTCGAGATGACCGAGCGAAAAAGCCGGTCGCGTTCGAGGATGGCTCGCAGAAGTGCATAAATGACGTCGAACACATCTCTGTAAGCATGCGCCCGGATGATGTCCATGTTGGTCATCCCAACCGTGATGGCAAGTGTACCGATACAGCAGTGGCGCAGAAGTTGTACGATTTTTTCTTCTTCACGGAAATGGCGTTAATGTGAAAAAGGTGGTGTTTATTGGAGGCGGTGGCACCAGCCAGGTGGTGTGGTGGCCGGCCGAGTGGATGGCAAGGTGGAAGAGCTGGTCGGAAGACCACTAAGTAGGGTGGTGGCCCAGAAGGCCTGCGCAGGACGGCCTGTGACATGAGACGCATCCCAGATGACGGCGTAGGTAGCTACACAGGACGGCCTATACCACGACACGCAGTATACCACGGGCCTATGCCGCAGTATACACAGGCCTGCACCACGATACCTGTGTAGCTATGCAGCTGTGTAGCTGCATAGCTACACAAGACGGCCTGACTCGAGACACAGCCCAGACGATGTGTGTAGCTACACAGGACAGCCTATACCACGAGACGCAGCCCAGACAACGGCGTAGGCAGCTACATAGGGCGGTGATTGTCAGCAAACGGTTCGGAGCGACACCTGTCGGCGGTGACACGTGACTACACGGTGTCGGCCGACAGGGCTTGAGCGTGCCGTGGGCCGTGGCCTGGGCCTGGGCCTGGGCCTGGGCCTGGGCCTGGGCCTGGGCCTGGGCCTGGGCAGGGGCCTGGGCCTGGGCCTGGGCCTGGGCAGGGGCCTGGGCCTGGGCAGGGGCCTGGGCCTGGGCCTGGGCCTGGGCCTGGGCAGGGGCCTGGGCCTGGGCAGGGGCCTGGGCCTGGGCCTGGGCAGGGGTAGGGGCAGGGGTAGGGGCAGGGGCAAGGGCAGGGACAGGAGCTGGCGCCGCCGTCGCCGCGCCTCTCATCAGATCAATGGGTGTTTAATGCCGGCTCCTGCGGCCGACCGCGCTCACTGACTGCTCCCACGGGCCCGCTAACAACAAATAGATACACAGACAAACAGGCTATCCATGCAAATGTCGACGCAACGGGACTTGGCGAGCGGAGGACGGCCGCGCCACGCCAGCATCGCCGCCAGCACGACGCGTGCGCCGCGGGTCGCCACGGCGACCACCTGTGCGCCACACATGCTGCCGTGGCCGCCGGCGTGGCAAACGAGGCGATAGCGTGTGAGCCTGCTGCTGCCAAGTCAGTCGAAATTAACGCTATCACTCTGAACAACGAGACGCGTGTGCAGCACCGGCAGGGCACATCCTCCGCCCTTTCCTCACATAAATATAGGCGTACCCCCCCCCTCTTCCCACCAAAAATCCTGGCCAAGGGCACGCGACTTAATGATCCACATCCACACAGCAAACAAAGGAAGAAAGGCGTTGCATCATCTATCGCAAGACAATGAGCCACAATTTGGCGGCCTCTCCCATCCGCATGCAGAATAATGCAGCTTGATCTACATTTTTATGGTGATAATTGGTATGGGTAGCATCCGTTTTGCAGTTTCTTGCTAGCATGTGTACTCAAAGATCTACACATACTTGCTCAATAATGAGCCTCCTCTCTCGTCTGGAGCGGCGCGGTACCACGGCCATCATAAGCTGGAGGGAGGAGGCGCGGTACCACGGCCACCATAAGCTGGACGGAGGAGGCGCGGTACCACGGTCACCATAAGCTGGACGGGGGAGGCGCGGTAACACGGCCACCATGAGCTGGACGGAGGAGGCGCGGTAACACGGCCACCATGAGCTGGACGGAGGAGGCGCGGTACCACGGCCACCATAAGCTGGACGGGGGAGGCGCGGTACTACGGCCACGGAAGGCAACGGAGGAGGCGGCACAATGAGGTGCCAGCAGCACCGGCGGGCTGTTGTCAGACATGATCCGGTCTCGATCCGACCACGCCAGCCGGTGTTCCTGACCAATGGCGCCGGCGCGCGCCGCCGGACCTGCAGCCCTGCTGGTGTAGCAACACTGCACTGCATTAGCGGCCTCAACTCACTGCCAGCTGACGGCCTCAACTCGTCCACAGTAAATGACGCTCCCGCACATTACCACAATTAACTGGACGGCTAGAGCGCAAATAAATAAATAAATACGCCTGCAGGTAAATCGCATGCATTTCACATTAGCCATTACTTTCTATATTGCACTGATGATGAAAAGGCCGCACGGCAAAGCACCGTCAAATGCTGCACTGGCTGCAGCGGTGCCTGGCTCTATGGCGGCTCCCGGCATTACAAGCCACATCAAACACACAAATGGCAATAGGCTGTACTGTACAGACTGCACAAGAGCCACAAAGTACCACGTAATCACAGCTTCACACCATACATAGCCCTCAGTACGTTGTATGGCGGTTAGGATTCTATGCAACGGTAGGTGGTGATATACAGCAGCCAGCTTTGTCGTAAACGTCTTCGGCAGCGTGGGTGTCAAACAGGAGCACAGGGCGGATGAGGAAAAATGTGAGAGTCCGTAGTATGTGAGCGTATGCAGGGTGCCCACTGGTCAACCGCGTGACCGTACCATCAAATTCTCCCACCAATCCCCACCCCAGCGATTTAAGACGCGTTGGTGTAAAACTGATCAAGGTACATACATCAGTCACGTGGATTAGCTTGTATGCTTTTGTAGGAGCGCGACCCGTCCAGTGCTGAATTGTGCTCCTCCAATGCTAAGCTGTACCCACTCAGATTTCAGTCGGATACACGTAGACCTGCACCCCCTCTCCTTCCTTGTTCGACAGATTTGTCTTCGAAAAACGCAAGCAACATCTTCAAATACGCTGATTCAGCCTCAGCCTTAATTTGTACTTTACGAACGTAACATGTCCACGCAAGCATTTTCATGAAACAACACCCCTGGACTCTATCACTCAATATTTGTTGTCAGTGCCTGATTCTTGGGAATGAAGTCGTTGTCATTGGCGATTCTAGCCAAAATGCAGAGGACTGTGTTAAGCAAGCAGCAGCTGTACTGTACGAACGAAATGGGGCACAAACATGGACGCATGCGGAACAAGGCGATGGGGGAACATATTCTAGAACAGCTGGTGTACCTTTCAAGTTCAAGAAAGTTGTTTTTCCCTTTCAAGTCGTAGGATTTAATTTCAGGAGCGACAGTCTTATTTAATCCTTGCATTCTTATCGCGTATGATGGTACCTCCCCCTGACGCTGGCACAATTTGCTACACTTTTTCGCACACTTTCAGTCAATGTCATATGTCTCTGATGGCATGTTGTGCATTTCCGATATAATTTTGAGTGCCCCCCCCACCTCCCCAGATTCTAACCGTAAATTAATGCGTGTCGAGGACAAGCAAAACGCGTTACGATGTCTGGTCCTTGAAACATAAAATCAAATTATTACAGTTTAGTCAGCAAGTAAAACCTCATGCCAAACGGATAAACGTGTTGAAGCAAAAAGTGATGAAAAGCCCAAGCGAAGGTGTCACACGAACCCCGCCGCAAGCACTGCCACGAGGCCCGCCACGAAGCTTGTCACGAAGCCTGTCACAAGCACTGTCACGAAGCCTGCCACGAGACCCGCCACGAGGCCCGTCACGAAGTCTGTCACGAGGCCTGTCACAAGACCTGCCACGAGGCCCGCCACGAGGCCTGTCACGAAGCCTGCCACGAGACCCGCCACGAAGCCTGCCACGAGGCCTGCCACGAGGCCTGCCACGAGGCCTGTCACAAGCCCCGCCACAAGCATTGCTACGAGGCCTGTCACAAGCCCCGCCGCAAGCATTGCCACGAGGCCCGCCACGAGGCCTGTCACGAGGCACGCCACGAGGCCCGCCACGAGGCCCGCCACGAGGCCCGTCACGAGGCCCGTCACGAGGTCTGTCACGAGGCCTGTCACAAGCACTGCCACGAGGCCCGCCACGAAGCTTGTCACGAAGCCTGTCACAAGCACTACCACGAGGCATGTCACGAAGCCTGCCACGAGGCCCGTCACGAAGTCTGTCACGAGGCCTGTCACAAGCACTGCCACGAGGCCCGCCACGAGGCCTGTCACGAGCCCCGCCACAAGCATTGCCACGAGGCCCGCCACAAGCCCCGCCACCAACACTGCCACGAGGCCTGCCACATGGTATACTACGAGCCCTATCGCAAGCCATAACCACAAGCACTGCCACGAGGCCCGCCACGAGGCCTGTCACGAGCCCCGCCGCAAGCATTGCCACGAGGCCGGCCACGAGGCCTGCCATAAGCCATACTACGAGCCCTAGCACGAGCCCCGCCACCAGCCCTACCGCAAATCCCGCCACCAGCCCCACCACAAGCCCCGCCACCAACACTGCCACGAGGCCTGCCACATGGTATACTACGAGCCCTACCGCAAGCCATAACCACAAGCACTGCCACGAGCCCCGCCACGAGTACACAATTGCAATGCAGCACTTGATCAGGATGATGATTACCCAGATATGTCACACGCATATACGGGTGGCCCATGCAGAGCCGAACCGCCGCTCGTCACTATAAAGTGGTTCACCACTGCTCAGACCGACCATGTGCGGGTGAACAGCCAGCGCCAGCTCCACACACCACCAGCCACATGTCGCTGGCCTCAGACAGCCTGTGATTGATTCGATTGATTATTTGGGCTTAAGGGCGCATCAGACAGCGTGTACCCACGGCGTACAAGTGTTCTGTACACACCGCGTCGAACGGTGCTGCCACGCCACGCCGTTCTTCCAGCCACGCCCTCGAGTGGGCCCGTCTTTGAAAGGTGGCGCGGGCCGGGGGCGCGCGCGCGCTGCAGTCACCTATTCATTCGACGCCGGCGGCCAAACCACACAACCACTTGAATACAAACAAGCGATTGGACCGAGTGCGGTCGCCGCTTTGATCTGGCTGCAGTGCCGGAAGCGTTGCGCCCCGCGGGCCAAAGGTGGCCAATTTCGACCCTCGGGCCGACTCAAGAGGCGAGCCTTGTTAGTCAAGAAATTCTGATCACCGCCGACATCAAGCAACCCTCCCTCCCATCCTGACGACAGCGAGGTGACATCGATGCGGAAGCGCGCCGGTCGGATCGGTACGACTGGACGCGTCAACACGCCGCTCGCGATAATTAAAATACCAAATAGCAGATCAAAGCGGGCGGAATGGGCGTGCCGCGAATCGCAGGATGGCCCGCTTTGATCTGCGACTGCCCGTGTGCTCTGATTAACGCCGTGCGGGGCCGACGCGGGCGCAGGCGCGTCTCCTCTCATTTTGGCGGGAGAACACGGCGGCCGTTGTGGACGCGAGGCCAGCGGCGTCTGCCGGTCGGCTGCACAGCGCAGCCCGTGACGAGAGCCGCCGGTGTCATACTGTAGCCGCCGGCCCAACAGGTTCACAGTGGCGCCAGTACTGTGGTGGCTCCACATGTGCTGACAGCCCCCTCATCACACCCCGTGATGAGGGCCGCCGGTGTCACACTGTAGCCGCCGGCCCAACAGGTTCACAGTGGCGCCAGTACTGGGGTGGCTCCACATGTGCTGACGCCGCCTCATCCCCCGTGTGAGGGCCGCCGTGACTGTGCCGTCGGCCCACAGGTTCGTGGCGCCGCGGGGTGGCTCCCGTGCTGACAGCCCCTCATCACCCCCGTGTGAGGGCCGCCGGTGTCACACTGTAGCCGCCGGCCCAACAGGTTCACAGTAGCGCCAGTACTGGGGTGGCTCCCATGTGCTGACAGCCGCCTCATCACACCCCGTGATGAGGGCCGCCGGTGTCCCGTAGCCGCCGGCCCAACAGGTTCACAGTGGCGCCAGTACTGGGGTGGCTCCACATGTGCTGACAGCCGCCTCATCACACCCCGTGATGAGGGCCGCCGGTGTCACACTGTAGCCGCCGGCCCAACAGGTTCACAGTGGCGCCAGTACTGGGGTGGCTCCACATGTGCTGACAGCCGCCTCATCACACCCCGTGATGAGGGCCGCCGGTGTCACACTGTAGCCGTCGGCCCAACAGGTTCACAGTAGCGCCAGTACTGGGGTGGCTCCACATGCTCGCTAGTCGGCAGTCAGGAAAGGCACGCCTAGCCACTGTCAGGTGATCTGTTGACACACAGTCTGGCGGTCAGCAAGGAAACGCCTCCCAGGTTGCAGTCGACACAGCCAGTGGTAAAACTGCGCTACGATGGTTGGGCAAAGCACGTGGCCAGCGCTTTCAGGAAAGAGGAAGTGCTAAGCATGCTCGGAAGCAGAGGAATGCACCATGGGTTTCTGCATGCTAAAAAGAATACGAATTATCAACACGGAATCTTCAATTGAAGCGTTCTTACTTTTGACTTCCAAATTTGAAAAGGTTGACTACAATCTGTTTATTTGTCACTTGAATTATACGTTAATATATTTATTTGCTTATGCACATAATTATGTATATGCAAATTTGGCGATGCATTTGCATACATTAAAATGACAGATCTGCACCATTTGTATTAATATGTCAGACATTTCGGAGAATCACGTCACACTCTGAGCACTTCGCGAAGGATGGGCTCTAGACCTACGCAGTGTGCCAGGCTCAGCTGAACTACGCCTCTGGCGTGTTCACTCTCTCACCAGTCTGACTCATTTCATATGAACACTTGGTCGGCTTCGCGCTCTTCACGCATGGCGCACTGCGTATGGATACGACTAAATCCCCCAACCATTTATGAACTCGTATCGTACCGCGCTACCGTCGATCATTTCTGCAGGGGGTACGTACCAACCGTATGTTTCGCCAATTCCTGCATTGTTTTACCAAGCCAATAAATGATTCAGGGCAGCAATTTTGCTAATTACTCCGCACATTGATGAGTTCAAAGAGAAGCCGGGAGCCCATTAAAACAGCATGAAAGGACTGCGATAGGGCAACTTTCATATGATTGCAAAAGTTGGGACGGAGCAAACACGACGAACGTTTATGAATGAGAAATTAGAATTAAGAACAACATGACGTTTTGTAGCGTATCAAGTCAAGCTCAAACTTCTCAACATTGCTGAACAAGAGAGCACACATATACACACACAGACACATACAAAAGCACACAAACTTGCGCTACATCGACCCTGCGTATTAGGATGCACCTTGATATTCACGAGCTTCAGCTTCATAATGGCGAATAGCGGCTCGCCCGCGCCAAAGCCAAGCAATGGTGACTGGTACGCCTCTTGCACCGCACAGAAATAATATATACCGAAGTCAGAACCGGTAGAATTCTTATCAGAAATGCATGCAGTGGCAGGATAGTTGGGCGGCTCGTCACACCGCACCTCACCGCGCCGCGCCGCATCATATCACCTTGTCATTTCCTGCCGGCCAACACCGTCTTGTGCCTGGTCATCACCCCGCTTTTGTCATTTCCAGAAGCCGCCGGGTCAGCACCGACGCTTGCCAGAATGCTCTCAAGAGTGGTCCTATTCCTGTTTTCCGAATTACCCACCGCCTGCCGCATCGTCTGGGTGGTTTTTAGTGTTTTACTTTTCGGCGGGGGACTTACTCTCTGTGGTTTAGAAAAATAAGTTCTTTAATTTTTCGCATCCAGAACGTTATCCTGAATGGCAATTAACTGGTCTGTAATAAAATACTTTAGATTCACCGGGTAAAGTATCAAGTGCAAACTTGATTCTTGTGTGACAGGTTTGAATAAAAATTATGATCTCCGTAATCGATTGATCACAGTTTCTCTATCTACCTCTACATGCGAAGTACACATCCAATCCTGGACTGGACAGCCGCTGCCGGCGGGCGGTCTCGGCAGGAAGGGGGTAGCCCACCACCTGACCACAAACCACACGGGTCAGACGAGCGCGACACTACGCCGGCGAGGAGCGGCCGCCCGGGTCGGAGCCGCGCCGCAGCCGTTGCCGGCGGGCCGTCTCGGCTCCGAGCACGGGCCATGCATCAGACGACGCCACCTCTCGCACCGATCGGCAATTTACCGGTCATGAGCAGACGGTGTCCGCATCGCTCACCGCTAACGTACGGCCGCGCCGCCCAGGCCACACACGGCGACCGCCCCGCATGCCCTCAGATCCTATTGATAAACGCGCGTCGCGACCGCACCGGCCCACCCCTTCCCTGTAACGGCCGCCTCGAAACGTGGCCAAACACCGGCAGATCGGCCGTATATCATTGGAGGCCGGTGCGCGGCGAACGTCTCCATTTACGCGTCCCCCGCTAGTCGATATAGGTGAGGATTCAATCGTGAGCGCGCGCCCTCTGTCGGCCGCAACAATGTTGCGTCGCCCGGCTGATCTATTTTATCGCAGCGTATTTACATAATGGCCGCGGCTGAAGTATAGCGCGCCCGGCCGTCCGGCATGTGAACGGCGTCACCGGTCCGGCCGGCCGCGATGCGGTCGCCGATAGTGCGCCGCCAGTGTCACGGGGTCGTGACAGGTCGCCGCATAATTAGGGCTGTCCTGGGCGCCGATAAATACTGCGCCCGGTTTATGACGCAGCGCCGGCGGGCCCACCAGGCGCTGCGCGCAGCTCGCCCGCCGTTCGGGCGGGCCCGGTAAGCAGCAGTACCAGCGACGGCACCCGACTCTGTGCCAGTCACACGCGCCGCCGGCGCTGCGGCCACCCGGTGTCGGCGAGATGAAGCGGCCGGCCGCCGCTGAGATGCTCCGATCGCGTGTTACACACAATCAGCGGTGCTCGTAGATCGGCGAGACGAGAACACAGCGCCTCTCAGACCCGCCGCCGACGCTCGCTTACGGTTTACTGCATCGAAGCCGCCACGACGGGAAATGAACCAATAAGAGGCCCGCCTTCCAGATCGCACAATTCCGGCCCCGATCAGGTATACCTCGGGGTGATAAATATTTGGAAGAATGTTTATATTGACTGCGGTATCAGCGATATGACCTCATCGGAACCAAATAATAGATGGTCGATGGCGGATTGCCGGCGATTTATGCCGTCGGGTTGGCGCTCGATGAGGCCTGCCGGAATTTACGACGCAATGGGTAAGCCCAGACTGGATGCAGCGAGAAATAATGACATCCATAACCCCGGTTCGAACGGTGCCCGAATGGGGGAGCACGAACGGCCCCCACGGAGGATCAGATGGCATGGGGCGTGGGACGCCGGGCCGACTGCAAACAGCCACTAAATGAAACCGGCAACGACAGACAGAGTCGAAGGCGGTCCGGTTCACGCCGGGCTTAACACTCGACGGATCACATTAAATCGCTGCCAATACACAATATCCTGTCGACTGCCGGTGAGTAGTACGACAACCACATCAGGCCACACTGGCAGCGCCAGCGCCAGCCTGCACACGGCGTCCGTTCAGTTGCAATTGGCATCAGCGCGGCGGCCGGCCCGACGTGGCGGCACCGGTGCGCCATCCATCTCCGGCGCGCCGTTTTTGCGGCCGCCGTCACGATAATGGATGCGAGGCGATCACATTTCTGCGGCGCGCCGGCGACGCCCGGCCCGCCTGGCCTCGGTAAGTGGATAGTGTCGGCGCCGAGCATGGAGCCGTCCCGAGCGGCGTTAGACGCGTCGTCGTTATTGTGACGCGGAGACAGGTATCGCCGCCCGACGTCGGCGGACTGTCCCGGGTCAAACCTAACCATTACCGTCGGCGGGCTGTCCCGGGTCAGACCCGACACTACCGTCGGCGGGCTGTCCCGGGTCAGACCCGACACTACCGTCGGCGGACTGTCCCGGGTCAGACCCGACACTACCGTCGGCGGGCTGTCCCGGGTCAGACCTAACCACTACCGTCGGCGGGCTGTCCCGGGTCAGACCCGACACTACCGTCGGCGGGCTGTCCCGGGTCAGACCCAACACTACCGTCGGCGGACTGTCCCGGGTCAGACCTGACCACTACCGTCGGCGGGCTGTCCCGGGTCAGACCCAACACTACCGTCGGCGGGCTGTCCCGGGTCAGACCCAACACTACCGTCGGCGGGCTGTCCCGGGTCAGACCCAACACTACCGTCGGCGGGCTGTCCCGGGTCAGACCCGACACTACCGTCGGCGGGCTGTCCCGGGTCAGACCCAACACTACCGTCGGCGGACTACCCCGGGTCAGACCCGACACTACCGTCGGCGGGCTGTCCCGGGTCAGACCCAACACTACCGTCGGCGGGCTGTCCCGGGTCAGACCCGACACTACCGTCGGCGGGCTGTCCCGGGTCAGACCCGACACTACCGTCGGCGGACTACCCCGGGTCAGACCCGACACTACCGTCGGCGGGCTGTCCCGGGTCAGACCCAACACTACCGTCGGCGGGCTGTCCCAGGTCAGACCCAACACTACCGTCGGCGGGCTGTCCCGGGTCAGACCCAACACTACCGTCGGCGGGCTGTCCCGGGTCAGACCCAACACTACCGTCGGCGGGCTGTCCCGGGTCAGACCTGACCACTACCGTCGGCGGACTACCCCGGGTCAGACCCGACACTACCGTCGGCGGGCTGTCCCGGGTCAGACCCGACACTACCGTCGGCGGACTACCCCGGGTCAGACCCGACACTACCGTCGGCGGGCTGTCCCGGGTCAGACCCGACACTACCGTCGGCGGACTACCCCGGGTCAGACCCGACACTACCGTCGGCGGGCTGTCCCGGGTCAGACCCAACACTACCGTCGGCGGGCTGTCCCGGGTCAGACCCGACACTACCGTCGGCGGGCTGTCCCGGGTCAGACCCGACACTACCGTCGGCGGACTACCCCGGGTCAGACCCAACACTACCGTCGGCGGACTGTCCCAGGTCAGACCCGACACTACCGTCGGCGACGCTCCCAACCCCACTTAAACTCCGCTTCTGGAGGATTATAATGTGTTAATGTGACCGAAATCCAGACGTGCATCCGAGAGTGCACGACCTCTAATGATGCAGAACCTATGTTTTAATGGCTGCCAAATATGTTAACCCCACCCCCTAACCGGTGTGCGACGCTCCCACCCCCACTTAAGCTTAGAAGACACCACTTCTGGAGGATTACAATGTGCTAATGTGACCGAAATCCAGACTCCAATAGCGCACGACCTCCAATAGTGCAAACCCTATGTTTTAAATGCGGCCAAATATGTTAAAACAAACCCTGGTGCAATCGACCAAATATTAATATAAAAACATAGTTTGGATTTTGAATATTCTCATGCAAAGACATGGCCCTTGCACAAAAATGATACAACTTATTGCGCATAGACATAATATGACGTGAGCGTGCTTGCTTCCAAAAGGAATAGAATGAGATAGATGCATAAAAACAAGGTTGCACATAAATGGGTAACACATCGTGTCATCTGGACCCACGAGTTGATTGAAAATCTGCTACAACTAAAAACACATTTTAGAAACTTTGGCCGCACATCATGCGAGTCGGAGCTTATTTCGACGATTCAGTCAATAAATTTCCGATGCGCAGCCGAATACTCGCAATAAGAAATGTCAACACTTCTGGATAACCTACATAGATGCCCTATAGAGATGCATTCTGGGACAATTGTTATTTTTCACTGATGGTAATGGTTTGGAAAATATTGATAGTATGAAAAGTAACCTGATACAGATGAAACCCCAACTTCTTTGAAAGGTGCATATGTCAACAACTCCAAAATGACAAATACCACCATGCGTCTTGGATCGAATTGCTTTGGGCTTAATTTTCCACGACTGGATGCTTCACACATTTAATAAGCAATAAAGCTTAGCACGTAGTGTTGCAAAAGACTCATCGTGAAAGCTCGAAGAAGTCAATAGAAAATGTATGAATGTTCACGAGTGAAATTTTGAGTCTACGGACATGCCTTTAAACTGTTTTAACACGCGCGCTGGAAGGCTTCTGGAAATCACCCGCCCTGCTAGAGTGGAGCGAATCTACCACCCCCCACCCACACCCCCACCCCACACCCACATGCACCCCACAATAAACAGAGCAGCTGCGAGAGCTAGGAAAGCAACATTTTCAGGGTGGCTGAATGCCACAGGGAACTGCTTGAGTCGAACTTAAGTAAAAGGATGACACCCATGTACGAATTTAGCGACCCTCCTTCAATTAGTCATCGGTAAAATAAGGTCAAATTATGTTTTCAATTGTTATTTTTGCGTTTGGGCGTCCTTTGTCTACCTAAGGCGCACGTCTGGTGGGAAATATAGAATAAATGGACATATCTAATATGGTTGATACAGCCTGCAACAAAATAAGTCAGAAGGCAGGGGTACTTGGCCTGAGGTATACACCCCTGGTCAATTTTCACACACCATTTCGTCCGGTAGGTTGGACTGTGTACAAATAATGTGTCAGTTCTTGGCTTTGGACGTATTTACAACAAAAAACGTTTCGAGCACATGGATCACTTCACCTTCTTAAAACACATGTATTAATATGACCGTTGTCTCCCAGCCATCGCACACCACGGTTTGAACGACTACCTGGTCTTTCCACATGGCAGCAAAAAACCAAAATCTTCGCACTGTGAAGTAACTATGCAGGTCATTACAAGGTTAACGGTTCAGCAATAGCATTTAGCTTCAATCAATAACCGCTTCTTGTGGCTGCATGGCAAATCTGGACCTCCTGGAGAGAGTGCTGGAAGGAAGTAATGTGAGCAGATGGCCGGGTATAATCATATACAGCTCCATATGCGGGGGAGTTGCCCACCAGACGACGATAAGCAGAAGTCGACACGCCCACGGTCGGCACTCGGAGAACGGTGATGAACGACCCACGGCAAAGGCTCCGGCTGTGATCCAGGATAAATTCCAGCTCCTTGATGTCATTCAGTAATAAAAAGTAGCTCTGCAAATAAAAGTAATGTTTTTTTTAAAGCAATAGCAACATTGTAAGTTGGTTATTTATGATTCCGTGTTCCGTGTTTGTCGTGTCGTTTGAACGAGTTAGTTTGGTGATAGGTGCTTGCGATAGCGAAACCCAATGTGGCTGCAGTTGCTGAGGCTTAAGAGCTTCCACTACTACAACCACCTCGGAAACAACCGGTATCCACTATTTGGCTTGCAGTCAAGGCAAGACAAATGGCGACACAATGGAGCAAGTAACTATTTTAGCTACTGAAGCGGGCATAAAACTCACCTTTTCGGTAAAGTGGCATGTATTTCTTTGATAATGTTGCTTTAATCTCAATATATTGCAATTGAATGTCATTTTTCACCACTGAAGCAACGACCGCTCTGTGTTCTGAAAACAGACATTTATAATTTCACATTAAGAGCACACTGGCACGCTAGAAATAATTTTGAACGCAGTACATACCCCAAGAAGACATTACCGGCATACATATGCAGGCAGGCACACACACGCACACGCACACGCACACGCACACACACGCACATACGCACACGCGCACACACACACGCACACACGCTCGCACATACGCACGCACGCACGCACGCACGCACGCACGCACGCACGCACGCACGCACGCACGCACGCACGCACGCACGCACGCACGCACGCACGCACGCACGCACGCACGCACGCACGCACGCACGCACGCATATATATATATATATATATATATATATATATATATATATATATATATATATATATATATATATATATATATATATATATATATATATATCGGCGAGCCGATGCCACATTACATGCAGCAGCACGTGGAGTGGGGGCTCTCATCACTCGGGCCGGCCGCCGCCAGCCCCAGCGTAACGCTCGGGCCACACGCCGAAACAGGTTTGCCCACAGACTAATTTGCTAATTTACAGCTCTCCCGCCCCGCCGCCAGCCCGCCTGCCCGGAACGTGTATGCAGTACATAGCTTACATCTCGGCATCGATAATTACAGGTGAGACGAGCCGCTCGCGCCGGAGAGGTGTCCGGGTCATGACCCCGTCCATGTCACGTGGCGACCGGGCGGCGGCGCCGTTTGATGGTGGCCATCGTATCACGCCAATGGCAGCGTTTATTTATATTGGCTGATAACAGCTGCACATCCAAGCAATGAAGAGTCGACCGAACGTCATGGGAACATTGATTTACAACCGCAAATACGGCCGGCAGCCAGTGCCAGACATCCCTAAATTTCGCAGAAAAGTCTACAAATGCTGATGACGGTCATCCTCACGAGTGCAGAGCGAAGCATTTCAGGGACTTTGAGCTGGTGCCTCGACATATTTCCCATTACTCTGGATCATTATGAAGCCACTGACCCAAGTATTCCAGCAGAAGCGCATGTCCAATTGGGAGCGAGCGACACAAGGCATCAGTCATTTCAGTCCAAAGGAGCATACGGCACAACAGTAATACATTGCTTGAGCCGATGCTCCATGGGATACTAATCAAATTGCCTACACGCAACACTCCGGCACTGCAAGCGTAGGCTTTTCTGCCACGTAAGGTGTGATGAACGCGTGCTCGAACCGAGGTGTGTGCGGTGACACACTGAATGGGACGCGAAGTGGGACGCCGGATGGAATCGGACGCGAAGTGGGACGCCGGATGGAATGGGACGCGAAGTAGGATGCCGAATGGAAGGTTGGCTTCGCCGTGGGACGAATAGTGAAACAGTTGTGAGACAGCTACGGTGGTAGTGGTGGATTGGAATTTAGGGGCGCGTCGACATCTAGGGTCATTTTGCGCCCATAACTGAATTGTAATCAATTTACGGTACTGCTATCATAGCTTGCTATCCATCTTCACAGGTGTGGGTATATTACGTGAAGGCGAGCCTGTCGAATGACGATACAAATATTCCCCGACGCTACGACCTCAGATTCGTTCCTTATTAGAATACGTAAAGAAGAGTCGGTGTTCAACCGTCCTAAAATCTGGCGTCGTAGAGGATCGAGCAGTGTACACTGTACACTGCTGTACACTGTACAGCCAACTAAAACATGGTACACGGTAAGCGGGTTAGAGCAGCGCGGACATAGGGGACGTCATCACCGGTAAGCCTATAACTATGTGTTGTGAAGGTATGGCTTATCTTCAATCGGCAGAGTATTACCTCTTCTCGGCGTTTGGTTCGGTGAGAGGACAGCCACTTACCTAGTGTTGGTTTTAAAACCGTGAGCTTACTACACTTCGGATTCCAGGTTTGTTGTCATTCTGACCGTATATTTGACAATATAGCGGGGTACAGATCCCTTGGAGGGAGCCGCAGATGGACTACAAGGCCATTACAAATGGCGTTTTTGGCGGTAATGTCAGCAGCTTCGTTTCCCGCGAGTCCAACATGGCTAGGAATCAAGCAGAACACGATATTTCTGCCGATGTCATCTAGGGATTTTACGACTTTGGTAATCCTCCGAACAAGTCGGTTATCCTTGTTAAAGGTCTTCAGTGCCAGGAGACTGCTCAAAGAGTCTGTGTAAACCACGTACTTGGTGGACCGGTCTTTCTATATAAAATAGAGGGCTTGCAAAATGGCATACAGTTCGGCAGTAAAAATCGAGGTTTGAGTCAGTAAACAGGAAGATCGAACACCTTGTCTACTTAAGAAAGCACACCCGACACCAGAGGCCGACTTAGAGCGGTCTGTGTAAATGCGCGAGAATTCGTGATATTCATGAATTTTTTTATAATGCAAACATGCGGAGTTCCTCCGGGTTTACGTGTCCTTTCTTTGAGCAGGTCAAAGTCAAGTCAGTTTTCATTGTGACAGCATGCCAAGGAGGAGTGCTCGGCGTAATGACTCGTGCTATGGAACGCGGCCTGATATTACATTCTCGAAGGATCGAGGACATATGAATTGAAAACGGCAATCCACGCTGAGCCCTGTGACGTGTTCTTGATGCCCCTGAGAATATCCACCGATAGGCTGGATGGTTCCGGTTTTGAGCAACATTGCATGCGCATCTCGCGCCCAATAACTTACGGCGTAGCGCAAGAGATGGTTCGTATACTTCCACCATTACACTAGCAGCCGGTGAAGTGCGAAAGACTCCAGTAACGATGGGAATGGCTAAATTGTCGATCATATCAAGACAACGCTTGGATGTGGCACTCGCTCCGTCATAAATAAAAGTTCGATAGTCAATTTCAGAACGCACGAGCGACCGATACATGAGAGATAAAACTGATCTGTTAGCTCCATATGAACACCTAGAAACGGTGCTCATGACCTGAAGACCTTTTGTGCATTTGTTGATAAGGTCACTGATGTGCGTTTTATACGTAACATGGCGATCCATCCACACCCCCAGAAACTTGACTGCAGGTCTGAAAGGTATCAGGTGATCGTTCATCCTTATCGTTGGGTCTGTGCAACGGTGTTTGCGACAGAAATGAACAGCGATAGTCTTTCAGGTGGATAAAGTGAAACCAGTTCTATCACACCACTTCATCAATTTCACTACTGTAAATTGGAGCTGTCTTTCCATCGTCCGCACCGTACGAGAGGAGAACCACACTGTAAAATCATCCACAAATAGCGCTCGCCCGACCGATGTTGGCAGAGCATCACCCACATCATTTATGGCAGTGGCGAACAGAGTTACATTCAATACACTTCCCTGCGGAACCCCATCAATCTGTTGGAAGGTGTCAGAGAGTTAGCCACTTATTCTGACCCGAAATGTCCTATTTGTCAAAACATTCGTCAAGAAAAACCCATCGGGCCTCTGATGCCTATTTGGTGCAATTTCATGAGGATACCATGACGCCATGCGGTATCATAAGCGCCGTTAACATCGAAAAATATGGTAGCGGCATGACATCGTTTCATGAAACTCAGGCGTACAACGGAATCAAGAGCTTAAATATGGTCGAATGTGCTACGGTGTCTGCGGAAGCCACTCTGTATCGAGTTGAGTACGTGGTTAATTTTTTTTTATAAACCACATGAGTCGCAAGTGTACCATTTTTTTCAAACAATTTACAAAGAGAACAGGTCAATGATATGGGCCGATAATGTAGCGGGTCCTTTCCCGTTTGGTTTGGTTTGGAGATAGGGACGACAAGCGCCCTCCGCCATGTCAATGAAAATGTTCCACTTTCCCACATTTCGTTGAGCACTTGCAGAAGTGTATTTAAAGCTGTTATCGGCAGATGTTTAATAATGTTATTGTGTAAGGTGTCGGGTCCTTCTGCTACTTTCCTAAGGGTGCTTATAGAAGCAGTCAGTTCGGGAATAGAAAATGGACTGTTATAATAGATATAAACCGTTGTTGTGAAATCAAGGGGTAGTGCTTCTCGCACCGTGCTTTGTATTCCGAGAAATGTCGACTGTTTTTCCTTTTCGATCGTTCGGAGAAGGCCCGTCCAATCTCGTTGGCGACATCCTTCGGATTAATAACATCTCGTCCATTTATGCGCAGTGTGGGGAGTGGGGTACAGGCAGGTTTGCCGGAGATACGTTTGATGCGGGACCACACCGATGACAGCGAGGTGAAACGGTTCAACGTGCTGACATACGCTTTCCACGATTGTCGTTTGGAGTCAGCAATTGTGCGCCTCACGTGTGCCCTGGCCTTGCGGAAAGCTACGAGATTCGCCACGCAGCTATCACCATTAAAAATACGCAATGCCTTCTTTCTAGCTCGCAATGCATCTCGGTATTTACCAGACCATCAGGGAACTGGCACACGATGTGGTGTGCCCGACGAACGAGGAATATATTGCTGAGCACTTTGTAACGTTGTGGTTGTGAACATTTCTATGGAAACCAATCCTTCGGAGCACTCGCCGAGTCTCTCCTCGACATCGGACTGGAAGGAAGTCAGCTTTTGCAAAAATCCACTTGGGGGTCATCGACCAGCTTCAACACCATCAATAAAGCGAATCCAAACGGAAAAATGGTGACTAGTATCTGGAGCATCATCCACCGACCACTCTAAACAGGGGGAAAGTTCAGGGCTGCAAAGCGCCGGGTCCAGCACAGAGGTCTGTCCTGTTTGCAGTCTAAAATGTGTCGGAGTTCCAGTATTAAGAATACCAAGGGGAAAATTCCGGATAATGCGTTCCAATACACGTCCACGACAAGTAATATTCGCTGAGCCCCAAACTTGGTGATGTGCGTTAAAGTCACCACATAAGATCAGCGGGGGAGCGAGCTGATTTACCACTTGCAGCAGTTCTCAAAGTGGAAAGAGTGTTCCTGGGGGTAAGTATGTGGAGCATATGGTGGTAACACGGCGATTAATTATTATCCGAGCAGCGACAGCCTGGATGTTTGATCTCAGGTGTACTTGTTGGAAGGGGACTGAGTGGTGGACGGCAAGAAGTACACCACCATGTGTCACAGTGTGAGTGACGACGTCCTTGCGTAAAACAGAGTAATTTCTTAAATAAAAGGAAGCACCAGGAGATACTTTGGTCTACTGAAGGCATACTACGGCCGGTGTACGACGGTGCAAAACTATGTTGTAATTCGCTATTACTGGTTCTCAAACCTCTACAGTTCCACCGTAGAATACTACTCATTTGTCAGTAAGTGAAAGAGGGGGTCCTAAGCTAAGAGAGTAAAAGGCCAAGATTAACTAAATCATGGTCTTGCAGTCGGGGGGTCTTGGCTTCGTGGGCATGAGCGCGGACTCCCAAACTCACTTGGCGACACAGCGACGGGAAGAGTACGCTTCATAGCGCGATTTGGGGATGGGGAGGATATTGAGGGGTGCACGGTTCGACGGGAAGGTGTCTCCGGCGGTCCCACGGCTGCTGCGGGTAATGGTGTCGAGTGAGGAGCCGTCAATGGGCGCTGGCCCTCAGGCTTGGAGATCGAGGAGGGTGGGATATGTCGGGCGGTGCGACCCTGTGCTCCTAAATCTGGGGCTCCAGGGCGCACCTGGACCATAGCATGTCCAACCCTTGGACCTGAGATGGTTGGTGGTGGTGGGGGTGGGGGAATTGGCGTGGTTTTGGAAGACTGGATGGGGTGGGTTCTGTGGGTATGGCGGGTAATGGTTCGAAGATAGTGGAGGTTGTGGGGAGCTTCCTTGTCCGCTGGACAAGATGGCACTCTTCTGGAGCTCGTTCTGTAACGGGTGGGGTAACTGCGACTTCCTGGGCCCTTGGCGACGAAGCAACGCGCTCTGCCGTGTCGGTTGTGTCATACGCAGGATTTTGCTCACTTATGGTGGGTGGGGTTTCGGTGGTCTCAACGCAGTCTTGGGTTGGCTGCCTGTTCCTTGGTATCGCCAGGGGCACTCCAAAGGGACGAAGTAGGGCTATCGTTTGAGTGATAAGCTCAGAAACCTTGTCGGGCTGAGCATGTTGTGGGATCACGGTATGACTTTTGGCTTTTGATGCGTAGGAGATTCTGGGGTGTGTGTGTTCATATATATATCTGGCCTCCCGGAAGGTTCCTTTTTGTGTGTTCAATGGCAATAACTTCTTTCTCCTTCAGGTACATCGGGCAAGTCCTGTCATACGACGAGTGGGAGTCCTGTTCTGGGCCACAGTTCGCACAACGGGGGGTCTTGGAGGAGCAATGCTCACTACCGTGATCGTGGGAAGCGCACTTGCCACATGCAGGGCGATAGCGACAAAACTGGTTTGTGTGACCGAATTTCTGGCAATTAAAACATCTCATAGGGTTGGGAAAGAAAATAAGAACTTTAACCCGGACGTATCCCACACGGATCTCAAGAGGAAGATCGCTCGTGTTAAATGTTAGTATGATGTTGTTGGTTGCGATCATCTCTGTACCCCTCCTCACTTTCAACTTTCTCGCTCCAATCACTTCAAATTCTACTAGTCCATCGACAGTCTCTTCCTCTGGTACATCCCTTAAGTCAAAACAATTGATAAAAACTCTCGACGAGTTCTTGGTTTTATGGGGTTCTACGTATATTTGGATAATTTCGTCTACCCTTTTGCCGCCCTTTCGCACACTGTAAACAAACTTAGTCATCGACAATGTTCTCTCCGCTTCCTCCGCCACCGCAAACTCCACCTCCAATCCTCCATCCTTCAACTTCTCACACCGAACAACTCTTCCAAACCGGTCACATCCGTTACGTCTTTGAAAGGGAGATAAATAACCAAGAGTTTGTGTTTTCCCTCGAAGAATGAGGACCCGCGGGGTAGCGGAAAGCGTGTCTCGTCCGTCCGAGCAGGTGGTCTGGCCCTCACGAGAGGGGCCAGGGGTGTTTTAGGTGTTGTTGGTGCCATGCGCTGTTTCTTTGTTTCGGCTCCTCGGGCACCCCACCCCTTAGGGGCCCTACCGGGGGGACGCCTGGGTCACGCGGACGGGAGGTCGCCAGGCGCCCAAGGAGCTACACGAGGCAGGCGGCGCCTTCGCCCGGCCGGGAGAGAGACACTCACCACCCCGACCAGGATCCAGCGCCGCACACTCCGTGACCCCGGCCGGCCGGGCCGGCAAGCACTGGGAAACCCAGGCCCCCAGCCTGAGGCGACCTGCCACTTGACCCGCGTGAGGCCCCATGGGCCCGCCCGCTCCTCCGGGATATCGGGACCAAAGAAGTGTGTTGGCCCACCCCGTTGGTCCCGTCACACCGTCACGTCAGCGCCGTGCGACGGGGGACCTCAGCCTCCAGGACTCCGTCAATCCCGGGGGACGGGCCGAAGGGGCGCGGCTACCCCGATACAACTAAGCTGGTGGGCAGGACCGGGGAAGTTGCCCTGCCTGCCCATAGTAGGGATTGTTAGTGTTTCAGGGCCAGGTAAAGGACATGGATGTTTGGATGAGATGGGCATTGGAATGGGAGCGTATGGATGGAAGGATGAATGAGGCACTCCCGGTCTCACCTCTCGCTGGTATGATGGTCGCCGGGTCATTGGGGCCCTCAACCCCCCCCCACACACACACACACACACCGCGTAAAGGTGGTGCCTCATCGGTGGGGAGACAGCTACGGGACACAGAGCGATGATGGCGTATGAGATACGCGGCCTGACGGGACGCGTGCATGGACGCGCTACGTGAAGAGGGGTGGATATAATGAGGAAACTGTGGCAGCATCCAACGCTAGGGTGGATGCAATGAAACGACTGTGGGACCGTAGAGAACAGTGATATAGCTGTAGGAGGTAAGCGTGACAGTTGTAGGGGTAACGGAACAGCCGCGGGAAATTAACGGAACAACCGCGGGAAATTAACGGGACAGCCGTGGGACGGTAGCAGGTCAGCTACAAGAAGGAAACGAGACAGTTATTGGAGGGTAATGGGACAGTTGTGGGAAGGAGATGGGACGGTTGTAGTTAGGTAATGGGACATTGATGCGAAAGTAATTGAATGGTGGGTTGGTTAGTTATTGGTTTTACGACACATAGACCGTTGAACCATGTAGCGTCGCCAATATCTCACGCCGAATAGCCGCGGGCGAAGAGTAGCGACACTCGAACCCATAGCCTTTCGATTGCACGACGGGCAACTTACCCCTAGACTACTCGATTCCTTGGATGGCGGGAGGAAGGTCATGGGACGGTGACAGGACGCGTGACTAAATACCGAGTGTCTAAGGAGGATGTGAAAGCGTTGGAACATCAGCAAGACAGCACTATGATGGCGGGGGAGTGATGGTCCGTGAGGTAGGAAGGAAGTTAGATGGCCGGCGTGTGTGTGGGGGAGGGGGCGTGTGTGGAGGGGAGGGGTCGCGTGGCAGTGGGGTTGAGTGCGTGAGGCAGGTGGCCGGAGGGGCCGGACCTGGCCGCCACACCACATACCACCTGGTAGCTACGGAGGCCCTGTACCCGCCGGCTGAGCAGCATCAAATTATGACACGATAAAAATAATATCCAGAATGCTAGTGTTATGGAAAATGCTTGCAAAATTACAGATGGTCACTAATAATTGCATATGTTAAATTAGTTCTAATCATTGGCAGCGGCAGATACTGAGATCACTTTGGAGCAGTGGCATCGTAAATTGTGCGGTGCACTCGGGTGGGCCAACTAGCTGGGAGGTACCCTGGAGAGGATTGGCAATGGATCGTGTCGAGCACGGCCTGCACTTCGATAGATGGTGATTACGGGTCATTATCGGTTCCCAGAATGCACGCGCCTTGGGCACGACCACAGGCCTGATGGTGACCAGCCGGCCACGGTGCCACGCGGCGAGACCACAGGCACGCCGGGGTGCCACCTGATGGGGACGACCACAGGCCTGATGGTGATGAACAGAGGCCTGTTGGTGACGACCACAGGCCTGATGGTGATGAACAGAGGCCTGTTGGTGACGACCACAGGCCTGATGGTGATGAACAGAGGCCTGTTGGTGACGACCACAGGCCTGATGGTGATGAACAGAGGCCTGTTGGTGACGACCACAGGCCTGATGGTGACCAGCCTGACGGTGACGAACACAAGCCTGATGGTGACGACCAAAGGCTTGATGGTGACAACCACAGGCCTGATGGTGACCAGCCTGACGGTGACGAACACAAGCCTGATGGTGACCAGCCTGATGGTGACGACCACAGGCTTGATGGTGACGACCACAGGCCTGATGGTAACCAGTCGGCTCCGGCAGCAAGACGGCGAGACCACAGGCACGCCGGAGGTACCGAGCTGGCGAGAGTGTACATTTACCAGCAAGCGCATCCATCCACCTGCAACAGTGACAACAGGCACCAAGATGGCCGCACAAAAACGAGTTCCGAGCACAAAACGTGTTTAAACCGGAAAGAGAGGGAAGAAAGAGCTTGTAATATGAAAACAAGCAAATAGGCCACCGAACTGGAAGACAGGAAGAGATGCAGGAGCGGATGATAGAGAGAGAGAGGGTGCGCGAGCGAGGCGCAACAGAAACAAAGCACCGGCCGATGACAGCCGCACGGCCAGCGAGCTGGTGATAGATGGCAAGTGCCACTTCTCGTCCCTTTGTCGCACGATGGAATAAAACGACAATATATCATCGGCCGCTTCCGTCGCATATTTCTTTGGCCATCGCGCGCCGTGTAACTGATGGTGCCGTGCCGGTCGGGCCGTGAATGGCCACGCGCTAATGGACCGGACGCCAGACTGTATGACAGCACCGCTGCCAGACAAATCACGACCGACCACCGCATCGAGCGACGCCAATAGCGTGATCACACGTCCCTGGCGAGCCATCGGCCCGTCAGTTGTCGGCGCCGGCCGGCCGCCGTCTCGCACACACGTCGACAACGACGCCCGCTCCGCCGGTCGGCGGCGACGGCCAGATGGCCGCGTCCGTCCGACGTGCTCATCGAAAGACAAGCGAACGGACCGTTTGGCTGGGCGGCCGTCGCGGCACGACTGCGCTTGATGGCACGCGCGTCTGATCGCGGCCCGCTGCTGATACCGTCGGTAAAACTGTCCGACGTTTGCTGTCAAAGTCGACACACAAACACGCACGCACACGCTGGCGCCGACAAGATGGGGGTGCGCTGTCTGCCAGTCGGCCATCAACGTCGGCCCAGACAGGAAATGTGGAAAAGCACGCTTCTATAGCCATCAATAGGATGATTCGCGCCGATATCTTCGAAGTCATCCGGACCAACGAATTACCCGGCAGCACTGCCGCCGCCGCTTGGAGCGCTGCTCACGACGCGACCGAAGTCGAGCCAACCCACACAAGTACAGCTGTGTTCCTAGCAGCTTCACGGTGGCTAATAATTAAATTATGGTCGATTCATTTTGGAAAGAGCGGCTATACGATAAAAACAGCTTACATAAGAAACAAAAGAAGGGAAATAGAGGGAGAGCCGGGAGAGACACGTGGAACAAAAGCGAGACGGAAACGCAAAAACAAAGGAGTCAGCCAAGAGACAATAAGACGGGCACAATGCACCGAATGAATTAACACGCGCCGCCAGATATCCACTGGCCCAGTTTAATCTGCATATCAAGTCAGCAGAATGAGTCGAGCGAGATGTCGCGCCAGCGTCCACATCATCAGCCGACCAGATCGATTCGTCACACACTTCAGGCGGCGTTTGTGCGTGCCAAGCCATGCTGCCAGGTATATGCAAAGCGGCGGCGGTGAAATGGGCCGGCGCGGCCCGAGCCGCCAGCCGCGGCCGTCTTCTAAGCAGCCAGACCGATACATTATTCAATGGGTGTGATTGGAGCTGACGTGTGACGAGTGCGTTCGGCGGTCGCGTCACGGCGTGTGGCGGTTGTGCCGTGGCGTCTGATTAAAGTGGTCTGGTCGGACGCCGGCTGCCCGGTCAGCGCACTGACGGCCGGACGCCACCACTGGGTGGTCAATGTGTGACAGGTGTCGTCACCACTGAGTGACCGATGTTGGACACATTTCACACAGTCAGTGACCAGCTCGGACTGGTGTCACCCAGCTGCTGTGACCGGTGTGGCCCCACGCCGCTTAGCATGATTGCCAATTTTTTGACGGCGCATGTCAGCTTCAGCACCCAGTTCAGTCAGTTGCAGTCAGCGGGAGACTGACTGAAGTTGGACTGTTGGGCTGAGCTAGCTATGTTAGGGCCATGCCACTCACACCAAAGAGACGTGCTCAATGGACGTTACAGAAACAAAAAATCAACGTCACATGCATGCTATATGGGTTCAGTGACCGATATAGAATAAGTGTCACAAAAAACAATGGCAGTGTGTGGTGCACGTTATCTAAGTTGAGCAGATGCCGTTGGAGATTGTTACCCAGTCATAACAATGAACGCTCCATGGATGTTACCTAGATTAGGTTAGGTTAGGTTAGGTTAGGTTAGGTTAGGTTAGGTTAGGTTAGGTTAGGTTAGGCTAGGTCGAGTCACTGATGATGGACATGTGCCGTCCAAAGGAGACGTCCACGTCGGCGCAGGTCACTAATTTTGGTGGGTTTCCAAAGCTCTTAAATCTAGAAAAGTTCATTCTTCAAAGTAACGGCATGATAATTTGATATGTTCTCTCCACGAAACACGACAAAATCGTCTCCATAGGGAGACAATTTCTAAGATTTGATCAGATGATTATCTCGTGTGTTCTCTAATCCTGAATGCCATCATCAGACAGAAGACAGACATCGGCATTGACAGACATTGGAAAACATGGACGAAACATATATAAAAAGAGAGTTCAAAGGAGACGACGAAACCTTCATTTCGAAGTTCACAAAAAGCATTTCACCGACGCGTAATTAGTTTTGTTATGCCCATCTTTTCAATAACTATGTTGTTAATCGATCTGCCTGGGATGATAAACTGACAAATTTATACCCGGTGCCGTGTGTAGATCTCACATAGGTTGAGTGGTCTCTGTAAGAGGGTGTTAGAGAGGTAAAGCATCAAGTGTTGTGCGGATGTCAACGAGATTAGATGGCCATTATTGGATAGGTCGTACCATACAAAGCATTTGATGTTGTGTGGATGCCATCTAAACCGCATGGCAGTTTTTACGTGGTGCTACACAGTCAAAGCATCACTATGTGGATGCCATCTAGGTTGGGTGGCCGCTGTTAGAGGGTGCTATGCAGTCAAAACATAAATGATGTGTGGATGCGATCTAGGTGAGGTGGCCGTTGTTGTAGTAACTGACCAGTACTGATCTGTTGTTACTCTAACGAAGTAACCGACGGTTCTACGTGCATATCTACCCTGCGCAATGGTAACCAAAATGCAATCACGGTGGGAATATTCCTTTCCTTTTGCCCAGAATAGCAAGTAATAATTGTAACAAATGATGAAGGTGTGATGTGTGCAGCTTGTCAATTATCAGCCAGTCAAGTGGGGACCTGTCGGGCGAGGATCAGCAGCCGGCCAGTCAGGTGGGGGCCAGCAGCCCGCCAGTCAGGTGGGGGCCAGCAGACGATCAGTCACGTGGGGGGCCAGCAGCAGACCAGTCAGGTGGGGGCCAGCAGCCGGCCAGTCAGATGGGAGCCAGCAGCAGGCCAGTCATATGGGGGGGGGACCAGCAACCGGCCAGTCATATGGGGACCAGCAACCGGCCAGTCAGGTGGGGGCCAGCAGCCGGCCAGTCAGATGGGAGCCAGCAGCAGGCCAGTCAGGTGAGGGGCCAGCAACCGGCCAGTCAGGTGGGGGCCAGCAACCGGCCAGTCAGGTAGGGGACCAGCAACCGACCAGTCAGGTGGGGGCCAGCAACCGGCCAGTCAGGTAGGGGGCCAGCAAACGATCAGTCAGGTGGGGGGCCAGCAGCAGGCCAGTCAGGTGGGGGCCAGCAGCCGGCCAGTCAGATGGGAGCCAGCAGCAGGCCAGTCAGATGGGGGGGGACCAGCAACCGGCCAGTCATATGGGGACCAGCAGTCCGGTCAGGTGAGGGGCCAGCAGCCGGCCAGTCAGATGGGAGCCAGCAGCAGGCCAGTCAGATGGGGGGGGACCAGCAACCGGCCAGTCATATGGGGACCAGCAGTCCGGTCAGGTGAGGGGCCAGCAGCCGGCCAGTCAGATGGGAGCCAGCAGCAGGCCAGTCAGGTGGGGGGGGGGACCAGCAACCGGCCAGTCATATGGGGACCAGCAGTCCGGTCAGGTGAGGGGCCAGCAGCCGCCCAGTCAGATGGGAGCCAGCAGCAGACCAGTCAGGTGGGGGCCAGCAGCGGGCCAGTCAGGTGGGGGGCCAGCAGAAGGCCGGTCTGGCGAGTGCAAGTCGGGTGAGGCTCAGCAAACGTTCCCTGTTGTGGCAACAAACGTTCCCTAATCATTACTGCGATAAAAATAACATCATCGAGACAAGCATACACTACAGTCGAGCCATCGATTTCCGAGGACGTTACAGACTGTATAGATTATTGTACAGGTGTCGTCTAAGCTTAATGTGCCTTTAGCCGTGACAATGCTTTTTAGTGACAGCCAGACAAACTGGGCTACTGCCCACCGCCACCACCTCCGATCCCCGGCACCTATGGTCACCAGCAGCACCGCCACCAGCAGCATTACCGATCACCAACAACACCAATGATCAACAGCCGCAACACTGATTACCAACATCACCCATCACTAACGGTTCCCTGGAAGGGCTCAATGATCGAATGTCGTGATGCATACTATTCGAAAGCTGACTATGTGCTGATTACGGACATGTAGTTTGTAGCCAAATCTATTGATTGTTTTTTTTTAAGCGTACAATTTCGCTCGATTTTGCAATGCTTTAAGTTCATCGGGTCGGCTGCTGAAGTGATCGTCATGCAGCTGTCTAATGGCATTAATCAACTCATCAAATTGTAGGCAACAACCGCAAGTAGGTAGCACTGCTTTGGACCTGTGATGGGTGCAATAGTTCATAAAGCCTTGGTCCTTCATGTATTAACATTGCGTCTTACCTTCGACCTCATGTCTGCATAAAATCGTCCGTAACGACACGACTGATAATTTACCGCGAGGGAGTTAGTCTATGGAGATGGCATTTGATGAATACCTGATGCATGATCAAACTCAGTTCATGTGTACCAGATATATGATTATAATCCTCCATGAAGGCTCTCAGAAAGTCAGTTCCGCAGGAGAGTCCTACATTGTGTATATGTTTTTGCTTTCTTTCAGCCTAATGTGTGCTATCTTGACAATGTTGACTTGATCTTGGGCAATGTGCGTTTCCCGACATCTTAGCCCCTCTCAGACATTTTGTCAGGGCAATGACTAGTTACTGCAAACTAGGTGCATGCCAAAAGCAAAATATACACATTGCAGCACTCTTCAGCGGTTCCGATGTTCTGAGAGCTTTCATGGGGAACTATAATGGCATACTGAATGGAAACTAACTCCTCGGGTTTCATCATACATCAGATGTCTTATGAAATATTATCTTCGTATGCTAGGCTTCGGTGAGCGAAGTCTGAGCCGGTGTTCGCCACCGGCGTTTTCATGCGCATACGTGGCCGAAAGTAAGATAATAATGCTGATACATGGAGTTGCAATATCTTGCGAACAGCACCCACCGTGAGAGGTTCGAAGCAGTCCAATCTGCTTGATATTGTCGCCTGGAATTTGAGGAGTTGACGCACACTAAATAAGACAAGTGAATAGCCATGGTATATACAATCGACCCGATCAACTGCATCAATTTCAAAGTCTGTCAAAATTATATTTTTCCAACAAAAAGCGATCGGTAAATTTTGATTACCTACAGCTTTTAGCCCATCCGTGGTCAGCTTTAAAATGGTATCTGTCTCGACTATCATTCTGAACCCTTCCAACGAACTTCGCACTAGTAATGTCACAACACTAACAGCACTACTGAACACCCGCACTATCAGCCTCCAACAGCGGACACCGAAGCGGCTCATACTGCAACGCCACAGCACTACTCTAGTCACCTAGTCTAGTGCTCTCCACGCCGTTCTCTCCATCTCTTAACGTGATAGTTAATCTCGCAATACCCAGAGCTAGCCGGAATATTACTTGACCCAATAAATATACTACTGTCACCATCCGCATCACTAATCATCAACAGCACCTCTGGCCACTGGCAGAGTCAGTAGCCAGAAGCGGCATCACTGACAACCAACAGCATCCCAGATCACAAAGCAGCAGATTATCATCGGCACCGCTCATAACTAGCAGCAACAGATCACCACCAGCACCACTCATTACTAGCAGCAGTAGATCATCACCAGCACCGCTCATTACTAGCAGCAGTAGATAATCATCAGCATCACTCATCACTAGCAGCAGAAGATCATCATCGGTACCGCTCATTGCAAGCAGTATCAGATCATCACTAGCAACGCTATAGATCACCGGCAGTACAAATGATCAAAGCAACGGCACAACTCACCACCAGCAACACCAATGACACCAGCAATACCACCGAGCACCGTTATCACTAATGACCATCATAATATTTGCTGATTACTACCACCGGCAGTAATCAGCAGCACCGCGACACACCGCCAGCAGCTCTGTGCCGATCAACACCAGCCGCCGACAACAACGCCGCCAGTAAAGATCGCCAGCAGCCGTCGCGCGCTATTTAAACGCCTTCTGTCGTCTCGATTGTTCTCCGATCGCGATAAAAACGGCCGCGCCGCAGGTTAGATGCGATGATACGCGCCGCCGCAAAAAGGCGACCACGTCTCTAATGAAGACCGATCGGGTCGGTTATTGTCGAGAAGGCGCTACAAGTGTCGAGCACGACCGATCCCAGCTCTGACCGATTACCCTGCAAGATTACACAGCTATTGCATCGGCCGACGCGATAAAAACGCGCCGGCCGATAATGCCGACAGGGGGCCGCGCCGCTCAATCACGGCGGCGGCCCACTTGTGCGCCGCGGCCGCTGGGTGGAAGCCGTGCATCCGCAGCACGGCCGGCTCTGATATGGGTCACACTGCTGTGGCCGGCCACGATCATCAGTGCAAAACAATGCAACTGTGGGAATTGCCGCAAACATCCGAACATGCATTTGCTTTCAGACAACGCGACGGCTCATTTTGGTGGCCATTAAATGATGTCAGTGTGTCCTCCTTGACAGATAGACGAAACCCATAATTCTGCCACTGAATCCTCTCAAAACAGAGCAGATGTAACGTGTTTGATGGGGTCGCAATCACTCCTGCATGATATCTGGGATGAATGTACATGTAAATGATAACAACTGCGGAGTCTGTCATAACTAGCGTTTTGACATACAACATATTGAAGGTGAATTACTATTCTAGCAATTATTTCAAGCCGAAGTCAATTACTGAACTACTTATCGCTTTGAAGGAGACAAAGGGGCCTTGCACTTTTATCACACTCGACCTTCGGTCTCGTGGAATGTGTTTTTAGAATACATCAATACATTAATCTTCCCTGCCAAGCGCAGTTTAGCAACAAATACTCCATACCGTCGTGTGTTTGAGTTCAGCGGATTTAATACATAACCGACTTACCATGGAAACTATAGGCTCTTAGAGGGAAATAAAATCGCAAAATACACAAGTAGCTTATAAGAATGAATAAAATATCGCGAAATATAACTAGGTGCATCGGACTGAAACGCCTTGCTGGAGCATGCCGAGTGACAGTGCAAAATAATTTTGTCCCACTATTATCCTGCATCCAAGACATGTAGCGTTCAAAATAACATATGGTTTATTTTTCATGGGCATACGATTTGATGGTGGGTGGGCTAGCAATTCAACATACTTCCAGTGTTGATGTACGCAAACTGACACGATAATATTGGCGGGTAGAAAACTCTAGAAAACTAGAAAAGGCGAATGCAGGTTTGTGTATACCTTTTAAACATATTAAAAATCTACTGAACAAAAGCACTGATGCTGTCCCGTCAAGGGCAACTTTTACATGAATTAGAACCAGTTTATGGTGAAACCTCTTTCTTAATGTCAACCAATGCATACCCCAGCACATCGGTACGGTGTCGGGAATCTTTTAAAAAAATGTATCGAGACGCCTGCGCAGTCAAATGCGGGAGGAGGTTGGTAGCAAGGAAAATGTTCTGGGGCTGAACTGTTCACACGCAACAATAGAGAACAGCCAGCTGTATACGACGACGCGAAGCCCAAACGCCACCAAGAAGGCTTCGACGCCGCAGGCGCAGCACAACGGCCATTGCCGAAGTGCAACATAAACAGCCAGGCTGCGCCTTAGGCGTACCTCGAAAGCCGCGCCAGTGCCGGCCATTCGAGGACGCGTACCGAACTCGACTACAAGCCACCGAACCAGGACGCCGACCACAAGCCGCCCGACCAGCTGCCACCATCCCGTCTATTCTGCACCACGTACTTTCAGCTCTACCCTACCCTGCCATCTCTATCATCTCTGCCTTGGACTATCATCTGCTGGATCTGCAACTTCACTTCAGGTTGGTCCGGCGGTGCAGCCAATCCCCCCCCCCCTCAATACCGCTGATATTTGTAAAGTGTTGTCCTTTCTCTCCTGCTCCACCGCCATACCCAAGACCCACACTCAACACTCCTACACACTATGCCTTACACCACAACAGACGAACCGACGGATGATTTATATCTCTGCCGCCGGGTCGATGGTCGGCCTATGACCAGCCTCGATCCTTGGAAGGTATAGACTGAAATCACCCGTCAGACACAAGCTCTCCTACACGCACGCCCTCTAAAATCTGTGGAGCTCTTGATCCAGGCCTGCAACACCACGGACGAAAACATCCAAGAGCACATCACATACCTAAACAAACAGGCCACCATAACACCAGACACACACCGCAACGCCTCTCAGGGGATCATCCACGCATGGGAGTTAGACTGGATGCCTGAGGAGAGATTGGTTCACAGATTAGACTGGATGCCTGAGGAGAGATTGGTTCACAGAGATTGGCACGCACGCACGCGCACGCACGCGCACGCGCACGCGCACGCGCACGCGCGCACGCGCACGCACGCGCACACGCACACGCACACGCACACGCACACGCACACGCACACGCACACGCACACGCACACGCACACGCACACGCACACGCACACGCACACGCACACGCACACGCACACGCACACGCACACGCACACGCACACGCACACGCACACGCACACGCACACGCACACGCACACGCACACGCACACGCACACGCACACGCACACGCACACGCACACGCACACGCACACGCACACGCACACGCACACGCACACGCACACGCACACGCACACGCACACGCACACGCACACGCACACGCACACGCACACGCACACGCACACGCACACGCACACGCACACGCACACGCACACGCACACGCACACGCACACGCACACGCACACGCACACGCACACGCACACGCACACGCACACGCACACGCACACGCACACGCACACGCACACGCACACGCACACGCACACGCACACGCACACGCACACGCACACGCACACGCACACGCACACGCACACGCACACGCACACGCACACGCACACGCACACGCACACGCACACGCACACGCACACGCACACGCACACGCACACGCACACGCACACGCACACGCACACGCACACACACACACACACACACACACACACACACACACACACACACACACACACACACACACACACACACACACACACACACACACACACACACACACACACACACACACACACACACACACACACACACACACACACACACACACACACACACACACACACACACTACTGTCACGCTTCAGGAAGCCCAGACGGATCCTACAATAGTCATTCGGCCAGAACCCGCAACAAAATTCACGGCACAAGCACAGGCGTCTCTCCTACCACACCGCGAAGCACACAAACCACCACCCCTCACACTTCCCCCAGACCCACCCCAGCACCACCTGCACGACGCAAACTCCTCCTTCACTATGGACCAATAACAGACTCAGAGGACGAAGGCATTAGCTCAGACACCGTAGGAATCACTCCACAGACCACCCATGCACCGACAACACGAGCAGCCAACAAACCAAGCACTACATCCACTAACAAACCAACCACAACAACCATGAGAACCAGAACACGTAACAATTCCACTCGAAAATAGACAGCATAGCAACAAACATCCGAACAACTCCTCAACCCAGTCTCTCCGAACTCTGCCCATGACATGTATTTTTTTTTAATATGAAAAAAAAATCGAAACGGGCTGGTGCCAGGCCGACACCATAACCTTAAACAAACGCAAAAAGGAATTAGACGAGAAAAAACAAGAACAATAAAAGTACAAAAGAACCGAAAAAAACTAGATAAAAGGAAGAAAAAAAAAGAATTAAAGAAAGAACTAACACTGTATGACATGACAACCATGAATCTTTGCAATGTTAACACCAAAGGCGATCACCCCCAAACCCTCCCCCAACTACCACCAGGCACCATCCGGACCACCACCTCCAATCGACTTCAGCGACGTAAACAGCCGATATCACCACACGGTGGCAGGCTGTTATAATTAATTTGCACACACACACACACTGTTCACAATGCAGGTGCAGCCAGGGGCGACGTTCTGGGACTGAGCGGCTCCACGACGCACAGAAGAAGCTAAAGAGGATGATAGTGCTACGAGACGCCGCAACATTTCAAGAACAGGAGACACGTTCAAAGAATAACACCACATTTCGACATGCGTGTATGCTAATGAAGCTGATATACTGGTGAATGCCGACAGCCTGTTTATGAGCTCATTTTCACGTCCGTCGCCAGTCAAGCAGCCGTGCATCTCAAGAGGCATCTCGAGATGTTCTGACGGCTAGCCACGAAACAAGTGCATATGAAGTCACAAAGAAGCTAACCCTATTTCAGAAACAGTAGCATACTTTTTCCTCGCTGATCTGGTACCATTCACATGGGCGGATAATCTCAAGTAGATACGCATTGCTGACATAAAAAGGCACCGGTTGTATTTCAGAGAAATGAGCGGGAACATATCGCATACTTCTCAAATGCACGCATAATCCGATGATTAAGAAGTATTGGTTATAGCTTCACCAGCATCGAGGTACAAATGTCCTGGGGAGAAAATGAGGATTACTGAATAAGTGCCGTGTGAAGAAAGACCTTCCTAAGCTTCTCCACCATATCTGGCATCACAGGTGCACGGAAGATTGCCTGGCTGTCACGTGCTGTCGGCTGTACGGAGAGTAGGGGTAACATGTAACATGTAGCCATCTGTAGGGAGGATGGCCGGCTATAGGGAGAGTAGCCGACCGTAAATATAGAGAAACCGGCTGCAGAGTGTACAGAGAGCAAGATCGCGTGAGGACATGACCACTGCTTGCATATTGCGATATGCATGCTAACCACTTAGCCAATTGCAGTATTGCATATCTAAATATAGGAATCACTTCATCCAAGTCACTTTACACCTGGATAGACTAGAGTGGTTAGCGCAGACATGTATGCAATGTTAATGTTGCGATCAATCAGCTGTCAACCGAAAAGTAGCGCGCTATCGTCAAATAGGTATTTAGGTATAAGACATATGGCAATAATTTACGCAACTATCGTCCTTAGCAAGGCTCACCAATTACATTGCTATATGGAAGATGACTGAACTTCCGTTCCCTAACGATTGTTAGGCTTGCATTTTTCGTGAAGCAAGGGCATAATATGCTTTCTTTTCAATAAGGACGGATGCAAACAGGCTGTTCACATTCAGATTTTTCAGCTGCTGTAGTATATGATTATGCTGTGGGGTATAAAAGTCAAACACGAGCCCAACAAAAAAAAAAGGATCACGTGATGATCCTTACTTCTTTGATTCGTAACTGCAGACTATCCGTATAGGAGCACTGTTAATAGCCAACCAGGTGTGTAATCTGGATTCCTGTCGAACGATTATCCAAGATCTATGTTGGTTCTTTTAACATTCCGAGAGATTCTGCATGATTGAAGGAAAATCAGAATAATCTAAAAGATAAAGGTGTCTAATTACCATTACGGTTATAATGGATGCCCAGAAATTCAAAGCCAAGGCTCCAAAAATCCGAGTACGATAATTAGCTCAGTTTCCGTGTATAATTGTACAGGTTCATGATAAAGGATAAGTCTCATGACGATACGATTTAAGGATATTCATACAAAATATCGAATGGCCCTGTGTAATCCAGGATCCACCTATCACAGCTGGTAATATGCGGTAACAGCATGTCCAGGTGTAGCTAATTACTGCATAATAGACCACTAGGGACATTGAGGGTAGTACTCTTTGGCCATGCGTAAATACAACATATGATTACGAAGTTACGAAGAGCCGGGTTTCGTGTTCCAAATGGAAAAGCGAAACTTCTATCAAGTACATTGTCTACAAGAAAATGTCTAAACCATGGTCGAGCCCAATTCACTTTATGGAATATTGGCCATCAAACAAGTAGATAATGGATTAAAGCTAGGTCTTTCAATGCGTAGCTACGATATAATTATATGTAGTTGTCTGTATCTCCCAGGCCCAACTTCCTTGTATCGCTTTACGGCGATGTCTTTCGAGAGACCATTCCTAGCAACATACCTATGGGGCATATAACGAAATGAGCCGAAAACGTGCGTGAACTTTGAGTTTGAATATAATTATGTCATGTAGCACTATGTCCGATAACTGTCCCAATTGTAATCATTCGTCCTGCCAAAGTACACTGACGTCACTTTCATACGCGAGCTCCAACTTCGAACCCGCCAGCAGTCGTCCTGACCCTGTAGTATGCGAACATGGTGGAAACGGGGCGGACAGCGCCGGAGAAAGTCCGAGGTGTCGGCGGCATTTTTCCGACGGAAACATGACCTTTGCCAGTCGAGATGCCGCGAGTGTGGAGAGGCACGATCGGGCGGTACGGAATCGGATCGTCCCGCCCGCTGGGCGCCGATCCGCGGCCACTATCGCACCCCATCTGCCAACCATCTCGGCCAGGCCGCCGCCCAGTGGCGCGTCACCGCCCGCAGCCGCCGCCGCTGACGGCAGGTATTTTAGGCCATTCTGCGCGCCTAATGCGGCGTCGGCCCGGCATTGACAAGGTGGCGCGGCGGCGGCGGCAGGTGGCGTGGCAAGGGTTTGCGGCTGATTGCGGCGCTTTTGTCGCGGCAGATGGGAGAGCGTCGTCAGCCCGGCTCCCGGTAAGAGCCGAGTCTGGTGTGGCGTGGATTATGCACGCCCCGACAGGCGGGCACCGGCTGAAGGTATTACCGACCTGCTCGTCCGCTATCGCCGGACGCTAGCGCGAGACGGAGCCGACCAGCAAAGGGTGGGGTGAGGTGGGCACGATATTGTGGTGGTCAACTAGCCACTGTCTGCTGACCGAACATCCAGCGGAACGAGCTGTCGATGGCAGAAACCATCAACCATGCACTTCGTCATCATCATCCACATCATCGATGTGCGAACCCGATCCGTCGGTGAGGGATCTCAGTGGAGCCAATCACAGGCAGTGATTGGCTCCACTGAGATCCAACCTCACCCGGTATACGTGCTATGAAAATGTGTGGATGTGTGTATCCCATGGAGGTGTTTATGCATGATTAGGACACAAACGTACATGCAAAGCCGAATCATACAGATAATTTGAGGGCAGAGATTTCCGCAAAATGTGAGCACAAGAACCTACGATACCACATGGTTAGACATAGTTCATGCCAGGCAAAAAAAAAATGTAAAGGGCATCAGTTACCTCGTGAAGGGTCATTTTCACAGTGATTTCATATATCTGCCATGGAATTATAATGTAGCTGACTCTCCTTACTCGTGCTTAAAACGTTCAGGGTATGTACGCTCTCATCTCTTCCAAAAAACAAAAACGTGGTTTAGGCACCGATGTCGACTTTAACAGCCGATTCGCATCAATTTCTAATATACATATTCTATACATATAATATAGTATACATCTAATATACATCTAATATAGTATTATCATCCATATAGGTATTAGCAGGACAAATAGACAGCAAAGTATCATCATCGGTAT
The DNA here is from genome assembly GCA_034440575.1 of Imbricaverruca yamaguchii. Taxonomy (NCBI): domain Eukaryota; kingdom Metazoa; phylum Arthropoda; class Thecostraca; family Neoverrucidae; genus Imbricaverruca; species Imbricaverruca yamaguchii. Next base: position 704,230 of record JAOTOL010001449.1, read on the forward strand.
GGGCTCATACGGTTAAATGCCAGACCATACCAGACCATGTGATTTGACTACATCAATATTTTTTGGTTGGTTAGTTATTGGTTTTACGACTGATCGACCGTTGAGTCATGTAGCATCGCCAATCTCTCACGCTGATTGGCCGTGGGCGAAGAGTAGCGACAGGTGAGACTTGAACCCACAATCTTTCGATTGAGACGGGCAACTTGCACCTAGACTATTCGATTATTTGATCATTGACCTACATTCAAAAATCGATCAAAGCAAGACAGAAAAAAAACATGATAGATAAAAAGTCGATGTTGTTCTCACTCAGTCACGCTTAAAAGTCAGCCCGATGATGTTTTTCGGAGGTGGGGGTTAGGGCGGGAACACTGTGATGATGTGTGGTGTAGGGCGATTCTATGGCCAGGGTCAACAATAGTAACACTAGGCACCATCAAAAGAAGCCAGTGACGACGACGGCGACGACGACGATGACGATGACGATGACGATGACGACGGCGACGGCGACGGCGACGGCGACGGCGACGCGACGACGACGACGACGACGACGACGACGACGACGACGACGACGACGACGACGACGACGACGACGACGACGACGACGACGACGACGACGACGACGACGACGACGACGACGACGACGACGGTGACGGTGACGGTGACGGTGACGGTGACGGTGACGGTGACGGTGACGGTGACGGTGACGGTGACGGTGACGGTGACGGTGACGGTGACGGTGACGGTGACGGTGACGGTGACGGTGACGGTGACGGTGACGGTGACGGTGACGGTGACGGTGACGGTGACGGTGACGGTGACGGTGACGGTGACGGTGACGGTGACGGTGACGGTGACGGTGACGGTGACGGTGACGGTGACGGTGACTGTGACGGTGACGGTGACGGTGACGGTGACGGTGACGGTGACGGTGACGTTGACGGTGACGGTGACGGTGACGGTGACGGTGACGGTGACGGTGACGGTGACGGTGACGGTGACGGTGACGGTGACGGTGACGGTGACGGTGACGATGACGATGACGATGACGATGACGATGACGATGACAATGACGATGACGATGACGATGATGGACTGGGATTGGTGGGCATGTTGACGAGGTGACTTCGTGTTAATGGTTAGAAACAGAGAACCCACGCGAGATGAACAAAACGCGAGTGACCACCTGAGTGCAGTACATACAGCTTGTCGCCATGCCGTCCAGGTGACCGCCAGACCACGCCAGATGGTGGACAGAAACCGCCACCGGCTCGCCGAACGCCCCTCGAGCAGATGAGCCGGCGGCGAATTTGATGGTGATCGAGACCGTTTGAGGCGGACCGGCGCGTGCAGCGCCGCCGATAGCCAGCGGCAGATTTCCGACGCGGCCTGCTTTGTTACGTGACGAAGAATATAAACGATCCCCAGCTTGTTTCGAGACGGCGTCATCGCTTTCCGATAGCGTTTACACTGGATTAATGCCGGGGTAAAGCGACTCGAGATAGAGCGCGGCCGCAGATTAGAGTGCGCCCCACTACTGGCGCGCAATGTCGGAGCGTTTATTGAGAGCCGTAAAGGTTTGTGGTCGGAATAAAGTCGGAGCGGCGCAGGCCCCGATGGACACCAGAGACCTCACGAAATCAACGGATTACCTCCTAAATAAGCAGCGACGTTCCTGGCATGACGTCGGCACCACAGATGACGCCGTCGGAGATGTCACTCATGCTATCGCGACGTAGTCCGGATAGCGTGGTGATGGTCCAGAGAGGTGTGCGATCTTCCAGACCTAGCGGGAAAGATCTCGCGCCACTGACAAGGGGAAGGAATTGAAGAGTGTGCAACTTTACAGACAAAGAGGTAAGCACAATCACGTGACATTACTCTACAACACTCGTTGCTCTAAAACTGGTTCCAAAGTGTTTCGCCCGATGCTGATGGCATTGGCACGTCTCTCGAATTCATCCTTCGAAAGCACAATGTACCTACAGTACTCAACTCAAAACAGGGCGAACACGCCCATCACGACTCCGCTCAGACGATGCATCGATGATAGCATGATGCGCTTGGGCCAGCATCGATAACTGGCAGACGACAATGCACTGACCCAGTCGGCACCGGCACCAGTGTCCCGTTCGTCGCCCGGCAGGACGGCTGCCAGTGGCCTGCTGTCGCCCGGCAGGACGGCCGCCAGTGGCGTTCTGTCACCCGGCAGGACGGCCGCCAGTGGCCTGCTGTCGCCCGGCAGGACGGCCGCCAGTGGCGTTCTGTCGCCCGGCAGGACGGCCGCCAGTGGCGTTCTGTCGCCCGGCAGGACGGCCGCCAGTGGCGTTCTGTCGCCCGGCAGGACGGCCGCCAGTGGCCTGCTGTCGCCCGGCAGGACGGCCGCCAGTGGCCTGCTGTCGCCCGGCAGGACGGCCGCCAGTGGCCTGCTGTCACCCGGCAGGACGGCCGCCAGTGGCGTTCTGTCACCCGGCAGGACGGCCGCCAGTGGCCTGCTGTCGCCCGGCAGGACGGCCGCCAGTGGCCTGCTGTCACCCGGCAGAACGGCCGCCAGTGGCCTGCTGTCGCCCGGCAGGACGGCCGCCAGTGGCGTGCTGTCGCCCGGCAGGACGGCCGCCAGTGGCGTTCTGTCACCCGGCAGAACGGCCGCCAGTGGCCTGCTGTCGCCCGGCAGGACGGCCGCCAGTGGCGTGCTGTCGCCCGGCAGGACGGCCGCCAGTGGCCTGCTGTCGCCCGGCAGGACGGCCGCCAGTGGCCTGCTGTCGCCCAACAGCCATGCCGTCGGCGACAGATCGAACGGAACCGGGTAAACAAGCCGACCATCACCGTGGACGCCATCCGCGCGCCGTTCGCCGTCGCTTACTGCTAATTGAAGTCGGCCGGCAAGAGCGCAAGGCGACGGCGAAGGAGGCGCGCAGCGACGGCCGATTAGCGCTAATTGACGCGTAACGGCGGCACGGCGACGCGCCGTGTCGTGTCGCCTCCGGGGACGGCGACGGCGACGACGACGCACGTTCGGCGGGTGCGCTAATGTCGGCCACGTTACCCGAACGACGGGCGACGGGACGGCCCCATCGGGCCGGCTGTCGCGACTCCTGAGAACGGAGATCGACAGCCGGCCGGCCGGCAGACGACTGCACATATTTACAGCAGGACCAGGTGGGAAACGGTAGCACAGATTAACAGCGGACCGAACTGACAGATAATGGCACATATTAACAGGAATCAGGGCCGGAGGAAACAAATAAGAGGTAGACGAAATGTTTCGAGTAACTCTGAAACTTCAACAGTGGAGCTATCCATCCCGTTTATCGTCTTTCCATCTAGCTTTACAACAGTTCTTATGCGGGTCAAACTGAAGTCTTTCCCCTTCCCCTCGGTGCTGCGAGTGGTATGAAATTATGTGGGCACAACGAGGGTTAAAGCGCAATTTAGTATATCAGATATTGACGTCAAGGTCGTGCTGCACTTCAAGCCGTTGTGGATATAGGCATCACGAGGGAGGAGCCAGTACCTGCTGCAAGGTGAGCATCTACTCCACAGTTTGTCAAATCTAACGACGTAAATTTGAGTGTTCTGTATGTTTGTCAGGATGCTATTAGTCCTCATCGGCAATCAAATAGAATGCATACGGATTGCACCAGGTAAACGCATGGTCTGCTTGCTTGCTGTGCATGCGAGAGAAATGCAGATTCTAGATGCAAAGTTGTAAAAAGAGCTGAGTGTGAATTTCATCATGTCAATGCACGTGCCGGTACGGCGTAGCCACCATACATCGCTTCATCAGTACCAAGCACAACACCATAATAAAACAGCACCATAATAAATCACCACCACCACCACCACCAAACACTACCAAACACTAACAAACACCAACAAACACCGCCAAACATAAAAAACACCACCATCCACGGTGTCTAACCATGCATTCACACTTACGTTAGATGCTCCCGAGTCCTGCATATCTACATTATAGTGAACAAAGAGCGTGTAGTGAGCACAAATTTAGGACTACTCGCCGAGCCTAACATTGGTCAGTGTGCAAGCTCTGAGCTGTTTGCATGTCCTGATGGATGGCGGATCTGGCTCACCCTTCGCAAGGGCAGCTCGGGATGCAGATTGTCGCCCAGGAAAACTTCATCTGTTCTGGCTTCCAGAGGCTAGAGGCAGCAGAGCAAGCACACAGGAGATCAAGCAAGAGTGAAATTGAGGAGTCGTTACTCAGGCGAAACTTCGCGCGAGCTTCTGGGAAACATAAACTAGATAGGCGCGTGTGTGTCCACTAGACGTTAAAAACCTTCCCGAATCAATGCCAATACGCTCACATACGCGTATGTGCACCGGCAGATGACTTCCGACAGACCACGAGGTTCTGTGGGGTCATTTTGAGCTGCTGGTTCTTCGATTGATCGCAACTGTGTTCAGGAGAGTGGTGAGCGGTTCTGCACAGGGTGAAGATCGGCTAACGCAGCGCCACGCTTACTGATGGCTGATGGCTGATACCTGCTGATGGCTGATGCCTGCTGATGGCTGACCGTTGATGACGGCTAACTGCTGATACCTGTTGATGACTGCCGGCTGATACCTGTTGATGGCTGCACCTGCTGATGGGTAATACCTGCTGATGCCTGATCGTTGACAGATGATGACGGTTGATGATAACTGGCTGAAGGCGTGGCAGTCTGACACCGTCGTTTGGCAGTTTGGCAAGGTGAAAGGTGAATTATAAGCGTGCATATGTGCACCTCCTTCCCTATTTCATCATCACCCCACGATTTAACGCCATTTTAGTTCCGGATACTTTTTCTGAAAACGGGCAGTTTGGACTTGCACCAGTCGTTGAACTAAATTTCGGTGAATTATGTAGTTATATCGACTTCCAATTGCTTATAGTTAGCAGAACGTCAACCACCCATGAAAGTGTAGTGAAGCTAAGGAGGATAATAGGGTACGATATTTTAATGAATTCTCATTTTTAAATTATAATTTTCTCGCCTGTTCATTGCTAAGTGAGCCACTCCATGCATGCTGACAATATGATGCACCGTCAAACAGCCTGTTGGCTGCAGTACAAATGCTGACACCCGGGGGACGTACCGCATCAATCTGTCTTATCAAGTTTTGCAGGCCACATGACACACAACGATCAACTGTCACATCAGGGTACATTCAGACCACACCATCCCCAATCATAATTGGGATGTGACACGAGCCCTTCACTCAACCAAGTTCACGAGGACACCAGTGATGAAAACGGCGACAAATAACGCTTACTGTGACGCTCAAGGACGTGCGTATGCTTATGATCAAGCTGACGTTTTCCACATAAACATCAGCTCTCATGTATGATATTTCGTTCCACACTGCGGGCAGCAGGACACGGCCAACGCGGTTCAATCTCACCGCGTTGGCATTCAATATAAGCACGTATGTGCGCTGGTGCAATTCGCGGTTCAATTTTTTCACAGGATTTTGCCATCGTACCCTCTTACATACCATGAAGAACCAAAACATTTAGTTAAAGTACAGTGCGTTCCCAACATGTGATTGGCCGCCGCCGGCCTCACCCCATCGGTCAAATCCTGGGTATGCGCCAGCAGTCCAAGAAAGGTACGTACCCTGTCTACCAGGCAGGAGTGTAGACAGGTGTCAGCCGCCACGCCAAACAGAAATATTGGTGTAGAATGACATGCCAATATTGTCAAGCCAACTTGGCAACATGTTGCATAAGTGGGATCGCATGTATTCGTATCTTCTATCGTACTTGTCTCAGGATAGGGAGATCTCAGATCAGGTTAGGAAGAAGCCAAATGACGGAAGACAATACGCATACGCAAATGAGTTTGATGGAACTACTCGTTTCCAGATAAAATGAATTTAATATCAGATTCTGCAGACAAAAATGCATAATGTAATGCAGGTTTCCAATTAAGGTGTGATGTGGAGCGTTGACTTGACCCATACCGATATGCATATATTACAACATATTATCAATGTCCAGATGAACACTGCCAGATTTGATTTTGCTACGTGAGAAGTTAACCTTTCCAATGAAAATGTATGGGACAGTGTCATGTACAGTCATGTCGAAGGATGCTTTGGAGTTATTGGTTTAAACAACATCCTCGTTTAAGTTGCATCCTCCACCACCTTACCACAGCTTCAACGCTATCACTAGCGCTGCATCCTCCACCACCTTATCATAGCTTCAACGCTATCACTAGCGTGCATTCCCTACTAATATTGATGCACTGCAATACGTACGTCATATAACTGTATTTCAAATTTTTAATAATAATAAAAACACGTCAAACTTCCTCGCCCGTGTTTTTTCCAACTTACGTACATCCATTGTCGAAAACGAGCTAGCAAAACGAAACGTTCAACCGGGCTAGCGGTGTCGCTTGTTAACGTTAACGCTCGTTGCCTCGTAGAATCACTGTATATACAACGTATACAACGGCACTGGACAGAAAAAAACACAGCAATTGGTTGTTGTTGTCATTGGGGTTTAGGGGCGCATGAACTGCACGGGTTATACAGCATCGTTTTCTGCTAAAGACAAAAAAGTTATGCAGCGTCCAACAGTGATTGTTTCTGCGGTACATTGCTTTCTGCTATTATGGATATAATGCAACTAAATTTCATATGGTAATATTAATCCTTGGTGTCTAATCCGAAACCCGTCATACATGCTATTCCCCTTTATTGAATACAGCCTCAAGTTGCATTGTGGTCGCAAGCAAATTGTGGTGCAGCGATGACGGATTTCTCTGGGCATCCTATGCCATATTCGCAAAGCAAATATCAGGGACTAGGGGAAGAATCCTTGTCTCCCCTAAAACCCATGGAGAAACTGCCTTCACTGCCAATCCCCCCCCCCACCCCCCCCCCCCCGCCCTTAATCCCCCCCCCCCTCCTGCATCTTGCACTAACTTGGAGTGAAGCCGACAATATAAGTTGGATCTTCTGTGGAATAAAAAATGCCATCCTACGTCTAATAATACTGTTCATCGAGATACGCCTTACACGATGACTAAGGATCTAGCCGTGAATGTGCATAAAGTGTGTCGTGAACCAACCAATAAACAAACAAAGGATCTAGACGAGCGACAGCCCCCACAAAATGAAGACCACCGGCCAGGACTGATGGAGGATGGAGGATGGTGATTCAGTAAGTTCCTACTATGTCGGACACCTTCACCTTCCACCTACATCACCACGGACAGCAATGCACTAACAAACTCGGGCCATCGTCTAAAAATATGTTCCGGAAGGCAATTACGTTTCTGCACCTCACCTGGGCGAAAGTTCTGGAGGTGCCGGTTACCGTAGATGGACGGCCGAGCTTCCAGCTTCCCCAGCCAAGCGTACGGCTTCTCCGTTTCGTCGTCACCATGGTGGAGATTCCGGAGGTTGGGTGGATCCGGACTGCCAGGGTTTGGTGCCTTGCTAATGCCAACTTGTAATTTTATCTATCCAATCCCAAAATATGTTCTGCAAATAAGCACTTGAACTCCCTGGCTCGGTGAGATCTCCAGTCATGGCCGTAAAGTTCACTGCTGAATCTCGACACGTCGTAGTCTGTGGCACATTCAGCGGTGCCACTGGCACGCTCGCCGCTGAATCTCGCGACGCTGTGGTCTGTGGCACATTTAGGCTGTGGCACGTGCCGATGTCGACTCGGTTCAGGATTGGCAATCCGAGCTCCAGATGGTGAAGAGAAAACGGTCCCCCTTACTCCCAGCCGGACTATTCCCATGCTATAATTTATGGGTGAGAGGTGGACTTGTGGAGAGGGCTGAATTAGAAACCAGCAGGAATAGGCCGAGATGAGCGAGATAGGATCCCGAGTGGGAAGAGGAAGCGGATCGCGGAAGGACCGGTATGTGATAGTATCGAGAGGAGGATGGTGGGGCAGAGTGGACGAGTCGAATGTTGGCATGAGCGATGGACTAGGAGCTGATGCGAAGTCAACAAAGTGAATCAAGGCGGAAATCTGCGTCGTTGATTGACGAAGAGCATATTATCAAATATGGGCGTGCTGCTATATACATAAAATGTTGCAGACTCATGCAAGGCTGGGAAGGAGAGGATTACCAGGTCAACCAAAAACATCGTATAATATAATTTATATTTTAATATAATTTTAATATATCGTAAATAACGGGACGGAACGTTACGTTCATGAACGACGGTGGATATGGAATGAAGGCCGGGTAGTCATCGCCAGCAGAATGAAATCGTTACGTCAGGGCTATACATCCTGTGTACAAGAATGATCGTTAGAGGATAAATATTGCTGTTCATATTTTTGTCACAACTTTGACAACTCTGGCTAAGGTAATGCTTCACTGAACAATTCGTAGCTTATGAGCTATTGTGCTATGGGTGTGGAGCAAAAATAGTGAGCATTGTGGCACCCACTAAGCAAGTATAAAGACGGAAGAACTCAGTGGATGAAGTGCACCAAGTGGAGTTATGATAGCACTTCTATGCTAAATTACAGACGCCAGACGTCAATTGAGGTGAGGCTATCATTGCCCCGTCCGTCCTTCAATAAAACATTGTTGCATGCACGGGTAAGTATTTTGTTGCTCAGGAATGCTCTTACGCTCGACACTTATCCTGATCAAACGAATGTGTGTCCTTCGGGGAGCACTGACGTTCAAACAGGAAATGCATCGATTAAATGGCCTGATCTCGTTAAAAGCAATTTGAAGTATAAGCTCGTGATCATTCCTTCATCGCACGCCGGAAGTCTCGCATACGTATATACCCTTCAGTAAAACCCAGAAATAATCAGTCTACCAAGATAATGAACATGAATGCATGTAGATCCGATTTTAAACCAAGAACACGACAACGTGAGAAGTAATCAACGCCTGTCTCCAGATGGCTGACTGCCACCCGCGCCAGTCAATGCGTCTGGGTACTGTCTGGGCTGTGGTCTGCTCACGTCCAGCCGCTGGTCATGTGTTGACGGGTCGTGGGTCAGGACAGCTGGTCATATGGCGACAGGTGACCTGCCCTGTGACCGCCCGTCACCGTCTACAGATGACCTACCCGGGACGGCACCGAACCTACCGGTGGAGGACATGTCATGTGACGGGTGACCGGCAATCGCCCGGCCCGAGACCCACACAGAGCGGGTGGCCATTCACTAGGACCAATTGGTCGGTCCGACACGTAGCGGAGGAGCCAGTCGTGTTGCTATCGTCACCATCGGCCCACCGAGACCAGTTCGGCACGCGCGTTCGCGCACCGTCGGCAGCCCAATTATCCCGGAGCCGCCTAATCGATTCCAACCAATTAATCAGCTTAATTTTTGGGACGTCTAATTGAAATTCTTGATTATTGAACGATATTAATTGGTGATCAAAGCGACGGCAGACGGCCGGCCGACAGCCAGTCGTATGCACATATGCATGTATGCATGTATGTATGCATGCGTGTGTGCGTGTGCGTGCGTGCGTGCGTGCGTGTGCGTGTGCGTGTGCGTGTGCGTGTGCGTGTGCGTGTGCGTGCACTCATGCGCGCATGTGTGCATGTGTATATGTATGTGCATATATGTGTGTATGCATGTGTGTTTACATGCATGTGTATGCATGCATATACATATGTGGGCATGTGTGTTTATCCGTGTCAATGAACATGTGCATATGTACGTATATAAGTGTGTGTGTATATGTGTGCATATGCATGTGTGTGTGTATGTATGTAATGTCATGTATTTTCGGATCCTCCCGAGCAGGGTTTTTCAGTTTTCGTTACAAATGCACCAATGTGCAGCACAAACCGTCGTCACGGCAAACACGCATTACACGGAAACGCAAGAAATTAGAGCATACACGAAAATTAGAGCACGGACATGCGCAGCATGACCGAAAGCCTACGCCTGAAAACACTGTAGCCACCTCAATTCCTCACGTCTGGAGGCAGATTGTTCCACGCTCGGTAAACTCTCGGTATCGAGGAGCGGTGCGATAATTCTGTGCGGCATCATGGTACCAGGAGCTCATCGTTAGCCGTGGCCCTGGTGCTCCGTTGCGACACAGTTGAGCGACAGTTAAGTCGATCGCGAATGAGTTCTGAGCCAGTGAACTCGTTCATAATTTTGAAAACTGAGTGAGCGTCTGCTGACTGAGCGAGCCACCCATCCGCTGCAACGCTTTGGAAAGCTCGTATGTGCGTGTATAATTATACTTATATGTGTGAACGTTTGGCATGTGTGTATGTGTGTATGTATGTATGTATGTATGTATGTATGTATGTATGTATTTACGTGCGTGCGTGCGTGCGTGCGTGCGTGCGTGTGTGTGACAAGAGAATGAGTCGCGGCGCGGGCGATCAACCAGTGCACAGGTTTGGCCACGAAGAGGCAGAACGAAGAGGGATCAAGCTGACGTGGTGACAGCCATGACAGGTGTCAATGGGATGACAATTTGTGGTGACGTGTGTGCCATGTCGGACGCGGTGCGACATGGCACAGACGTATACCATATCCACGGTGAGACTGCACCTACACGTGCGTCAGGCGGTCTGCTAGGGAAGTATCGGGGAAACTCATATGTGTGTTGAACCGCGTCGGTGTTGGTGGTAATGTGTGCCTTTGGCCACGGGATCAATACGTTGGTATGAATGCAGGATCGGAATACAACAATTCCTCCCTGGAATACTCAGCGGAAATCCATACAATATAAATACAATAGAACCGTGGCATGTCAATATCCTGAAGAATGACATGTCGATAGGTTGGAAAAGAGCAGCCACTTGGATGCTACCTATCGTGATCCGTATATATGTGGGATCATTCAATGTTGGTTTAGCGTCAGAGCTCCCAACTTTGAGGCTGGCTTACAAGTCTGGCAAAATAATCGTTCGGTCCATGAATGTTGGTGGAACCAGATGCGGTCAAACTTAGTTATCGGCATACGAAGTTCAAAACGGTTCCTATTCGCATGAACATTCGCACCCGTGAGCATTCGTTGTTGGGCTATACCGGACTACAATACACTATACCGGACATGCAAGCGGAGAAGAGCACAGTCAAGTGAAGAAGCAGTAGGAAGCTCTGTCATTCACCCAGAGCAGACATGAGCGCACTTCCTACGATCATTTGGACCGTGACGTGAGCCACCTACTCGATTAGCTCGCACACGACCTGGATGCATTCCGGCACTCTAAGCATTGCCGACTATTGGGAGCGGCCGGCTGGCGGCCTGCGCCTGTAGATGGGCTCGGCAGCGCTGCCGGCCCCGGCCCGTGACAGATGTAACACGAACAGCCTGGGAGCCGGCATTTATCTGGCCGTTATCAGCGACTGCATTATCCGACGGCTGGTGTACGGCTCGCCGTGTTTGTCCCCAGCGGGCACACAAAAACCGCAGAAAAACGGCCGGCCGGCCGGCGCGGAATGCATGTACGCCGGCCGAGCGCGGGTAATGATGGCGGGTTAATTTGCAGCGGCCACTGTGGACCCGGCGGACACATGGCGCCCTGTCCCAACATGGCACCCAGCCGGTGACGGACACCCACACGGATGCAGAGACAAAGGCGCAACAACAGGAACACAGAAAAGGGTGAAGGCGGAGGCAGAGGCAGGTGCATGAGACTACCGTGGGCTAAGGTAGGCGAGCTGGTGGGAGGGGAATCGAGGCCGAGAGACGCATCAAAACAGAGGGAGGATATGTACCATGAACGCATAGACCCTGGACATAGATAAATAGATTTAGATAGATATCGAAATATATAGATAGATTCACGGATATAGATATATATACATACATAGATATCTAGATATATAGGTAGAAAAACTGAAAACTTTTGGCATCATATAACCATAAGGAAAGGTAAGCCAGCAAGGATACCGGCCCGAAATTGTACCCAACAAATAATACCAATATAATGACACAGAGCTGGACACATAGATACCTAATGCAGGGAAAACGTAAGACAATGTTGACAGGGCAATAAAGAAGCATAGACGGACACTGACAGCCACAACAGAGTGGAACCACCGCCAGTGCTGGTAGGAACTCACCTACCTGAACATAACCCGCGCCAGCGTTCGCTAACCAAAATAGTCAGCAAGTGTCCAATTGACGGCACAGTGTGCCTACGCCACGAACGTGCTGGTCGCTCGGCTGCAAACGTCGGTCCGATCCCATCGAGCAAGCTCGTCACGAGGAGAATAGCAGGTTACCTCGCCAGCAGAGAAGAGAAGCTGAGGGCTGATTCGCTAGGGATGCTCTGTAGGTAACAGATGAGCGTCGAACGCCTACGGGAGCACTGTCACGAGCTATGCAGGAAAGGGAAAGCTGATGATGGTTGGTTGGTTTTTTGGTATTACGACACATCGGCCGTTGATTCATGTAGCGTCGCCAATCTCTCACGTCGATTGGCCGCGGGCGAAGAGTAGCGACAGGTCAGACTCGAACCCACAATCTTTCGATTGTGAGACGGGCAACTTACCCCTAGACTATTCGTCACTCCGCAAGCTGATGATGAACGAAATCTCCAACTTTGATTTCGGCCAGCTTCTAATGAAAAAGGAGACAAAAATATGTATCAAAAGACGGGTGAAGTGTTGCGTTGTACCGCCGGTAGCGCTCGAGAACAGCCAGTGGCTGCTGAAGTGTTGCGTTGTTGCCGTCGGTAGCGCTCGAGCACAGCCAGTGAAGTACCACCAACAGCTACGCCACGTCAACGAGTGGTGTTTCATCTGGAACTTACAATACTGGAGATAATACCAGAATCATGAAATGCGCTGGTGCCTCCTCAAAATCGTTGCAGAGAACTATAACTTACTCGACAACTCAAAAACGTGTTCTAGGAGACTCCAAAACACATCATGAGCCTAAACCCGATGCAACATTCAAGACACGTTTAACTGCTCGAGAACTATCGACCATTTGCATAAAACGGCACCCATGGGTGAATGATTGCAGATTGAGACTGGCTATTCTTCAACAGACACTCGACTGTCGGCTGGTTGGTTGGCTATTAGCTTCACGACGCGTCGATCGCTCTTTGTGTCACTTGGCGTCGCCGATCTCTCATCACGTCGATTCGACGCCGACGAAGAGCAATGCCAGTTTGGATTGGAACCCACTACATTTCGGTTCAGAGACGAAACCCCACCCTGCACTACTGACACCCACACTTGATCGCACTTAACAACACAGTTACTAACTATTGCACTACAGTCCAGTTCCAACTGAATATAGTTTACATCCAAGAGAAATGCTGTCCAGCTTATGTTGCTGTCTCAGAGTATCTTGCACAACGTTGCGTGCACTGTGCTTCATTGCATCCGCAGCATGCATTGTACTCCAATACATTAGCCACGCTTCTCATTAAGTAAAAGTTGAGAATTGCATTGCACACGTGGGCTTCCCGAACTGTGCACACCGCACCGTAGTTGCCTGCAGACGCCGCGCGGGTGAGATCGTGTCGTGCCGACCTGGCCGAGGTGACCCCAGCCGCGAGCGGCAGCGCCCCAGAAGAGCACCACCGCCGCTGTCGCGTCGGCAAATGCAGCGCGCCGGTGGCGGCGGCCGGCGGGATATTGCCCCCATGACGAATGTCGCCACCGTAGACGACATTAAATAAGCGGACGGCGTTCGGCCGGCGATGCGGGCGCCGCCTATCGGCCAATCTGGCGCCGCAGGGGATGACGGACGGGCCAGATGACGTGATACTGCTGCCGCTGGCCGGCGACGCGTCGCTGACCGCGCTCCCACGGTCGGCGTACCGCCCGGTGATGACCTGAACCTGCAGCCATTACCGTCAAGCCACGGTCAGCAGCTGTCACCGCCTGGCTACGGTCAGATGTGACCGTCCGGCCACGGTCAGCAGCTGTCACCGCCTGGCTACGGTCAGATGTGACCGTCCGGCCACGGTCAGCAGCTGTCACCGTCGAACTTCATGCAGGAGATGCGACCACCCCGCCATCGTCAGGAGATAGCATCGCTTAGCCACGACCAGGAGATCCAGCAGGTCACCAGTATGACCAGCGCACCATCAGTACTGCAGCGTCACCAGCAGGACCAGCGCATCATCAGTACGGCAGTGTCACCAGCGGGACCAGCGAACCATCAGTACCACCAGCAGGACCAACGTGCCAGCAGTAAGGCAGTGTCACCAGCAGGACTAGCCTGCCATCAGTACGGCAGTGTCACCAGCAGGACTAGCCTGCCATCAGTACGGCAATATCACCAGCAGGACTAGCCTGCCATCAGTAATGCAGTGCCACCAGCAGGACTAGCCTGCCATCAGTACGGCAGTGTTACCAGCAGGACTAGCCTGCCATCAGTACGGCAGTGTCACCAGCAGGACTAGCCTTCCATCAGTATGGTATCAGTATATCAGCAGAACTAGCCTTCCATCAGTATGGCAGTGTCACCAGCAGGATTAGCCTGCCATCAGTACGGCAATATCACCAGCAGGACTAGCCTGCCACCCGCTCTTGCCGGTGAGTGGCGTGTTGGTGCAGACTTGAGCGGTGCTGTCGAGCGGTGACCGACGCCGACACGGCCTTTCAATGCACTACCGCCCACAGAATCGTCCATGCCCGTCCACCAAATGTCAGCGTGTATTGGGCTCAGTGGCCGGGGCACGGGTGAGCCTGCCTGTCGCCACTGCCACACGCACACGCCCGTCACCAGCACGGTGTGAACTGCGATGGCGTGAGCGACTGCGAGCCCATCATCAGGTACCGCAGGAAACAGCGATGCTATTAGCTACATTCTATTTTTCATTCACACCAGATATTTCCATTCATATTTTGCATTCACACCGGACATACATGGTCACGGCCACCACCTTGAACTACTGCAGTGGCAGACACAGACATTTGGTCACGGTCATCAACTTGGGCTACTGCAGTGGCAGCGACAGGCATTTGGCCACGGCCACCACCTTGAACTACTGCAGTGGCAGCGACAGACATTTGGCCACGGCCACCACCTTGGACTAATCGTCTGCCTGAATGCCAATATCAGGACGCGAGTCATACCACACGTCCGGGTCCATCGGTATCCACAGTGGAGCTCCCGCCGAGTCCGCCATCAGGCCATGCAATATGTGGTCGCGGTCCCTGTCTCGTTCTCCCTGACGGGCGGTACCTGGCGACTGACGTCTGACTGGCGGTACCTGGCGACTGAAGTCTGACGGGCGGTACCTGGCGACTGACGTCTGACCGGCGGTACCTGGCGACTGACGTCTGACCGGCGGTACCTGGCGACTGACGTCTGACGGGAGGTACCTGGCGACTGACGTCTGACGGGCGGTACCTGGCGACTGTCGTCTGGCGGGCGGCGCCTGGCGACTGACATCTGACGGGCGGTACCTGGCGACTGACGTCTGATTGGCGGTACCTGGCGACTGTCGTCTGGCGGGCGGTGCCTGGCGACTGACATCTGACGGGCGGTACCTGGCGACTGACGTCTGATTGGCGGTACCTGGCGACTGACGTCTGACGGGCGGTACCTGGCGACTGACGTCTGACCGGCGGTACCTGGCGACTGACGTCTGACGGGCGGTACCTGGCGACTGACGTCTGACGGGCGGTACCTGGCGACTGTCGTCTGGCGGGCGGTGCCTGGCGACTGACATCTGACGGGCGGTACCTGGCGACTGACGTCTGATTGGCGGTACCTGGCGACTGACGTCTGACGGGCGGTACCTGGCGACTGGCGTCTGATGGGCGGTACCTGGCGACTGGCGTCTGACAGGTGGTACCTGTCGGCTGGCGTTTGACTGGTGGTCTCTGACGGGTGATCCCTGACTGGTGTTCCATAACTGGCGGTACTTGACGGGCGGTACCTGACAACCGGCGTTTGATTGGTGGTTAAGGATGTTATCTGATTGGTGGTCTCGATTGGTGGTCCCTAGGGTTTTTTTGTAAAGCTCTGACTGGTGGTCCCTGACGGGTGGCCCTATAGGCATTTTTCGTGAAGCTGGGCCCAGGTTTCGTGGTGCAGAATCCGTGGACTGCACTACCCGTGAATATAATTGATTGATTATGGACGGTATTCCTGTTAGGAATAACGCAAGTCTATCAATGCCATAGAAGGGAGGTACGTTTGAGGTAGGTTCAAGCGTTTCATCCGGCTCAGACAACTGTTCCTGCATGGCTGTATGGGTATTAATTATAAGCTGGGTTATGCAGGAGCACATGCCTTAATAGGTAGGTACGTACACACCAAGATACGTGCAGCATTTTCATCAGGATGCCATGGGTGTACTCAGTACTGCTTCAAACATGGAGTAGGACCAAATGAGAGTGACAAGTGGAAATTTGACGATAAGATATGCCATCTCCGAATAGACAACTACATAAGCGGGATGAAAATGGAGTCAGCTGGCCACTTCTCGTGGTAGAAACATAGTTATCTCCAGCGTGGGGGTGACGGGCGCATTCGCCCGTATTCGTTGAAATTTAACATTACGGCTATGACGTTGAATGACAAAAAACGACCTAAAGCCATCGCACTCTCCTCAGTCAAAAACTGCGGTGATGGCACTGCCAGATAAGAAACTGAAACATCTGACAAGACATCTGGAGCGGTGACAGTGATCTGATGTACCGCTGCCCGTAGCATCCATCAGCTCCCGGACGGCAGCAGTATACAAACTGCGTGGCATCGCTTTACCTCCGAAGCCTATCCCAAGCTATTCGTGGTTGCCTGTTCTGTGCAGCCCAAGCTGTGCGGGCTGAGGTAGCACGAGGCGCCTTGCCCGCCGCAGCGCCAGCTGTTCTGACGGTCATGTGGGCGGCTGTGTTGACGGCCACGGCCAGAATATGACGGCTGCTGAGTTTGACGGCAGACTTGACGTGTGTAAAAGCGCACCAATGTGGCGCAGTCGGCGGCAATGTCACTATGGAGTGGCGAGGCTAACACTACACATACGGTAGCTGCAGTGCTCCGCAACAACACGATCACGGGAACACCTCATCTCCCAGAGCGCGTCAAGAGGGTTATCTACTGTTGGGATTCGAGCTGTGTGGCTTTCAACTCGACCAGATCAATGGTCACGGAGTTATAGTCGGCTGCATTTTCGTGAAATTATGGTGCATGGCTGTGCTTAGCAGCATGTATCCATAAGAAAAATAGCATAATTAGTAGAACTGACATGCATGATTCTGTCTCGAAGTGTTGTTTTGAACCCTGGATGATCATGCACATGATGTGCACATGCATCTGTTATGTTCATTATTCATGTTTAACTGAACGAGCTTGCAACTGAAATTATATGCGTGGTATAAAGTAATTCCTGAAGAAATGGAAGCATTGCACTTTACTACTTTCTTAAAAGCCGAACTACTTTTCTTCATTCGACAGAAATCAGAAATCAGAACTAAACATATATATATATATATATATATATATATATATATATATATATATATATATATATATATATATATATATTACATATATATATATATATATATATATATATATATATATATATATATATATACATCTACGGACAAAGAAGGAAAATAAAAATAGGACTGTTTCAACACTTGGTCAATAAAAGGCCATGAGTTAACATTTCCCCCCAAAAATGGTGTTAGTCTTCAAACCTCCGTTTGGTTCTAAAAAGACGATCTGCAAAGTTTTGGAGCAATCTGAGGCCGGGAAGCCGCCGCGCCTCAGGACTTTCTGAGGCCGAAATGACGTTTCTCCACCAACTTGCGGGATCAACCCAGATTTCAGGAATTTCAATCATTAGATAGCAAATAAATATTTATTTCATTACATTGTGCAGTCTTTCATCCACCGCTGTGCTAATTTTCACTTCCCTAACTTGAAAATTGTGCCAGCCATGACGCAAAGTTCCGGAAGGTGTGCCGCCCGCAGCGCCACCACTGCCCTCTATCTGCAGAAGTATGAACTGCGACCATTGACCGTTCATTCCGCAATATAAGTATCTTTCTTGATCAACTGGGGGGCAGGTAGGCGGCGGATTTGAGACAGTGCACAATGTGCTGACTTCTTATGCGCACTATTGATGCACTTACTTCTCAGCGCTATTTTATTACGATTCCAGCGACTTCTATCGACAGCTATACATGATTGGAGCGTAGCCACAGCCGGCTTTGGCATATTGTGGCCTGCCTTTCAGCTTCCAAGCTCACAATGTTTACCTGAGATACCCTGCTAGCATGCTTTCTTGGCTGCATGTGAATTGTTACCGCAGATATTTGAATTTAATTAATTTACTTTGGCGGAAACACTGACAATCCCAAACCTTACTGGGTAGGTACTCGGTCGCACGACTAACGCAGACCTGTAATTTAGCAGTACTGGCGATGATTTTATGCTCCGACCGTTGATTGCCCACCAACTGTTGCATTTACTCACCAACACCACCATGGTCATGGGTAAAGAATTGCTTTGTAAGTTACCCAACCGGCGGCCAATGTATTGCGCGGTCATGGCCGGGGTGGCCGAGGCATATTCTCCAACCATGACCAGGGTTGGAACAGAAAATAAGTATCTACGAGGGCGTGTGTCGCACGCGGAATTTCCAATACAGTTATGCACCCTGACCTTCCTGTTATAGCAAACAACGTTTGTGATACATTTTTATCCTATGGCGAGGGATGAATTTTGGAACTTACCAGTTGACTAACCACTTTTTGCCTCTTTTCCAGACTAGTGAACCTATCAGATTTCGAGTATGAAAGTAAAAAAGGTTAAGGGAAATTCACTCCGATCGAAGACTGCGCATTTTGCGTTGCGCCATCCCTGCGATCTGCCGAAGAACCAACTGCCACTTCAGATTCATGTATATAGCTTTTACAGACTACAGTCTAACAAACTTCGGACTGTTGACAGCCACGCAGCGGGCAAAAGGCAAATCGCCACGAGCGTTGCCAAGGGCGTTGTATACCTTTGGGGAAAGAAAGCGTCCCTGTTAAATCGTTTCAGTCGATTGTCCGGGGTGTCCTGATGATTGTGAAGAAAGGAAAGGATCTAAAAAAGCCCACAGCAAAGAAACGCGCTGGCGAAAGCAACACGATTTCCCTCTATGAGCTGTTTGACATCTGCACGTGCAGTTGTCCTTCGAGAAATGCCTGCAGCTGCCACAGCGGGAACAAGGTTCCATACCGCGAGTGGAATTTCATACAAGACCAGCGAGGTGAGAGGAAGCGAAGCATCGGCGGCATTGACATGAAGACCTCCAACGCATTGGAGAGGAGGCAAAGAGATCAGAACCGCCTGCGGCCTGACCCGGCTTTCCTTCAGACGGACGCCAACGACTCGGAACCTGGTTCCTCGGGTCTGACCGAGCACAGCACGGGACACGAGCCCGAAAGCATGGACGAGGGAAGCAATGGTGACGATGCATATGACACAGGGAGTGTCCACGAACCAACACATACTAGGGCTCCGTACAATATGATGCCTCTGAAGAATTTCGCTAAAGAGTGTGACCGGTACATCGAGGTAACTGATAGGATTGCAGCGGCCCTTGGCACCGCTCTCTTGAAAGATCTTGGCCTCGTCACTGAGAACGACACGAGGCACGTCATGACACGAGATAAAGTGATAAGAGACAGATAAAGGGCACAGGAGAAAGAAAAACGAAAGCTAAAGGAGGGCATAGGCGGTAAGGTGCAGTGCATGGGATTCGATGGGAGACAGGACATCACAAAGATACGAGAGAAAACAAATGAGCAAGACGTACGGCTTACGGGAAAAGAGAAGCATCTGGTATTTGTGAGCGAGCCAGGTGGAACCTACATAGCTCACAGAACACTGACACCAGAAAATAGTGCATCAATTGCTGGCAAGGCTTTAGAAGTCCTTCGGGAGTGCGACTCAGAAGAATCCCTGTAGGCAGTACTGGTTGATGGCACTGCCGTCAACACAGGCCGCGAAAACGGTGCACTCACGAGGATGGAGCGCCAGCTTGGCCGTAGCGTCCAGTGGCTCATCTGCCTTCTTCATGGCAACGTACTTCCGATGAGGTATGTGCTGCTTGTTTTTATAATAAATCAAGAATTGACTGAAACACTTCGCCACTATCCACCTGATGCTTACAAATTACACGACATACAATAATATACTGCGTCATCTGCTATCTATCTACAATCATGGCAATTTGTGAGTCCGTAGTACAATCAAAACACTTGCCATGCCATTTTCCCCTTTAGACCATGATAAATGTCTATCCAATTCCTTCCTTGTCCCAATCCCATTCTGTCCTGGGCTTTTTCGCAGGCATGTGTTCGTGGGGCTGAATGGAGGCCACGATACCAGTGGGCCCAAGTCCTTCAAGGGCCCGCTGGGACAAGCTATAGCTGGTGACATTCATCGCCAGCCTGGGGTGGGCTTCCGTCCCATCCCATTCAACGCGCCTGACATCGCGGAGCAGGTTGTCGCAGACCTGTCTGCTGACCAGCGCATCCTTCTCCGGTTCTGCCGAGCCATCGCCAACGGCGTTGTCGGTGCTGAGCTGGCACGCACCAGACCGGGTCCGCTTAACCACGCGCGGTGGCTAACTCGGCATCAGAGTGCCCGTACTGTACACGAGAACTGCGTCGCCAACCCCGGTTCTGACAAAGATGACGGAGTTTGTCCAACAGGTGTATGCCCCTATGTAGTTCGACATCAGAGCACGCCCACTCTTCACGCAAGGAGCCGTGCATCTCTTCAGAACGATGAGACTTATTCAGACACAGACACCTGAAGTGCAGACAGCGGCGAAACGTTCAGTGCAACGTAACGCGTGGTTCGCCCACCCGGAGAACCTAATCGCGGCCATGGTTGTCGACGCTGAGAGGTCGATCCTGGAGAGGGGGTCAAACTGATCATGAGTGCGCGGAGTAACCCGGGACCCCGGTGCCGACGGTTCAGGGTACCCCCACTGAACTCGGAGGCGGCCACATACACCGACATGATCCAATGGGACCATGTCGAGGTGACCGGACCGCCGGTTACCGCTCACATGTCTGACGACGAGATTATGTCAACCGTCGACCTACCTCTCTCGCTACCGGCATTCCCATGCCACGCACAAAGTTTCAAGAGATGCGTTAGGCTAGTAACTGAGGCGTCCACGCGGGTGTTCGGCAAGGACAGGCGACACGACATTATCGTATCGCGCCAGGCCAATCGTGCCGCGAGACCGAAATCCGCCAAGAAAAGTGACTTCATGTAACGGTAAACGTGAGAGAGATGGCGAGGGAGAGGGAGAAAGAGACAGAGAGAGAGACACAGAGAGAGAGAGACACAGAGAGAGAGAGACACAGAGAGAGAGAGAGAGACACAGAGAGAGAGAGAGACAGAGAGAGAGAGAGAGAGAGAGAGAGAGAGAGACACAAGAGAGAGAGAGACACAGAGAGAGAGAGAGACACAGAGAGAGAGAGAAGAGAGAGACACAGAGAGAGAGAGAGAGACAGAGAGAGAGAGAGACACAGAGAGAGAGAGAGACACAGAGAGAGAGAGAGACACAGAGAGAGAGAGAGACACAGAGAGAGAGAGAGACACAGAGAGAGAGAGAGACACAGAGAGAGAGAGAGAGACACAGAGAGAGAGAGAGAGACACACAGAGAGAGAAAGAGAGAGAGAGAGCGAGAGAGCGAGAGAGCGAGAGAGCGGGAGAGCGGGAGAGCGGGAGAGCGGGAGAGCGGGAGAGCGGGAGAGCGGGAGAGCGGGAGAGCGGGAGAGCGGGAGAGCGGGAGAGCGGGAGAGCGGGAGAGCGGGAGAGCGGGAGAGCGGGAGAGCGGGAGAGCGGGAGAGCGGGAGAGCGGGAGAGCGGGAGAGCGGGAGAGCGGGAGAGCGGGAGAGCGGGAGAGCGGAGAGCGCGGAGAGCGGGAGAGCGGGAGAGCGGGAGAGCGGGAGAGCGGGAGAGCGGGAGAGGAGAGCGGGAGAGCGGGAGAGCGGGAGAGCGGGAGAGCGGGAGAGCGGGAGAGCGGGAGAGCGGGAGAGCGGGAGAGAGAGAGAGAGAGAGAGAGAGAGAGAGAGAGAGAGAGAGAGAGAGAGAGAGAGAGAGAGAGAGAGAGAGAGAGAGAGAGAGAGAGAGAGAGAGAGAGAGAGAGAGAGAGAGAGAGAGAGAGAGAGAGAGAGAGAGAGAGAGAGAGAGAGAGAGAGAGAGAGAGAGAGAGAGAGAGAGAGAGAGAGAGAGAGAGAGAGAGAGAGAGAGAGAGAGAGAGAGAGAGAGAGAGAGAGAGAGAGAGAGAGAGAGAGAGAGAGAGAGCAGAGAGAGCAGAGAGAGAGAGAGGAGAGAGAGAGAGAGAGAGAGAGAGAGAGAGAGAGAGAGAGAGAGAGAGAGAGAGAGAGAGAGAGAGAGAGAGAGAGAGAGAGAGAGAGAGAGGCATGTGCAATTCGTAGTCGTGTGGTGGTGCAAGGTCTTGTTTAGCACGCGCCCTGGAGGGCCTCTGAAAATAACGCGCACTGGAGGGGGCGGATTCCGCCCCCTAAGATCTCAGCTGCTATGAAGGCTAGAGCAACGAAATTCACAGGGTGGATGGGCACGATAGTGAACTCTATTGTGTGCAAAGTTCATGACCTTAGATCAATATCATGAAGGTCAAATGAGGTAAAAATAGCTAAATTTTCTGGTTTTGCGTGGCTTGGCTTGTCATTGTTATGGATCGCTGTGGTCGTGTTTAAATGCTCCAAAATTGCCATTAATGAGGTTTTGGACATTACTAATGATGCAATACAGATGTCAGATCCGCCATTTGACCTCAGGTCACCTATATAGGAACACTTTATTAGCTCATTACCTGCTCCAGTTACCGGAACCGGGCTCCCATCCCGACTGCTCCGTTGGGCGGCTCGGCACAATCGGCTTCGCAAAGAAAGGAGTGAAATACATGAATACAGTATGGAAACACTTAGGCACACAATGACAAACAGTAGATTTCGGGATGAATATGGAGTAACATGTAAAGTGACATCAATCGCATGACAGTCATTTGCATTTATGACACATTCCAGTTGACCAAGTTTGTTTCCATTAGCCTATCATGAACTTGACCTGACTTGACCTCGGCGACCTAACATGACTTTTAAATTATATAGCATTACAATATGCATCAAACAAGTCGCTAGTGTTGTCAAGCACACTTCCCTATTGCCAATATACGGGAAGCGCATCAGCGCCGATTTTTGTGGTTTGGCGCTACGAATTGTTTTTACTTTAACGGCCCCTAACTTGAAAACTTCTCGGCCGATTTTCATTTTTCTTGCTTCAGACAATGTGCCGGTGATTTATAAGCAGGAACGCTAAAAAGTTGGTATATATCGGCCGGTACAATATGGAATTATGTACGAAAAATCGGAAGGGTTGGCGAATTTCGCCATACCCCCTCTAGGGCGTGTGTTAACCTGTTAGGAACTTGACCTGACTTGACCTCGGTGACTTGACATGACTCTGGAACAATGTAGCATGACAATGTACATCAAACAAGTCGCTAGTTTTGCCAAGAACACTTCCTTTTTGCTAATATACGGAAAGCGCATCAGCGCCGATATTTGTGATCTGGCGCTGATAAAAATGTTTGACTTTAGCGAACCCTAACTCAAAAAGATTTCGGTCGATTTTCATTTTTCTTACTTCAAACAACGTGCCGGCCATTTATTGGCAAGTACACAAGCAATGGCGTACATCGGCCGGTAAAATGTAGAGTTATCTACGAAAAACCGGAGAGGTGGGCGGATTTCGCCCCCCCTCCAGTGCGCGTGTTAGATGAGTAGGTCTTAGGACTAACTGCGCTTAGTTCGTACTGTTTGTGTGCCTATTTGTAGGCATAACCGCCATCCGAATATACCCTGTCTTAGATCCGCCCTCTCTCTGCCTTCAGTTGTCCCAGAGAGGAACTAAAACTGGGGGAAAACGGCCAATGCCCACAGTTCACACTTCCACCGATAGAAGACAGTGATGTCGCTGCGGTCGGCGCATCTTACCCTCTGCGCAATGACGGGCACAATTTTCAAGTGAGATAAGTGAAAATTGGCGCAGCGGTCAATGAAAGACTGCAGAATGCAATGGAACAACTCTTTATTTTCTATCTGATTATTTGAATTCCTGAAATGGTGATTAATCCCGCAAGTTCCTTAGAAAACGTCATTTCGGTCTCAGGAAGCCCTGAGACGCGGCGGCTTCCCGGCCTCAGATTGTTGTATAACTTTGCAGATCATTTTTGAGAACCAATCACATGGTTTTAGACTTTATCACCCAGCGTTTTTGCAAAAACGCATAAAATCACTCCACACTAGTGGTTATCGATGTCCCAGATTACGATTATGATATAAAAAGAAGTATATGTCTGAAGGGTCATAGGCTGCAGGTCATCGAAATTTTAAGGTCACGGAGAAGGTGTATATGGAACATCATTTTTGAAAAAAATTGTTTAAAATAGCCCACCAAACCTAAACATGATTTGAAGAGGAACACATATTCAACGCAAAGGAAGAGCCGTGATTTCCTGAGGTGAACTTTACGTTATGTTAACTCATGGCCTTTTACTGACCAAGTGTTGAAACACTTGGTCAATAAAAGGCGGTAACAATTCACATGCGGTAACAATTCACATGCAGCCAAGAAAGCATGCTAGCAGGGTATCTCAGGTAAACATTGTGAGCTTGGAAGCTGAAAGGCAGGCCACAATATGCCAAAGCCGGCTGTGGCTACGCTCCAATCATGTATAGCTGTCGATAGAAGTCGCTGGAATCGTAATAAAATAGCGCTGAGAAGTAAGTGCATCAATAGTGCGCATAAGAAGTCAGCACATTGTGCACTGTCTCAAATCCGCCGCCTACCTGCCCCCCAGTTGATCAAGAAAGATACTTATATTGCGGAATGAACGGTCAATGGTCGCAGTTCATACTTCTGCAGATAGAGGGCAGTGGTGGCGCTGCGGGCGGCACACCTTCCAGAACTTTGCGTCATGGCTGGCACAATTTTCAAGTTAGGGAAGTGAAAATTAGCACAGCGGTGGATGAAAGACTGCACAATGTAATGAAATAAATATTTATTTGCTATCTAATGATTGAAATTCCTGAAATCTGGGTTGATCCCACAAGTTGGTGGAGAAACGTCATTTCGGCCTCAGAAAGTCCTGAGGCGCGGCGGCTTCCCGGCCTCAGATTGCTCCAAAACTTTGCAGATTGTCTTTTTAGAACCAAACGGAAGTTTGAAGACTAACACCATTTTTGGGGGGAAATCACTCCACGCTAATAATCAGATGAACCAATCTTACTCAAAATCAGAAGGAATGTTGTGAACATGCCTTCGTGAGTTGTCCTGGAATAACGCTATTTTCATATTCTCTCACGCTGTTGGTTACACGCTACCCACTACTTCCAACAATAAACACCCTCTCTTCCAATTGACCCCACTGGCTATGGAGCGATCATACGGCACGTGACAGCTTTGACGGTTTCCCCAGTGTTGGCAGCCGCCGTGACGTCGGCATGGCTGACATGTCGACGCCATGACCCCTGCACGCTGCCCGAGGCGATGGCTGTGACCGGTTGGCTGTTGCGGTTCAGCTAACGTTCCGCGCCGAGTGACTGACAGTAACGCCGCTGAAGCGACAGTCGTCCCGGCCAGCTACGCCGACACACCACGTCCGATCGGCCGCTATCTGATGAATGAATGAATGATTCAGCTGTTTGGCGAGGCCCATTTGTCAAATGGCCTGCAGTTATTTCGCATGTGAGTGGAGTTTTGACGTTTATCGACTAGAGATCGGTCAGTGATAGCTGCCGCAGTCAGAGAAGACGACCGCTTTGCTTCATCAAATGTGAATTTTTAATGAGTGTTTGCACAATCTTCAAATGAACACTATCGATTGTGTGCCAGTCATTAGGGGAATAGAAGCTACGTGTTTGTACAGGTTGGGCTGGCTTAAATACCGCCGGCACATTTCGACCTGATGCACAGATCCAGCCGGCCAATTTAGCATAGCCAATCTGGCATAGTCGAGCCGTCACGCATCCGTCCGTCCGTCCGTCCGTCCGTCCGTCCGTCCGTCCGTCCGTCCGTCCAGCCCGCGAGGCAATAGCCAAGGGGCCAGTTAGCCAGCCTTCAGCACCCTTAAGCTTGGTTCACACTTGGTAATTCGGAGCGTCAATCATTCGTAAAACGAACGGATATCGAACGTCAAACAGAAGATAGACGTCGCAAAACGAGCGAAAATACACCGGGAATAACACACGCTGTTTCCCCGAATGAAAACGTTCATTTTACGCTTCCCGTTGTTGTTATTGGGGTTTTGGGGCGCATCAACTGCAAAGGTTATACAGCGCCCATTTACGCTTCCCTGCGAATTGATTATGAAGCCAAAGAGACCATTATGACGCAACTGCCGCTGATTCAAGTTGTATGGAAATCCTGAATACTTGTACCAATGCAATCCTAGATATATCGCGCGTTATATTCTCACATTATTGCTTTTAAGTTATTGACAACTGATTTTCCTGTCAGAGAACTATGGAAGATGAGGATTTCCTCATACTTCTGCTCATGGGGTCTAACTCTGACCCACCGTTGCGCCGTGTTTGGGGGAGAGAGTCAGATGTAGGTAGACAGCATACCAGGGATGCATACTGGATGGGTGAACAATTATAAGTTGTGACTTAACAAAAGAAGGATTTGGGTGTTGTGGAATATGCCAGACATAAAGACATAATGCAGAAGTGCAACAATGACCCACAGGGATTCTTCCGGGTTGCATTTTGTGGACATCATTAGCTAGTTGCCCATGCTGAACCATGAGTCTCAACATGCTGAACCATGAGTCTGCAGACAAAGCAAATGGATAAATTTTGCAGCCTAGCTTGAGACAAACTTACGTGACCTTGACAGCGTGAGGACCAAAATTAGCATGTACATATTTCACGATGCATATCATGCACACGTCAGAAAGGCGAGCAAGTGTAATTGGCTCCGGGCATGCACAACCAATGTTTTTGGCTCTGAAAATTCCAATGAATTGGTATTTACAGAAATTGAAATTATGAATATGTTTTTCACCATCATGCATAAGATGGCAGCGCCAACTTGTGTTTGGAGTATCAGGAATTGTCAGTAGTTTTTCATTGATTACAACAGGCACTTAGAACTCACTGGGCCAATGATTTCCTACATGGCTGCATCCAAAGGCTCCATTCTATTATTTCCCACCTTTGCATCTTGGGTGAACAAGCACGCTTTTTCACTGCCAATAAAACACATATAGAACACAACATTACATACAATTTCGTATGCGACTATTTTCCAGGGCTACCTATATATTACCTGTCTAAAAGAGGCGTGCTAGGAAATGCAATCTTCAATATCTGGCATATTTCCAATATTTAGCCACAGGCAAATCAATGCTTCCAACCTGGTTAATGACAGTCAACAGAACTTCGAATATCTCGCGACCACTGAATCACACCAACAGAACGTTAAACGCGGAATCGCCGTTGAAAAGATAAACTAAATCTATCTTTTTGACACCAGATAGACGTTCATTGCCCGGTCGTGACATATCCCAGTGCACGCTGTGTGACGCCCCGATCGCGTTAAACGTTCGTAAAACGCAATTTTGACGGGCGTCTGAAATACGTCCGATTACCGTTTTTTTAAAAAAGAAATGGCCTAAAAACGATGAATAAACGCTCGGAAAGCGTCAAAAGGCCATAGTATAAAACGAGCTTTAGGTGACAAATAGAGATGTTATGGGAAGTTTCGACCGAAGCGTCCCTCAGATAATTGAGGGGTGAGCAATGGACACCACTGACCGAAAAGCTTCCCCACAGTGGCAAGGTATAATGAAGGATAGGTGCATCAAGGATACATTGGTCGGGAAGGTATATCTTCCTTATTTTTATTTTTGTCGTTAAAGTACCAGAGCTGGCATATGCCAGCTATGGGGTTCCGTTTACACGGCGGCGGCGACGGATTGGTGCGTTGAGGTGCGCCGGCTACATGGGTTATTCTGCAACCTCCTTGTGCACGGCAAACTTTGATTTCACGACGTGAATCACACACTAACCCAAAACTACTCTCGGCAAGTCAGTACAGAGTAAGTCAAGAGTCGTAGGATTATGTGTGCCAACCCACGGTGTCAGTCAGCACAGAGCAGGTCATAAGACATATGAGTGTTTGTGCCAACCCGTGGTGTAGCCGAGCGTCCGCAGCTCGGCACATGGCGGCGGTCAGTGGTCGGTTGGTGTAGGGTGCAAGGCTGCCACCTATGCAATGGACTAGGTTGGCAGCTCGACAGACACCCACGTGGTGAGTCGGATGGTAAGTTGGATGGTGAGTTGGATGGTGAGTTGGATGGTGAGTTGGATGGGGGGTTGGATCGTGAGTTGGATGGCAGGTTGGGTGGTGAGTTGGATGGCGGTTTGGATGGCGGGTTGGATGGCGGGTTTGATGGCGAGTTGGATGGCGGGTTGGATAGTGAGTTGGATGGTGAGTTGGATGGCGGGTTTGATGGCGGTTTGGATGGCGGTTTGGATGGCGGGTTGGATGGCGGGTTTGATGGCGGGTTGGATGGCGGTTTGGATGGCGGGTTGGATGGCGGGTTGGATCGTGAGTTGGATGGCAGGTTGGGTGGTGAGTTGGATGGCGGTTTGGATGGCGGGTTGGATGGCGGGTTTGATGGCGAGTTGGATGGCGGTTTGGATGGCGGGTTGGATGGCGGGTTGGATCGTGAGTTGGATGGCAGGTTGGGTGGTGAGTTGGATGGCGGTTTGGATGGCGGGTTGGATGGCGGGTTTGATGGCGAGTTGGATGGCGGGTTGGATAGTGAGTTGGATGGTGAGTTGGATGGCGGGTTTGATGGCGGTTTGGATGGCGGGTTGGATGGCGGGTTTGATGGCGGGTTGGATGGCGGTTTGGATGGCGGGTTTGATGGCGGGTTGGATGGCGGTTTGGATGGCGGGTTGGATGGCGGGTTTGATGGCGGGTTGGATGGCGGTTTGGATGGCGGGTTGGATGGCGGGTTTGATGGCGAGTTTGGTGGCGGGTTGGATGGCGGGTTTGATGGCGAGTTGGATGGCGGGTTGGATGGCGGGTTTGATGGCGAGTTGGATGGCGGGTTGGATGGCGGGTTTGATGGCGAGTTGGATGGCGGGTTGGATAGTGAGTTGGATGGTGAGTTGCATGGTGAGTTGGATGGTGAGTTCGATTGATTGATTATTTGGGTTTAAGGACGCGCCGACTACAAGGTCATTTAGCGCCCATGGATGGTGAGTTCGATGGCGAGCTCGATGGCGGGTTGGATGGCGGGTTGGATGGCGGATTTGGTGGTGAGTTGGATGGCGGGTTGGGTGGTGAGTTGGATAGTGAGTTTGATGGCGGGTTGGGTGGTGAGTTGGATGGCGGGTTGGGTGGTGAGTTGGATAGTGAGTTTGATGGCGGGTTGGGTGGTGAGTTGGATGGCGGGTTGGGTGGTGAGTTGGATAGTGAGTTTGATGGCGGGTTGGGTGGTGAGTTGGATGGCGGGTTGGGTGGTGAGTTGGATAGTGAGTTTGATGGCGGGTTGGGTGGTGAGTTGGATGGCGGGTTGGGTAGTGAGTTTGATGGCGGGTTGGGTGGTGAGTTGGATGGCGGATTTGGTGGTGAGTTTGATGGCGGGTTGGGTGGTGAGTTGGATAGTGAGTTTGATGGCGGGTTGGGTGGTGAGTTGGATGGCGGGTTGGGTGGTGAGTTGGATGGTGAGTTTGATGGCGGGTTGGGTGGTGAGTTGGATAGTGAGTTTGATGGCGGGTTGGGTGGTGAGTTGGATGGCGGGTTGGGTGGTGAGTTGGATAGTGAGTTTGATGGCGGGTTGGGTGGTGAGTTGGATAGTGAGTTTGATGGCGGGTTGGGTGGTGAGTTGGATGGCGGGTTGGGTGGTGAGTTGGATAGTGAGTTTGATGGCGGGTTGGGTGGTGAGTTGGATAGTGAGTTTGATGGCGGGTTGGGTGGTGAGTTGGATAGTGAGTTTGATGGCGGGTTGGGTGGTGAGTTGGATGGCGGGTTGGGTGGTGAGTTGGATGGCGGGTTGGGTGGTGAGTTGGATAGTGAGTTGGATGGCGGGTTGGGTGGTGAGTTGGATAGTGAGTTTGATGGCGGGTTGGGTGGTGAGTTGGATGGCGGGTTGGGTGGTGAGTTGGATGGCGGGTTGGGTGGTGAGTTGGATAGTGAGTTTGATGGCGGGTTGGGTGGTGAGTTGGATGGCGGGTTGGGTGGTGAGTTGGATAGTGAGTTTGATGGCGGGTTGGGTGGTGAGTTGGATGGCGGGTTGGGTGGTGAGTTGGATGGCGGGTTTGATGGCGGGTTGGGTGGTGAGTTTGATGGCTGGTTGGGTGGTGAGTTGGATGGCGGGTTGGGTGGTGAGTTGGATGGCGGGTTTGATGGCGGGTTGGGTGGTGAGTTGGATGGCGGGTTGGGTGGTGAGTTGGATAGTGAGTTTGATGGCGGGTTGGGTGGTGAGTTTGATGGCGGGTTGGGTGGTGAGTTGGATGGCGGGTTGGGTGGTGAGTTGGATGGCGGGTTTGATGGCGGGTTGGGTGGTGAGTTGGATGGCGGGTTGGGTGGCGAGTTGGATAGTGAGTTTGATGGCGGGTTGGGTGGTGAGTTTGATGGCGGGTTGGGTGGTGAGTTGGATAGTGAGTTTGATGGCGGGTTGGGTGGTGAGTTGGATGGCGGGTTGGGTGGTGAGTTGGATAGTGAGTTGGATGGCGGGTTGGGTGGTGAGTTGGATGGCGGGTTGGGTGGTGAGTTGGATAGTGAGTTTGATGGCGGGTTGGGTGGTGAGTTGGATGGCGGGTTGGGTGGTGAGTTGGATAGTGAGTTGGATGGCGGGTTGGGTGGTGAGTTGGATGGCGGGTTGGGTGGTGAGTTGGATGGCGGGATGGATGGCGGATTTGGTGGTGAGTTGGATGGCGGGTTGGGTGGTGAGTTGGATAGTGAGTTTGATGGCGGGTTGGGTGGTGAGTTGGATAGTGAGTTTGATGGCGGGTTGGGTGGTGAGTTGGATGGCGGGTTGGGTGGTGAGTTGGATAGTGAGTTGGATGGCGGGTTGGGTGGTGAGTTGGATGGCGGGTTGGGTGAGTTGGATAGTGAGTTTGATGGCGGGTTGGGTGGTGAGTTGGATGGCGGGTTGGGTGGTGAGTTGGATAGTGAGTTGGATGGCGGGTTGGGTGGTGAGTTGGATGGCGGGTTGGGTGGTGAGTTGGATGGCGGGATGGATGGCGGATTTGGTGGTGAGTTGGATGGCGGGTTGGGTGGTGAGTTGGATAGTGAGTTGGATGGCGGGTTGGGTGGTGAGTTGGATGGCGGGTTGGGTGGTGAGTTGGATGGCGGGTTGGGTAGACAGGAGCAGCGGAGCTGTGTCGCCCTCTATTTGCTGGCCGACCAGCGTCGCGAGTTACTGCTGCCTAATTGACGTCTACGACCCAATAGCTGATGGCACCAATATAACACCGGCCGGTAGTCGCGGCAACACTGCTGGCACTAATGGCCTATTTTTATCAATTTACGGGACGGATCGCAATGTCACCGCGAAACAAACGTGGGAGCAGTGCCGTAAAGAGGGTCCAGTGATGGGACGCTCATTGAGCGCTGATATTCGTGCCGGGCGCGATCACACGGCTGGAACAGTCATGACGGCACAGTGATACTCCCGTCACAACGGTACAATGACACTGCCATCACGGTGGTACAGTGACACTTCCGCCACAGCGGTACAGTGACACTTCCGTCACGGTGGTACAGCCAGCTCCGGTCACGACGGTACAGTGGCACTCCCGTCACGGTGGTACAGCAACACTCCCGTCACGACGGTACAGTGACACTTCCGCCAGAGCGGTACAGTGACATTTCCGCCACGGTGGTACAGCCAGCTCCCGGTCACTACGGTACAATGACACTCCCGTCACGGTAGTACAGTGATACTTCCGTCACAGTGGTACAGACAGCTCCCAGTCACGACGGTACAATGACACTCCCGTCACGGTTGTACAGTTATACTTCCGCCACGGTGGTACAACCAGCTCCCAGTCACGACGGTACAGTGACACTCCCGTCACGGTTGTACAGTGACACTTCCGTCATAGCGGTACAGCGACACTTCCGTCACGCCGGCACAGTAACACTCCCGTCACGCCGGTACAGCCAGTGCCCGGTAACGACGGCACGGGGACACTTCCGCCGCAGCGGTACAGTGACACTCCGGGCACGGTAGTACAGTAACACCCCCGTCACGGTAGTACAGTGACACTTCCCTCATAGCGGTACAGTGACACCTCCGTCAGAGCGGTACAGTGTCATCCCTCACGGCGGTACAGTGACACTTCCGCGGTGTTAAAATAATGGGTCTTCGTTAGGAGTGAGATGTTGAAACGAGTACAGTATGATGTTGAAATTTGCCATGGAAACTATCTCTCTTAACCCGTCTCGTCTCGAGGGTCTTCAACCGCCCACCCCCTCGGGTTTTTCGCGGATATTGGAGGAACGGTGTCCGGCAGCCCGCCCAAATTTTGCATACCTTTTCCAACATCAATTTGGCATGCTGTTTTAAAAATTTTATGTCAAGTCATCTAGGGTGAACGAGTTAGTCAAGGTCAAGTGAGGTCACCTCCAAAAAAAGTTCAACCAGTCGTCACGCTTTAACGGATACAGATATTTAATGACACTTTCAGCGTTTGCTTATCTTTAGGGATGGAACAAAACGAACGAGTGGGATTTTTTTTTCCGCTTTTGACTATATATCAATTTTGCGTATTTGCCAAATTTCAGTTCAAATAGAGGATTCTGGCCTAAAGTAAGAATTTTTTTATTAGGGAAACTTGACTTTCAACAACGTTTCTCGATCTGCTCTACCCATTGGAAAAGGAAAATTAAAGGAAGCTTGAAAACACAAAAAAAATATAATTTCAAAAATATAAAACTTTTATTTGTGTGGGGCAAAAAAAGTAAAGCCCTGGACGATTTCGCTGTCATTTTCTCATTCCAAATACATTTTGTTTTTCATACATCCCCAAAATGAACTCCCCAAAGCCAAAAACATAAGGTAAGTCGTGAAAAGTCGTGAAAATCTAGCCCCCACCCCCTGGTGACGTCACTTTTTGGGAAGAATTTGTTTTGGGGGTGGACTCGGACCCTACTCATCGAGCGCTTTCCGATGACACCTCTTTCGTTCTCGTGCGATGCTTAGTTTTGATTTTATAGAGGGTTACTAACCCCTCCAAGACGGGGTGTGAGGATCTGACCGCAAAGACGGCGCGGGTTAATATGACTCGTAACATTAATATGAATAAGTTCTTCAAGCACAATTTTAACTGAACAGCCTACGTGCACCCTTTTCAATTTTAACTGAACATGCTACGTGCACCCTTTTCCTTTGTTTTAAAATACTTAATTTACCATTTTAACTACTTTCACGATTATAATAACGGATAACATTAAAGGTTCATTGATCGATTATTTGGGCTTAAGGGCGCACGAACTACTCAGGTCATTTTGCGCCCATAACTCTTGTAGCTAACAAAGAACAGTATCAAACTTCACATCGTTCGTAGCCGGCAAAATGGTCCTATTGTGGTACAAAGTTTACATGCCATGTATATCAGCGAGGAGAATATATTGCGGAGAATGACACTGAAGATAAGAAGTCCATCAATCGTCCCGACTGGACAATGCTCGAGTTGTCTCAGAGAATGTCGCTAAGGGAATCCACCTGGTCAGACCCAAAATGACGTCTACGCTCATCAGCGTAATGAGGACACGATATCAAAACGTGGCGAACTGTTAGCGGCGCATAACATCTCGAGCACAGAGGATTGTCGCCACCGCATACCCATGCGTAGCATAAGTATGCCCAATACGGAGACGGCATAATGTGACCTCTTCTTGTCGACGTTTGCGACAGGACGAGCCCCATGGTCGTAAACGTTGTTTGATGGTTCGTAGTTTGTTCGCCGACGTCGCGTCCCACATAGCCTGCCACTTGTCTAGGAGGAAGGTGGATACCTCTCGGTAGTGGTCAGTGGCGGGGAGTGGCAGTGCTCGAGAGCACGGTGCCTTTGCCGCTCGTTTCGCCACAGCATCCGCCAACTCATTACCGGAAATGCCAACGTGGCTCGGAAGCCAACATAGAATAACTCTACAATATACTCTAAAATAGTCGTCCATTGTGTTCCAAATCGGTAAGACGGCTCACAATATCCCGCAGAAAGGGGTTTGATGGATAAAACGTGTTCAGGGCCATAAGACTACTTAAAGAGTCGGTGAAAATGACATGTCGATCACCCCCAGACACTTCGATATAACACAGAGCGGAATAGCGACAAGTTCCGACGAGTACACCGATGCGTACGTCGGAAGCGAAAACGAGCGGAAGACAGATCCACAAACAAAAGCGCTGCCAACGCCGTCCTCTGTTCGAGAGCCGTCAGTATACGTGGCTATCCATCCCTGGAATGTTTCAATATGTTGAAGAGCCAGTGCACGAAATTCTGCTGGAGGGATATCGGATTTTCTGATCTTCGCAAGGGATACATCCACCTCCGGTGTAATCGTCTCCCATGGAGGGGTCTCCATGTTCTGGACTGTACGAATTCCCCGAAGCTTAACTCGACTTTCCCGCAGGAGTCTCCGAATTCGAACACCGAATGGGGCAACACTCAGGTTTTGTTCCCCTGAAAGAAAAGGTCAATAGTCGACGCGAAAAGACGTGCGAAAAAGCCGGATGGTCGGGAAACTGGCGGAGCTTGTAGGCGTAGCGCATTCCTAGCCTTTCTCTGCGCAGAAAGAGAGAGAGAGGCGGCTCGTGTGCTTCGGCTAACAGATTCACGGTGAGCGAAGTGCGGAATGCTCCGGTCGCGATGCGAATAGCGGTGTGATGAACAGTGTCCAGAGTTCGTTTGGTGGAGTTGCGCGATCCGTCATAGATCAAACAGGCGTAGTCTAACTTGGCGCGTATCAGTGAGCGGTAAAGCAGAATAAGAGACTCCCGGTCAGTTCCATAACTAGTTAGAGAAACACACACTAATATGTTGAACGATTTAAAACACTTGTCACGGAGTGCTTTCAAATGCTCCTTGTAGCTAAAACGTGAGTCAAAAGTGATTCCAAGAAACTTCACCGCCGGTGGCATCGGTATCTGCCTGTCATACAGCTTGATACATAGTTCTGCACAGTTACGCTGGCGACAGAAATGTATTGGAGTTGTCTTTTGTGTTGAAAAGCGGAATCCATTCACTACGCCCCACCTCTCGAGTTTCTTCACGGCCAATGTGAGACGTCTATACATAGTAGATAGCCTGGCTGTGCTACACCAAATAGCGAAGTCGTCTACAAAGAGAGACCGACCAAGTTGTGGTGGAAGGACGTCGCTAAGATCATTTATCATTATGGCAAACAGTGCTACAATTAACACACTTTCTTGTGGCACGCCATTCTCCTCCATACATCTTCTGGATAGCTGGTGGCTAACACGAACACGGAAATGTCGGCCTGCAAGACAATTATGTATAAAAATCCCCATTGACCCCCGGATACCGCATTTATGTACCTTTGTAAGAATGCCTTGGCGCCAGGTCGTGTCATAAGCCGCTTCTATGTAAAAAAAGATGGCGCCGACGTGTCGTTTCTGCATAAATGCTACACGAACTACTGAGTCCAGTGTTAAAATGTGGTCTACAGAAGTCCGGTTCTTCCTAAAACCGCATTGCCCATCTGAGAAAAAGGCATGTAGTTCTAAGAACCACGTTAGTCTGGTAGTTACCAATCGTTCCATTAACTTACATAAATACGAGGTGAGTGACATTGGGCGATAGTGGAGCGGTTCTAATCCACTTTTGCCCGGCTTCAACCCTGGTATCACTAAGGCTCCTCGCCAGGCTACTGGGAAGTCGCCTTGTTGCCACAGATGGTTGAAAATGCTTAACAGTATTTCGATCGCACATGGAGGGAGATGCTTTATCATTTCGTTATGAATTAAATCCGGGCCTTCGCATACGCTTCTGAGCTTCGCTATGGCGGAAGTCAGTTCAGCCATTGTGAAAGGCTTGTTATACGAGATATTTTCGTTTGTGACAAAGTCAAGAGGGAACTTTTCACAATGCAACTTGTGACGCAAGAATTGCGGATCACAATTTCTGCCACGGCTACGCTGTGATATGGAGCAGACAATTTCGTTCGCAACATCTACATATTTCGGCACGTCCCTATTACCCATACGTAAGACGGGTAGGGGAACGGATGAATATTGGCCTGCAATGCGTTTTACTCTGGACCATACTTGTGCTGTCGGGGTATGCTTGTTTATTTGGCCTACATATTCTCGCCATGATACCTGTTTTGCTGATCTTATAATGCGACGTGCAAGAGCCCTGGCTCTCCGAAAGGCAACCATATTTATAGTGCTACTATCTTTACTGAAGTTACGATAAGCTCGCTTTCTAGCGCGTATGGCATCTCCGCATTTCTCCGTCTACCATGGGACTGGGGTACGCCGTGGAGCACCAGACGTACGCGGAATACATGCAGAGGCAGAATGTAGGAGAAGTGACGTAAATTCTTCCATACTGTGTGGTTTATTCTGTCCATCAGCAGAGCAAGCTGTTTCTATATGTGTTATGTAATCAGTCCAGTTGGCTTTGCGAAGATTCCATCGCCGCGGCCTCTGTCCAAGGACTGACCCTTCACGATATTTTAGCCATATTGGGAAATGGTCGCTTCCCAGATGGTCAGTATCAACCGACCAATTAAACATTTGCACAAGCTGGGGACTACATATACTCAGGTCTAACGCAGAAGTCTGTCCAGACGGCATTGTGAATTGCGTCCTGGTACCTGTGTTTCAAATACACGACTCTTCGTGTAGAAATTGCTCCATCAGACGTCCACGCCCATTGACATCTTCGCATCCCCAAACGGTATGATGTGAATTAAAGTCAACTAAGAGTAAAATTGGTTCCGGGAGCTGAGAACAAAGAAGTTTCATCTCAGTAGATGGAAATGAAGTCCCGGGAGGCAGGTAAATACTGCATAATGAAATACTTTTATGACCAAATTGCACCCTGGCAGCGACGGCTTGGAGGCGTGTGTTCATCACTAGTGGTTGCGAGGAACACTATGGTGGATGCCCAGTAGCACTCCACCATGGGAAATAGTGTCGGATGCTACTTCTTTTCGGTGGATGGTGTAGCATTTCACTTAGCTTGCGGTGTCCGGCGACAGCTTGGTCTCCTGAAGGCAGAACGCCACCGGGCAGACCCTGCTCAGAACTGCCTGCAAGTTATGGGCACTACTTCTAAAACCCCTGCAGTTCCATTGTAAAACAGTCTGTATAAAGGGCTATGTTAAAAGGGGTTAAGACATGTCAGTTCATGGCGAACCAACCGGGGCCCACGGGTTCGATGCTGTGCGCGCTCGCGCCCTCGGACTGACTCCGCCGGTCGGTGAGACTGACCAGGGCGAGGCACGCTTCCGGCCGGCCTGGGGAGGTGTCGGGGGTGGCCCCATCACCCTCGCAGTCTCTGGGGGATGGAGAGCTGGCATGGAGAGATGGGGACGATGGGGAGCAAGCCCCGTAATCCTGTCTCCCTACATTTGGCGACGTATCCCTCGACCCAGCTCGGGATGTCCGGCCTGAAGCCCCATCTCCGGGGCCCCTGGGCGGACCTCAATCGGTAGGCGTGATCGGGTCGTTGAGGGTGCTACTACAGGCACCCGACCGGGGGCCACGCCCTTCTCTTCGGAGATGGTTGGTGGGGGGGGGGGAGTTGGGTGGTTCGGGAGGGTGTAGAAATGGATTGGACAAGTTTAGGGGTGGTGACGGCGGCGGGTAGGGATTGGATCCTTGTCGGTTCGACGCGACTCTGAGACGTTTGTGTCTCGAGGCTTGGTTCCGGAGAGCTTCTGGGCTCTTCCCTAACGGGAATGGAGTACTGGGCGGAGGGGAGGCAGGGAGGGGAGTGCTGGAGGTAGGGATTGAAGTGGCTGGGGAGGGGTTGGGTTTGGTTGTGGATGGACGGGCAGGTCTTTTTCTTCGCTGGACTTGGACCCATTCTCCTTGAGTCGCTACAGGGTCTGCAGCCGAGGACTCTCTCACTACCGTCTTGGGAGAGGACAAGGCTTTTTCTCCGATTGGTGTACACTCCATGCCAAAGGCCAGCATTATGGCACTGAGCTGACTTATAATATGGGAAGCACTCATGTGTGTGTGTGACTGCATGGGCGCCTGTTGTGTGATGTTGGAGTTCAGCTTGACCTCTGCTGCATAGGATATTCTACGGTGTGCTGCCTCGTAAATATCACGCGCCTCACGGAATGTGATCTTTTTGAAACTTTTTATTGCAACTATTTCCTTTTCTCTCAAGAATATGGGACAAGAACGATCGTACGTGGTATGGGGTGTTTGGCCTGGGCCGCAGTTTGAACAGTGCGGACCCTCCGCCTCACATTTGTCTTGGACATGCTCTGCAGATCCACACCGTCCACAGGTCTCTCGGCTCCGACAATACTGTGACGTGTGGCCAAAACGGGAGCATCGGAAACATCTCATGGGATTGGGTACAAATACGCGGACCTTCACACGGACATATCCGACGAAAATAAACTGTGGAAGATCTGTCATGTGAAAAGTTAAGATGATGTTGTTTGTTGGCTGTAATACCTGTCCTTTTCTAATTGAGATTCTACGGGCCTCTACTACTCCGCATTCCCTTAGGCCATCCACAATGTCGGCATCGGAAACATCTCGTAGGTCGTAGCAGTTAACAACCCCTTTTGAGTAATTTTTGGTATTGTGGGGCTGAATCTCGATACGTACGGTGACTGTTCGCCTGCTGGTTTCATGCCGTTTAGTATACGGTATTTCTGTTGCGTCCATCGCCCTCCTTGCACCCTCAGCAGTTTCAAATTCAACTTCAAGTCCTCCGTCTCTGAGCTTTTCGCACCTTAGCACCGATCCTAGTTTGTCACACGCTTCCTTCCTCTGGAACGGGGTAAGCAATGAAAGTTTTACGTTTTCCTCGAGTGATTTCATGATCAGAATACGGGGTGTCCGCAGACCCGCTTGTTGGTCGGGCCCTCCATGCGCTACACTCATAGTTCTGGCAGTTCGGGTTGTCTGTCGCCTACTGGAGGGGGCAGGTGGGTTTTTTTATATCGGAAGTCGCCATGCATCGTGTTTTTGCTTCGACTCCCTGGGCGCCCCACCGCATAAGGCCCTACTGAGGGGACGCCTGGGTCCCGCGGACGGGAGGTCGCCAGGCGCCCGTGGAGCTATACGGGGCAGGCGGCGCCTCCGCCCGGCCGGGAGAGAGATACTCACCACCCCGACCGGGATCCAGCACCGCCCACCCCTTGACCCCAGCCAGCCGGTCCGGCAAGCACCAGGCCGAGACCTAGGCCCCCAGACCGAGGCGACCAGTCGCTTGACCGGTGTGAGGCCCCACGGCCCCGCCCGCCCCTCCGGGATATCGGGACCAAAGAGGCGTGTTGGTCCCCCGTCACAACTAGCACCGTGCGACGGGGGACCTCAGCCTCCAGGACTCCATCAACCCCGGGGGACGGGCCGAGGGGGCGCGACTACCCCGATAAAACTGAGCTGGTGGGCATGACCGGGGAAATTGTCCTACCTGCTCATAGTAGGGATAGTTGGTGTTGCGGGGCCAGGTAAGGAACATGGATGTCGGGATGAGATGGGCATTGGAATGGGAGCGTATGGATGGAAGGACGATTGAGGCACTCTTGGTCTCACCCCTCAGCGGTATGATGGTCACCGGGTCTGTGGGGCACTCAATCCCCCCCCACACCAGCATGGAAAGGTGGTGCCTCATTGGGGGGATAACTTTAAAGGATAACTATTTTAGAGATAACAATACACAATACCCAGCCTTATCAACTGATTGTATAACAGGCATCATGGGTTTGTGAAGAAACCCCATGGCCACCATAGACCACCGGCAGCAGAACCGACAGTCACTCCACCACAGTCCCCCTCACGACGAGAAGCCTCCCCCCCTCCAGTGTCGCTGCTGGTGGCCGTCTCGGCAAATGGCCAGCAGCGTCCGTCTACAAAGAATCCAACAACTGGAAGGCGGTATGAGAGAGTACAGCCATTGACGGATCCAGAGGGAAACCGAGGTCGCCAGCTACTTCCTTTCCCTCAGGGACGTGGCGTTTTTCCGACTGGAAAAAACATGCACCTGCAGGATGTTCGAGTGGACCGCTTCCCCTCTCAACATATTTTGCCTGCTGATTGAACAGGTAAAATACGTTAATACGTTAATGGGTGAAAATGGGTGAAAATGAAAAAGTAACAAAAAACAGAGTAAAAATGGCGTCCATGCAGAATGTTCGAGTGCGCCCCCACTCAAAAATAAATCAGAGGCACCCTTTTCGAGAAATGGCTCTCCTCCAGACAAGTGCTCCTCCCCTCTCACCAAAATTCCTCAAATCGCCATGATTACATGGGTACCCCTGGCTGTCGGTTATCGAGTTGTCAAGACATGGCGATACCGGTGTCCAAGGCTGCCTGATATCACCAGTCGTCAATGGTGGCTGCCTGTCGCTCTGCCGCCCGCTGACACCTGTTCTGGCGGATCTCAGCACCACCATCTGACGCCGGTCCCGAGTGGTCTCAGCATCACCATCTGACGCCGGGAAAGGGAGATGTCAGCATGGCTCGCTGACACAAGTCTCCGGAGATTGCCGCACCACCAACTGACACCAGTACCGACGACTCCCTAGCCGCCTGCCAGACTGTCGCGTCGACTCGAGCCAATAACCAGCCGCCACTGGCTGTCATAAGTTGCACTGCCCAAATGAAAAGGCCCGATGAAGCGAGCCACATGTCTGCAATAGCGGCATTAATTGACACAAATGACCAATTTGACCAAATAACGGCGGACTGTTGGGCGGGAGCGCCGGCTCGACCGGCGCGCCGCACCGCCCCGGGCAATATTTGTCATCGCCGGCCGCCAGCAAATAAGGGTGGCCGTCGCCACCAGCGGCGATATGAAGCGGGCCACACCGGCCACGACTGGGAGATGCCGACAGCTGCTGCCGGCCCCGGGCACCGCCGCTGGCCCTGGTCACACCGGCCCGTGAAGCCAGTGAAGCAACCCGAACACTGTCTTGTCAGGAAAGTGGAGACCACTGCAGGCCGGCGCTCTAGAAACAACTGAACTATACAGACCGCTAATAATAAGCGGTTTAATACGATTCCCTGTATTGTATTAACCAGTGATCAGAATTAATGGCAAAATAGAATAAGCTACCGTATCCTCGATGTTTCCTCCAGTTGATACTGGCTTTCCGCTAGCAAATACAAATTACATGGTGTGGCTATCAGTACAGGCTTCCGAGGGACATTTCGCTATTGTTTTTTTGTCGTCTTCCGCGCACAATGCAGCGAACAATGTAGCACTTCCACCGCATATACTATTGATGTGCATGTACGGTGTGAATGTGTCCGCCACAAGCATAAACAAGGCCAACAATGAGAAGGCAGTCCAGGTGTGAACGCAACCCTGGTCATTGGTGCTCAGAAGTACCACAATATTCAGTATGTTTACCTGGCCAAGCATCAAGCAGCGCGTAGATCTGACTCTTACCAGAGAGGTAGTTTAGGTCTTGCAATTACTAGAATTAGACGCCCATAGAGGCGTTGTTCGAGCTAGGCCGTGGCGGGTCACCATGCAACTACCCACCCAGACACCAACAAGGTAGCTGCAGAGTCCCCTCCGGTCCGCAACATAGTACCGACCTAGTGTGGCCGGCAACAGGCCTTGGCAGGTCACCACGCCAGCCACACATCAGTGCGGTGGGGGGTAAGGGAAGGGCTTTAGGGTGCATCAACTGCATTGGCCATGTAGCACCCATCAGTTCGGCTGTACAGTTACACGGGACTTGCATAGCTACACGGGACCTGCACAGCTACACGGGACGTGTATTGGCTAAACAGGACCTGTATTGGCTACACAGGACCTGCACAGCTACAAGGGACCTGTATTGGCTACAAGGGATCTGCACAGCTATACGTGACCTGTCTTGGCTACACAGGACCTGCACAGCTACAAGGGACCTGTATTGGCTACAAGGGACCTGCACAGCTATACGTGACCTGTCTTGGCTACACAGGACCTGCACAGCTACAATGGACCTGTATTGGCTACACGGGACCTGCACAGCTACAAGGGGCCTGTATTGGCTACACGGGAACTGCTCAGCTATACGGAACCTGTATTGGCTACACGGGACCTGCTCAGCTATACGGGACCTGCATTGGCTACACAGGACCTGCACAGCTACAAGGGACCTGTATTGGCTACACGGGACCTGTGATGGCTGCAAGGCGCCATAAGTCAGCCGGCGCAGTCTGAATGGAAGCATCAGTGCCACGGTCCGATAACGTTTGATGCATTGCATTCCGCACAATCGTTGGATTTATCCTGCGCGACATAATGGCAGCGGGAGTTATTTACGGCGACGACCGCGCGCGTGGGCCGGCTGTGCAAGCGTCCGACACCGCCGTAAATTAATGATGATCTACGCTCGTCGGTAATTATATAGTGTAGATGTACTCCTTTCTCGGGGCGGTTTTTCCATTATCGCGGCTCATCCGGCCACCAGTGGACCGATGCCCGACTGGAGAGACAAAGGAAACGCGGACAGGTGAAGGATCACACCCAAGAGTTCTGAGTGCTGACGAACACAGCCTCATATATGGATACCTACCAATGTGGTCCCACACCTATGTACCGACCAAAGCAGCATC
Organism: Imbricaverruca yamaguchii; assembly: GCA_034440575.1. NCBI lineage: Eukaryota > Metazoa > Arthropoda > Thecostraca > Neoverrucidae > Imbricaverruca > Imbricaverruca yamaguchii. The sequence goes on from JAOTOL010001449.1 coordinate 746,975, forward strand.
ACACAAGTGTACCGACCAACACTGCACCGATCAACACGGCACCACACCTGGGTACGGACCAACACGGCACCACATCTGGGTACGGACCAACACTGCACCACATCTGGGTACCGACCAACACAGCCTGACACCTGGGTACTGACCAACACTGTACCACACCTGGGTTCGTTCACGTTCACCCTTCAGCATCAGCATCATCTGGCCGAATGTGGGCCACGCTCCATAATGAGATTCGCTTACACCCGATGGAACATCGGGAGACGTATTTCCCCATTCGCACAGTGTAGTCCGAGGAAGAACACGCGGCTGACTTTATTTAATCGACATATAATAAAAGCACGATCCTCAATATATTAGCCAGCTGTATGATCCGAACGCATTCGTGAAACAGCAGACTGAATAAGCCGATGGTGTAGCGCCTTGATTAAGACAGGTGTGCGGTGCTTGTCTTCTTGATTGAAACAGGCGTGCGATACTGAAGTCTTCTTGAAACATGGCACTCGTCTGACGCCTGGATCACTAGCAGGACTAAGATACCGGTACCGAACTCCGGGTCGTGTCATGTTTTCTTTTTTCGGGCATTTCCGCCCATTCCAGACTTCTATCAAGGCATCAGATTAAAGGTAAAGGATTATAACGAGAGTCGAGTGACAGCTTGTGGGTATTACACCAAAACATGCCGCTTCCGTGTCGCTTTCCCTACATTGAGACTCCGATGTGCTGACCCCGAGTTGACCACACGTACGCTGTACGGTCAGTACATTGAACATGGATCTTCAGCAGGCAGCCTGTCGAAGCTGCCTCTACCACTGACGACGAGATCATGAGGAAGGCGAGCCAAACCCGACAGAAACTAATCTCTAGCCAGCTCCCCAGGAGATGGGGTGGCAACAGAAGACACGACGCACCAACTCTCCGCCGACGTATCCGACTTCAGATGGCACTCGGAACCAGCAGAATCACTGGCGGCCAAGCTCGGCACTAAGCAGAACGACAGCGCACGGGGTTGAGTCGGTGGACGAGTCCCCGATCTACATCAAGGGTTCAACAAACGTCATTTGGAATCGAACATATTCGCAACACATCATGAAATTATGTCAGCGGCATTGTTCGGGGACAGGGTGATATTTTTAGGCATGCCGGATCATAAAGGTCATTTGCGCCGCTTTTAAAGAAGCACGATACATGTATATCTATAAAAGCGAACGTTTGCGATCAAGGCCCACGCAAGTAGGCATTTACGTGAAAGGAATATTGCGTGATAGTTTGTGAGGTATTTTAGATGCTGAAGCCGGTGGCTGGGTCCGGGACAACTCCCTGATGTCTAAATGGTCGTGATTTTACTTTACTCCACAATATAATTTGTAGTTTGGATTGAGGTTTTGAGAGTGGCGAGAAGTTTATTTTGCCAGGGTGCCGGCTTTAGCCTACTCTTATCGAAGAGCACCGATGGATCTTTACCGTGCGAGCAAGGAGGTAATTGTCCACACCGCCTATCACGCCGACCGCCGCGTGTTGTTAGTAGCGGGTTAGTCTAAGCATGTCATGCAGGGTTGTCAGTTGGCTTAGTACGGTGTTTTGCAATTCGCCTCTTCTACGTCCGCTGTTCCTCTGGGTAGCCATTTACGTTATGAATCGCAGGGCAAATTGGCTCATCTACGTCCGATGGCTCCTCCGATGGGTAGTCCTTTTGCGTTATGCTACTTTTTATTTTTAGTTTTAGTTATATATTTTCCTAAAGCAAGTCAGTTAATCTACTTCCGCCGGCACCACTAGATAACCATTTATTTCTAATTGGGAGGAAAATCGGCTCATGTACGTCCGACGCCATGTGCGGATGGCCATATACAAGCTTCCTACGAGTGCTTAGCGGCCATGCATTGCGAGTTGATGTGGGCGTTGGTGGTGTGGTACCTACAGTGCGCCTGCTAGTTTTGTGGCATACAGATATTCAAATGGCAACTGAAGGTGTTTGGGTGTTTGTGACCGAGAAGTGATGGAAGCGAAAGGGTGATACCCTCTCTTTGGCAGAATGTCTTAAGTGGTTGACTTTGAGAGCAAAAGCTGCTGCAGTCTAGCAGGATGTGGCCTATGCTTGAGCAGGATGTGTTGCAGGTGTCGCAGTGAGGTGTTGTGTGTTGGTCACCCTCTGATCCAAGCTGTGCTGGTTTTGTGCAACCAGTTATAAGTCTAGTGAGGATGACCTCTTTTTGTCGGTGGGATTTTTGTGCAACCAGTTCTAAGTCTGGTGAGGATGACCTCTTTTGTCGGTAGGATTGATTTGATGTGTTCCATGCGACTATCGTTGGTTTGATTGCGTGGGTGTGGTTGGATTTGTGTTGTTTTGAGTTGTGCTGTGTCCATGTGTTCTGTTGACGTTGGCGAATGTGGCGTTGTACGAGTGCTTTACAATCGTCTGCCGAATATTCCACGCCAGTATAAGTGCTCAATGCTAAGGCTAGCTTCGTGAGCCGGTCTGCTTCTTCGTTAGCTGGGATGCTGGCGAGGATCAGAATCCAAAGGAAGGAAAGGTTCATATTTACGTTATGGGCCACGATCAATGACGTGGTGTGGACAGTACTGAGTGTTGCTAACTGACTGGCGGACGGATTTTGAGTCTCAGCAAATTACTACGTTTCTAGCCTTACGCCTCATGAGAATGGAGATAGCGCCAGAATGGCCATTGCTTCAGCGAAATAGATGGAGAAGTTATCCGGTAGATGCTTGGAAAGTCTCAGACCTGGTCCAGTAATGCCGATGCCTAACTTAGCCTTGTGTTTCGACCCATCCGTGAATATGAGCGATTTGTGATTGTTGTCATCGGCGAACTTGTGGAAGATGACAAGAAATTACGCCGATGTGAAAGTGGATTTCTTCTCCGAGAGGAAGCTCTCGACCTTTGGGTGACTGAAAGTCCAGAATGGCCTAGTGGGGATCGCGCTGTGGTGGATGGCATTGCGAGGTTAAGATCTGGGAGAGCCGTGGCAATTCCAATGCTATATGGTGAAAGTTTGCGCGCAAATCGGTTATTGTATCTGTCAGGCGTAAAACAGTGTTATGCCGGATATATTTTGGCTCTGACTTTCTGAAATGATGACAAAAATGGTACTGTTGTATTATAGGATGGTTTGTATGATTGATGTGTACAGTCGCAGTAGGGTTTTCCTGTCTCCGTCCCAGTCTGTGCCTGCAAGTGCACGTAGAATGTTGACGCGCATCGCTTCGTGATGGAGGCGGTGTGTGTACTGAAACTGAGTTTTTCGTCTAAATGCCCTCCTAAGAAATTGAAGCTTTTCACCTGTTCGATGGCTTTGCCGTCGACTTAAAGTAGAGTTTTGGGTGATGGACGAAGACGACTACATGTGACAGTGGCCTATTTTTCTGCGGACAGGGTGAAGCCCCATGTTTTGTACCACTTTGCAATGTCGTCTAGTCCTGCTTGAATGCTATTTTCAGCTTTAAGGAAGCATTGTAGCCGCCCCGGTAGACAGTTGGTTTTGAGCGCTGGCCTGTTCTGGTCTCCCCTGTCCTGGCGACGCAGGATTGGAGTCGCTTCGCGCGTCCGCGTTTCGCCCCCGGCTGGGTCAGTTGTCAGCTGGCCCGATAAGGCCGGGGACGATCGGTGCATTGGCGGCCGTGTCGGTGCATTGGCGGCACGTTAAGCGTTCGGTCGAAATTCTGCCGTTGAATTGAATTCATAGATCGAGTGGTGGGGCCAGGGTTCATGCAACACGCTCTGCTTAACAATAGGACCGTGGTTCATAAAGCCGGCCCATCAAAGAACTCGCACTAATTTTTTATCATTAAATTGTGATGTCCAGCTTGCTATGTCGGCCGCGAAGAGTAAGCATTAAAGAGAAGTGTCAGTGTGGACGGCAGGTATGCCGTTGATTACGATGATGAAGAGGCTCGGTGAGAGCACGCTCCCTTGCGCCAGGCCCTGCTCCTGAGTTGTGGTTCTTGACATGATACTGCCGCATCCTGTCCTGTCTCTGAGGCAGTTAAGAATGAAGTGTGCCACGTGTCCGCGTAGGCCTATCTTGTAGAGTTCGTGCGTCGATGCGGGCTTGTGTACTCAGTCGAATGCGGCAGTAATATCTAAGTAGGCAGCTATTGTGTGTTTGATACGTAGACCACGTTTAATGTCATGCACTAATCAAATGAGATTGTCTATAGTTGGCTTTTGATGCTGGGAGCCGTATTGAAACTCGTCGAGTAGGTCGCTGTGTTCCAAAAATGTCCTCACTCGTGTGTTGACCATGCGTTCGACCAGCTTGCTAGCACAGCTAGTAAGTGAGATGGGTCTATAACCTTTTGTGGTGGAGTGATCTTTGTGCGACTTTCTCAATTGAATGACTACGCTCTCCCGCCAGGATGCCGGGAACGTGTCGGTTTGGTACAGTTCATTTATGGCCACCAGCGAGTACGTTAGGGTGTTTTTGCTACGACGTTTAAGAAACTGGTAATGGATGTCGTCCGGCCCAACTGACGTGTTTCCACACTTGCTGGGGGCAAGGTGTAATCCGTGCATAGTAAGCGACTCATTGTAGATTTATCTATTGCTACAGCTAAAGTTTGCTTTGAAGGCAAGGGCTTCTAGGTCGCTTACTATAGTGGTGTCGTAGTTGCTGTTGCCAGATACGCTGGCGTAGTGTAGCTTAACGTGGTTTATGACTTGTGGGTCAGTCATGTGCTGCCCTTTCAGAGTCAGTTGGGGGAAGGGGCCTGGTGGTGGGCGTTTCAGGTTGAAGCTCTTTATCAGGTCCCAGATTCTGCCGGTATGTGTGAACCTATTAAATTGAGAGGCAAAAGACTGCCAATAATGTTGGCGTGCTGTTCGAATTGTGTACCAGAAGTGTTTTTTTTTAAATAGATTGTCTGTATGCTGAAAGGTGTGCTTCGCACACGCATCTTTTGAATTGTTTGTCGGCATGATGCCGTGCGGCGATTGCCCTTTGACAGTCCGGGGTCAACCATGACGTAGATGCCTTTTTTCTAGGTTTGTTACTTTCTGGGACTGAATCTTGTGCTGCTGAGCTGATAGTCCTTAGGATTGTCTCGATCTTACTGATATCTGCAGTTGCTAGGTTCAGGTCCACCTGTTCCTTGAATTTAGCCCAATCCGCTCTTTTCAAGTTCCAAGATTGTCTGAATAGCTTAGTGTGGTGGATACCGTCCGTGCTGAGCCTGATTGTGATTGATACAGTGGTCGATCAGCCCGGGAACGTCTGAAACTGACCAGTCAAATAGTGAGCTGATTCGTTGGGTGCAGCACGTTAAGTCAATGCAACTGTCCGATCTGCCAAGGCCAGGTTATAGTGGGTGGCGGCCCCGGTGTTAAGAAGTACTAAGTCCATTAGGCATTGTTCATTTCACCTAATGACATAAACTGTCTACCTGACCTTTGACCTTATTTGGTTTTTACATTTGGTAGCATCATAATACGGCACTAGTCACGTCGAATGACTCCCTTGGTGCAAATTGAACCCATAGCGACGAATCGCGAGGACTTCGAAAAATTCGAACCATCCTTTGGCCTTGAGGTTTGACCTCGACATATCACGGTTTAAAAATGTTACTCGACGTTTCACGACGGGCTGTCCGTTGACAGTGGATCCGAGTAGGCTTGGGCGAAAACCACAAAAAAAAAATTTGAGGCTACCGAAGAAATCAGCTTGAATTTTGACCAGTCGAGATTATGTCGAAATATCAACTTTATGATACTGCACAAGGCAACACGAGTGGCAACACGAATGACCTAGATTTTCTGCAAATTGAAGCCATAATGACGAAATGCGATGACATCGAAGAACTCAATCAAACCTTTGACCTTGACATGTCCTGGTTTGATGTTACTCGAGTGTTCACCACTAGTTATTGCTTGATACCAAATTTGGATAGGTTTGATAGAAAATGAGAAAAAAAAATGGTCACCGAAGTATCAGCTTGGCCTTTGTCCTTGACAAATAATTTGATTACTTGGCTTTCTGATGCTGCATGGGAAGCCACGTCTAATGACGTCCATTTGATGAAAATTGAAGCGCTAGCAACCGAACCTTGAGTTCGGTCGATATTCCTTCAACAGCGCCATCTAATAAACCAAGCTAACCTTTCACCTAGAAGTTTGACCTTAACGCATACCGACTTGAAATGTTACAGTATGGTTCACCACAGTCTATTGTTTGATACCATATTTGGGCAGGTTTGGGTGCAAACGAGAAAAAAATGAGAGGCAATCGAAGAAACCGGTTTGCGTTGAACCTCGACCGTTAAAGTGGTAATGTGAGACCTATGTAGTTATTTCCGGCGTGTTGGGGGCAAGCGGAAGCATTTGTGGTAATTGATTCGAACGATCATAAACTAGTCGCTCAGTGCCGATACTAATACAAATACGCCTCCGGCGAACCCGTCGCTGAATATGAATACGAATACGACGTTAACTTGACGTAAGTGCTTAAGACTGCCCATGACTACCCTCAATGGTCTTGAAGATACCCAGGGACACCCAGAGTCGCATTTGTTCAAGATATATCAATATATGAGCATTGGAATGCAACCAGACGTATAAAGCCTTGCGATAATGTGAATTTGTTGCCCAGTATAGCACAGTTTTCATAATTCATGTTATTCAAGAATGACCTGGAAGCAAACATTTCTAACGTTTGCTGATTTACCATTCGGGGATTTTGTGACGACAGATAGCCTGTGAAGCTCGTTGATTGGCTACATGGGCTTTTAGTGGTGATTCTCTTGCATACATATTTTCACTTTATAAATGATTAAGTAGAGTTTGTGCGGCGATGATACTCAGGTAGCTGAGGCTTGGGGACAGGCCAAAAAAAAATGGTGGGGGACAAATCGACACTTTTCAGAAAATGAGGCATGCCCCCCTCCCCAGTGGTTACACCCATGGTGGCAACTTTTATATCAGTTAGTTAATTAATAAATGGGGCGCATCAACGGCAAAGGTCATGCAGCGCCCATTCAACTGTAGTTGAATTCAATTCAGTGCTGTCAACATGACACTGGCACTGTGTTACTCACGATGTGTCGGACGTTTAACAATACACGGCAGTTAACTTAACTGATGCAGCCGTCTCTGACGTTTAACACAGACGTCAACTTAGCATCTCTAGGTCCTTTACTGCATGATGTACGTTTAACTCTGTACATAAAGCACACAGTTTCGCTTCCTACTACTCACCCCATTAAAAATCAACTCAATCACATAAAAACAGAATCAGTGTTTTTCGATGGCTATTCTAGCTGGGAAGAATATTTTGCAAAACTACTGCTTGGGGCATCGTGCACTCACCACTCATTCTGGGCAAAAGCTGCGGGGAATGCCTAGGTTTCAGAACACCATCCCATTATCTTCAGAATACCATCCCATTATCCCCGTCTCTCGTCAAGGATGTTTTTCGTTTAATTTTACACGCCCTAATGGTGCATGTGCAATTGTGGCGCAATGAGTAATACTTTGGTGAGAATGAGGTGAAGGAACCCGCCATATAAAAGTTGGTGCACGCTACGAAATAGCATAGAATCAGGACATCAGGTTTTCAAATTCCTTGTTCTCTTCTTTCGAGATGAAGGACAGTTGTTAACCGGACAACGTTGACTAAAGCATACAAAAGGTCGCAAAGGTAGTATGACAATCAAAACGACGATCGGCTTGCTTTTTCGACTCCGATCAAGTATTAATATGGCTCATGGATTCGTCTTGCCCCCATTAATACCTTCCCTAGTTAGACTTAAACGTTACTTAGTTAACAAGTTAATTTTCGAACACTATATGTTTGAAGGTTTGCAACAGAATGATTTTCAGGGCTATATTTCAACTGGTTCGGGGAACAGATAGTTATACTGGATGAACCGTATCACATGAGATAAAAAAATTGTACGTGTTTTACATATTCCTATAAGACAATCAGAACGCGATCACCACCGCAACTCGTGCCATGTCAAGCCATGGTCGACAGGACGAAATAAGCCAAACAATATTGCACAGGATCACGTCGTGCAGCGACTGTGAATGGGCAAAGCACCTCAAACGGCAATTACAGCATCTCGGCGATGTCCGCATCCTGGCTGCCCCCACAGACGTGCAGCGATAAATATCGGCGGCAGCGGGAACGTCACGGCTGATCTACTGGCTGGCCGGCCGACTGTTTTCAGCATTCATTCCTCTGCTGTCCCCGCTATTTATGACTTGTATTCATTTGGTTCCATTGAGAAAAAGATGGCGAATAAATCACTGTAATAATGATGCACGGCGTGCGTGTTTACCGGCACCGACTGAGCTCCGGTGGTGACCGCTGAACACCACAGATGGCACCACCGGACGGCACCGAGGGCTCGGTCGTGGCCCACGTCCCGCCAGAAGAGGTCAGTCTCACCTTAGCCGGACTTACAACAGAAACGTGCTCAAATGTCATGCGCTGCATTTGGCCGGGCCAAGGCGATACAAGCAGTGAGGCGTAGCAAGGTTGAGATGAGTAGAACGAGCATATCTATAGTTATGATACATATAAGATAATAGTGACAAGTAACTGTATTCGTACACGTTGATTCAATACGAAAATAATCATAAGCAAGTCAGTGTAACTTCCGGTACAGCGGACAGGCTAATGTGACCTCCGGTACAAGGGACAGGTCAGTACAATCTCTGGTACAGCGGACAGGTCAGTGCAACATCCAGTGCAGGGGACAGGTTAATGTAACCTCCGGTGCAAGGGACAGGTCAGTGCAATCTCTGGTACAGGGGACAGGGCAGTGCAACATCCAGTAAAGGGTAGAGGTAAGTGTAGCCTCAGGCACAGAGGGCAGGTCAGTGTAGCTTCCGGTACAGGGGACAGGTCAGTGCAATATCCGATACAGGGAACAAGTCGATACAACATACAGTAAAGGGGACAGGTCAGTGTAACCTCCAGTGAATGGGACAGGTCAGTGTAAATTCCGCTACAGGGGACGGGTCAGTGTAATGTTCGTTACCAGGGAACAGGTCAGCGTAACTTCCCTCGTAGGGTGCAAGTCGGTGGATAACTGCACGGGGGTAATTTCATGACATGAGTCCAATAATTATGGGCATTAAAGATACGCCGAACAACAGGATAAAGGATCTTTCCACTAGGTGCCGGAGAAACCATACTATTCGCAGTTCCTCTGGCGATGGAAAATCGCTGGATTTCCATGGTATCAATCATTACCACAGATAAGAGCGGAATAGCTGCATAGTTACATCCTGACGGCAAATATACCACAAGAATCGTCCAACGAGTTTTTGGTAGTTCAGCTCCCGCATTATACATGCATATCATATAGTTCCCTGAATTAATTAACAATTAATTAACAATTCCCTGGATTAAATACCATTCACTCCCAAATTTCTGATTTCTACAACAGGCCAAGCCATCACGCACAAACTGGTGAATGTCATCTCTCACTTACACGTCAACATTTAATAATAGTGTCCTGATTCACCACGAGCCAAAAATAAAACCCACAGAAATTTAGCCGACGATTTAAATCACTGCCTCTTCTTTGTTTCACTATCGTCTTTCGTCGCCGTCGCGTGTTTTTGCCCTTTATTTAAAGTTATATCAATATTAAAATTGGGTACAAATTATTATTTTTAGTTTCATCAACTCATGGAACGACTGCATGTAATGTATCTGTGAACTAATAATTGAAGGTGACATTTAACACATTTCCCTTGCATTTATAATTATCTTCCAAAGGCATGATTTTATAATGGTGCCTGATTGCGTATGGTAACTTTGAACTGATTGCGGCGCTCGATAGGAGCACATATGGGCTGCGGAAGCTGCTTTTCACTGTTCCAGGGCACTTGTGGTGAGTTGTTGATCGTAAGGTTGGTAGGTTGGTAGGTTGTTGATCGTGGTTTAGGTAGGTTGGTAGATATCCAGGTGCGAATGCTGTGGGCTGATTAGTTGCTTTGGTATTTTGTAATATAGGGCGGATACAGAGGGGAGGGGCACTGGAGGAGTGTACCCCCGCCATGGAAAAGTGGCGCACCTCTGGCCGGTACGGGCCAGGGTCATGAAGTGGTTATGCCCCTTCAGGTCATGACTACTTTATGATGATCTGTTCGCGCTGCTGTCAAGGCCCAAGGTCTTGCATCTCTTCCATCAAATTATTTACAAAAAAAAAAGAAGCCGCCATCTCCATTCTACCACTGATTAAGCAAGGAAATTACCAAGGTATCCTAAGCACGAGTCGTACCTGCCTACTGAAGGAAAGAGCGACTCATGTTTTTCTGCACTATAATTTAAACCGAACGGCACGGGCGAACTACTTGCACAAATTGCCGTGCTTTGGTGCAGCAGAGCGGCCGACCATTGCATAAAGGCTGATTGAAATCAGCATTTAATTCGGTACTCGAATCATCAATTGAGCTTTTGTCATTGTGTCCACGTGGTGAAACAAAATTAATTTTAAGGACGAAAAAATACGACCTTCCTTTTTTGCCGTGGTGTAACAGGCCACATGTCATTAAACATAGCAACTGTGGTTGCCACTGATATCAAATACACAATCACATTGCATATGCATGCCTTTGGCACCGATGCATTCGTTGACTAATCTAGGCGAGGACATTGCAGTCAACCCCCCGCCCACTACATGGCCAACGTATTAGCTAACGTTCAATCAATCAACATATTGAATTCGTTGCGACCGGAGGCCACTGTTCAGAGCACAGGCGCGAGGTTTGGCGCGTTGTCGTCGGCATTTCCGCTAGTTGTGGTGTGTGTTCTGGTGTTGTCTGTGTGCTTGCTGGTACGAAAGGTGGATAGTTCATTTGGTAATCGTAAGTAGAATAACATGTTTGGTGGATGTTTTATTCAATCTTATATTAGTTTTTTAGTGGTATTTTTGTTTCTTCTGCATGTTTGTGTCGGAGTACATGTGGAGCCCATTCTATCTAGTATGAATCCGGAGTGCAAAAATGTTTTAAGGGGTGAAATCTCTTAAGAAGCGCCTTACTTTCCACCCTGTTCACCACCACCAAGGAAACAGTACTTCATATTTGAAAGGCACCCATGCACAAACAATACCAGGAAAGTACCTATCCAGTTCCTCCACCAATACTTGCCCTTAGTATACAGTCTTCGGTTAAGCAGGATCCGTATCCTCATCAATGATAACACTGGTCGACACCAAATTTATTGTCTAAGTTCTTTTTAAGCAGATTTGGGACAATTTTGATGTGCTGGATCAAAAAATCACATTGGTTTTGCTCAATCAGGTCAACGTTTTGAGCTATGGCCACATGTTGCTCCGTACGCTTTTGTTTACGAATCCGTCAGCTCATCAGAGTCCAGAGTTAGAAAACTCAATGAAAGAAGTGGAACTGGAAGCTTTTGGAGGTTTTTACATGTACAAGAAGTGGAAGGCTTTTACATGTACGAGTATGTTCGCTTTAAATGATGCAAACTTATTTCTTATTTCTGGTCGTGAAAAACTTTCTCGGCAACAAGTCCAGGAACTACGAGGAACTTGTCACTAATATTCGGATAGTTTTCAGAAACCTCGGATGCAACATGAGCATCAAAATGCGTTACTTATTATCACATATGGATCGGTTTCCTGAGAATCTTGGATCAATGAGCGACGTGCAGGGGGAGAGGTTCCATCAGGACATGAAAGAGATGGAGACCAGGTATCAGGGACGCTTGGATGCAGTCATGATGGCTGATTACTGTTGGAATCTGAAGAGAGACATCCCTGCCGCTGAGCATTCTAGAGCTTCGAATAAACGGAAGTGCAAGCCCTGAGTTTTGAACAATGATGACATACCGTGCAATTTACATGTACTTACCTTTATCAATGTCTACTATTTAATTTACGGTAATGGATGTTTGTAACATTTAATTAATAAATTGTGTTGGAAAACAATTTTTGTCTCCTAAAAAGCCATTTCTGATGAGAAATATTAACAGAAATCAACCGATACTGTCAAAAATGCAATCGATTTTGTCATCAGATCGGATTTTTCCAAATCAATTTAGCATAAAAGTCTGATCTTATCGAGAGAAATTGATGTCCTTTTCGGATTCATTGGTGCAAAATTGTCCTAAATCGGTTGAGAAAAAAAACCAGACAACTTGGAAAAAATCGTAACCCAGGGTAATTGTGTGCTTGATTGGTTACTGGATTTTATGAAACGTCGACCGTAGTCATGTGGTGTCCCTAATCTCTCACGCCGATTGGTCGCGGGCGAAGAGTAGCGACGGGTGAGACTCGAACCCACAATCTTTCGATTGTGGTACGGGCAACTTACCCCTAGTCTACTCGCCTTCAATTGTGTGCTTAACTGTGTGCCTGACATTATATATCTATCTCACGAAATATCTCATCCATGCATGTCATAAGAGAGAAAGAATACTGCAACACTTACCAGGCAGATCAAGCAGCTTCTGGTACACGCTAAGAAAGGCCGTTTCGGCGACTTTGCTTCGGGCAGAGAGACTGTCCACTTCTGACTGGAAGCTTTTCAGTAGCGAAGCGATCATTTTGCGTGTTTCCTGAAACGCAGAGCCGGCCGGCATCACACCGCGCCGCATACCGCTGCAGTGCACAACCCGTCCGTCCGTTGTCAACCGCAGCCGAAACACACGCGTCAAAACATTTCCAGAGGCACATATATTCTGCAGCTACGCGCAGCCTCAGCTAAATCGGCCTTTTATCCGGCGCTCATTGTCTATGCGGGCCATGTCGGAGGAAACGGCACACAACAATAACCCGGCCGGCCGTCTCAATGGGCGCATGTTAGGAAAACGGCCGCCGCCTTATCATACGAGTGATTTATGTACCGCTTCAGATGTGTCTAGAGATTCAAAAGACATCAACAGAAAACCTTTCAAAACGATATGTATGCAAATGAAACAAGTGACATCGGTGTGGTGCGCCGCACCTAATGCAGCGCGACGTGGCCTCGTCCGACACTGAGTCGGATCGGCAGCAGGGCCGACCCGAACCACTCGTGCATAAGCGTCGCAATAGCTGGCGTCGCCACTGTTTACCGAGTGGGCTGGATGATTATAACAGCGGAAGTTGAGAGCACCATGTTCAGCTGAATAGAAATGGGCAATTAGCGATGGCACAAATACTGGAACTATCCGAGCGACGATACTCGAGAATGGTTTATTTGGATTCAAGCACCGATTATTTAAATGGTCTCCATTAGGAAAATAGATGCTCGGTATTAGAGGGTTTTTATTTGCTAGTCGGATGCGATATTAGCTTGACAAACGACAGCCAGGCGCCACCGCAGGCGTCCTGGCCGATTTGCGCAGCCACTGCGTGCGAGCAACGGTTCGTTTGCGAGACATGGAACCGACACGTCTTGCCAACCGCCCGCGACCAGGCAATCAGGCCCGCGCGCAGTACGCAGCCCACGGCGGAGAGTTACGACGTAATACCTGTAACACCACCAGACAGGCCCTGGCGCTGGGTGTCCAGCCTGGTTTGGGCGTCTATCCTGAAAATAGACGCCCAAACTGTTAGCCATCCCCGTTCGATGTGATGGATGCCATCCCTAACACAGTTTTCTGGCGACCACCGGAAGATGACATAGGGTAGCCGTGCCAGTTTAACATGGCCGATTTTCCAAACGTGCAAAAAGGTAGATGGGTCACGTCAGGTCACCGAGCTGCGACGCTAATTCTGAATGCACAGTTCGTGCATTTCTGCCGAATGTTTGTTGTACTAGACGTAGTGCGCCAAAACGATTCACATATGATGGTTTTGGATTATATCAGACCACAGCGTACCAACGCGTTGGCACGCTGGCCACCGTTGCAACGGTGGCCTTTAAGGGTGACGAAAAATTGTTAGCTACTTGACCCCGCGGGGTCTTTTTCGAGAAAAGCAGAACATTTGAAGATATTGATTTCGAATGCAGGGATCATTTTCCCCATTGAGGACATCAAAGCGTTTATTTGCAGCCTTCCACAGCGCACTGCGGACGTGTTGTGTTGAAACTGTGCGGGTTTGACCGGACGATGCCTGTCAATCACGCACGTTACGACCGCACGTGAGATGTCGACAGATCTGTGCGTGCTACTCACCCCTGTTGTGGTTCTTCTTATTGTGTGTAATAATTATGCGATCAAAACCTGTTGAATTTGTTTCTTCAATTTTTGAGTGGTACGAAAAGTCATGAACAATGAATTTCGTGTTCAATGTTTGTCCTACCTTGGGAGGAAATTGACAAGCCGTATTGGCCACCAATGATGTTTCATCCAGTTCTAGCTATGAAGTAAAGAAAACATTTCATATAGCCGATTTGAACCATGATCTCAGGCTGTCAATTCCACCCGGTAGCATGCATGCCTCAATCTCGTAGCAAAGCTACAGGCGTACTTCATAGTAAGCTACAGCAGTAAACATATGCGCATGTTGAAGATAGATTAGAACCTTGGGATCTCTTCTACCCACGTAAAATATAAGGTTGCATTAAAAAGTATCTCTAAAATTCGGTTTCTTGGAATTTTGGCCCCATATGTGTATATATTAACGCTCGCTCGTTGATGGCCTCCCCGTCTTCCTCCCAACCAACGAGAAACGTGTTGGCGAGTTGCTGATTGTTCTAGCTGATGGAGCATCCATTGCTGGCTTTATGGTGTGAAAATTTAAGAGTGCAAGTCGGCTCACTAAGATGTGATGTTATCAGTGGGAACATGACAGGCAGTCGCACCAACAAGCGTGACAGGCAGTCGCACCAAAAAAAAATACGCAAATTATCTCCAAATAATCACACTTACTCCCACCAATCGCTAATGTTGTAAGTGATGGGGTAGTGGGCAACTCAGCTAACGTCCATACATAAGCCATTGGTCTTTTCTGGGGACAAGTAGTCTAGGGGTAAGTTGATCGTCTCATAATCGAAAGGTTGTGGGTTCGAGTCTCACCTGTCGCTACTCTTCGCTCGCGACCAATCGGCGTGAGAGATTGGCGACGCTACATGACAACAGTCGGTATATCGTAAAAATCAATAACCAACCAATCAACTTGGTCTTTCCAGGATCATTCGATGTAAACCACTCAGCTTGACCACTGATGACCTTGTTGGACTTCTGAGTCAGTCTTTGGGATTTTGAGGCTGAAATTGAACTTGTTTAGTGTTCATTCTTAGACTTAAGTACGGGCAAATAGTGTTCCGAGCACTTCTTGCCAGCTCCTAAAACAAGGTTTTTGACCTCGTATGACCTCTGACCTATGGGTTGAGAAGCGACATGTTGCACAGTATTCGCATACTAAGATATTAAAGGATACCATGCTGAACGCTTCAAACGCATAACGGATATCTTTTCACAAGGAACGCCTATTCGAGAAAATCTTAATTTGTGCGAGAAAACAAATTGACATCTCAACCGACCTCGGAGGTCAACCAGTCATTGGGCAGGCATTCAGTATTCAAAAACGGGCATGGCGTATTCAAATCTTGCGAAAAAGCGAACCGAGTGTCATTACCGGACTCCAATATAGTCCGCGCCGTTTTTCCATGTCTCTTGGGAATTTCCACGTTGCTTTTGTCCCTCACCGTTTGGAAACGCTTCGGGGTCTCAACACCTCCCACAATCCCTCTGCACTGGGGAAGGTGGCATGATGTAGTGCACGGGATGCATGCGTGCGTGCATCCCGTGCACTACATCTTGCTATATATATACATATATATGCTATACTCGCTTTGATTCGTCCATTTCTGTTCACAGTCCACAACAAAGGCGAGAAGGGGCGAGCGCCTGCAAGTTCTCGCGATCTCCATACAAGGCTTGTCAACATTGGCAAAAGTTTCTAGAGACACATCAGCAGCTTAACCAGCCGTGCACCACAAGCGGCAAGCACCACAATGTAGCTCAAGTTCGCACAAATAAACCGATATGTCATTTCATCTTTCACACCCATGGTTAACAGGCTAGGTCGGGTCAAACATTCGCGAGTCCACACAGGTGGGGAAAAGATACTGCAACTGACTCCTTTCAGATGCAACAACCGAGCAACAAATGGTCGCCGAATTATAAATTAGGTCGTAAGTATGCAGTAAAATTGTTTGTTCTTAAAACAATTATTGATTGCTTGATTATTGGGTACGATCGGTTATTGGTTTCACGACACGTTGACCGTTGAGTCATGTAGCGTCGCCAATCTCTCACGCCGATTCGAAGCGGGCGAAGAGTAGCGACAGGTGAGACTCGAACCCACAACCTTTCGATTATGAGGCGGGCAACTTACCCCTGGACTACCCTTGCCCGATTATTTGGGTTTAGTGGTGGCGGATTGGATTTTAGGGGCGCGTTGACATCTAGGGTCATTTTGCGCCCATTATTATTTGGGTCTAAGGATTTAAGGGCGCGCCGACTACTAGGCCATTTGGCGCCCATAGCTAGTTAATTGTTCAAACTTTTGCTATAACTACGCCCCCTGTACTACATATATCCCTCCCAGTTTAGCTTGATCCTAACGCCCAGGATAGATAGAGTAAAATTTCGCAGCAAATAGGAAGGTGAAGAGCTTTCCTGATTGAACGCCCTGTGCATTGTCACCTAAAACTGCTAAGAGGGAGTAAACCTGGTCACTCTCGAAATGGCGTTCACGCTCCAGACAAAGCCTCCGGCACGAAATTAGAACATGACTAACTGTCAGCATTGCACCATATCTAGGACGCAGTGGTATATTCTCACCATTGAGTAAGTAGCCAAGTGTGGCGTAAGTGTGTCATGTGCGTAGTCGGCACAGCGTCACCTCGTCTCGCCTTGTGCTATGCGAGCATGAGGGCCACGACTAGAGACGGCTCTATTGTCCGTAATTTAATGAAAACAAGTTAATAACGTAAACCTATGTTGGAATAGGTCGGCGGACTCATCTGAACTTCATGACATCGCTTGTTGGATATGATCTGAGAGCATCCAAAGTATAAAATGTAGATAATCTGGGCACATAAACGGCACCAGCACACGCAAAAACGTTGGCTTCTGTGGAAGTACACCGAGGGCCCCTACAATAATGACGTCATAGCTCAGTGGCCTGAAATTCCCGGACCATTTTAAAATAAAATGTCCCCAAGACTATCAGTTCAATCAGTGAAGCCAAACAGCGGCATGCTGCTGTGCACCGCCTTCCGGTGGCAGCTGAACAAAAACCACTTGGCGGTTGCATCCAACACCAGTTCCCGTCGGTCATGGCCGCGCAGCACGCACCAGGTCCATTCCGCTGCCCACCCTCATGAAGACCGCGGGGACCCGCTCGATGGCAATCGGGAACGGTCGGGTGCAGAGCATCCCGCCGCCGCCGACGCCAACACCGATCCCAAACATTTATTTCTATGCAAATTTTGTATTTTATCTTCATTAGAAAACGTTAACGGCCCATACCGGGATGTCTTATCGTCGCCGACTGAGATATTGCTCGAGTAAATTCGGATAGTGTTGCCAGCGTTCAGTGCAGCAGGGCATGCTCAGCAGCGACTGCCGGGCGGGCGTCCCTTAAACAGTTCAAATCGAGCGAGAACAGACGAATGTCGACGATAAAATATGCTTGGAGGCCGCACTCCGAAGTACGCGAACGAGAAGGAGAAAGTATTGCACGAAATATGCTAGACCTATTTGTGCAGATATTCGCTGCCCAATGTTGTACCTGGATCTCCACGTTCGGAGTTGCATCGAGGAATTAAGAACTTACCGACAATGATGTACTTGCTGACAATGATGAAAGAACTTGCTGACAATGATGCACAAGAATGGCATGGCTGCTGCGCCAGATACGGGCAAACTATTTCTCTCAATAGTGTAATCTTCGCAGACTGCATTCCCCGGGGGAAAAAGTTAGCACAATGAATGTAGTGAAGGCCGACCCCTAGCGCTTCCTTCCTTTCACGGATAGCACCGTAAACATTGCTGCAAAATGTCAATTCAATTTTCGTCGGCATCCACGCCATGTTTCATTTCACGTCGGATATAACGAACAATTATAAATTAACTGCGAACTTCTTGAAACATCAACCTATAAGCTAAAGGTTCACCGGTTAATTCAACCACCAACGACGTATTTTGAAATTAAAATTAGCGCGGCACCGAAAAATATATGGATAATTCCGCTTCAGAAAGTGAGCAATTCACGAAAGAATACGTGAAGTTTAGAAGTGATACCAGTGTAGGATTTACATATTTTTCTTCTTGGTAGTGGAGTACAATTTTGTTTGCTGGATTCCAAAAAATAGCCATGCATTTGCTGACAGTTAACCTTGTTTTAGTGGGGCTGAAAACCAATGTTAGCATTTTTACGCATAAACATCTTGGCAAACTAAGCCATGTCCAAAATTTCGCTGCACTAAAAAAATGAGTTGTCCATAACCAGGCAGCATTGCTTTAATGGAATTAAAAATACATGTTTGCATTTCATGCTGTATGTACCATAGAAACATTATGCATGTACATATAGCTCAATGAAACTAGTGGGGAATGCCCTCAGTAGCCAAAGTATTCTCAAAAATATACCCATGATATATGCAAATGGGATAGATATTGCCAGAGTGTAGGTGGGTGATGAATTCCCAAAGTCCACAAACAAATATTTGTGATGAACAGGCATGATGTGATGTGAAGACACAAATCACATTTAGGCTGGCAGAGCTCAGGATGAATCTCACTCAGTCATCTTGGATGGACCACACAACCGGGATCATCATTCAAGAAACACTTCTCCGAATGACTAGTTCAACAACTAATGAGCCGAATTGGCCCACAATTCAATGGAATTATTGCTAACTTACATTGTCATCTTTCAACAGATTGGTGGTCAAGATCTCAAGTGCTCCCAAAATGCATTGCATGGCCCCGGTCAACCTTTGCACCATTCCAAGTTTGTGCGCACCATTCGCTGCTGAGGCATAATATGTCGCTATGCCTCAGACCTCAAAATTGGCTATGTGGGTAAATTAGCGAAGGATGAGGTTATAAGCCAACTTCATGAGCAATTGTAGAGAAAATGATAACAAAAGTATACTTAATCGAAGTCATTGCGTGAGACGAAATGTACGACCCTCAATATACCAGGAGGTGCTGGGTAGATTACGTATGTGTAGAGATTCGAGGACCTTCAGATCAGCGTTGTCCCTGGCTGTTGCTAGAATTTCTACTTTGAAGTTTGTGTTAGTGTCGCTGTGTTCCATGTTAGAATGTTTGCCGATCATGTGTTCGCCTAAATGTGTGTATTCTCTCCGAAGTCTGGCATCTCCCAAGTGCTCATTGTACCTATCCCTGATGCTACGCTTGGTCTCTCCGACATAAAATATTCCAAGACAGCTGTTGCACGTTATTTTATAGACTACGTTTTTTCGCGTGCATCTACCTTTGAGCCCGTTACTACAGGTGTGGCATGTTCGTCTACCAGCAGGGCATGGCGACAATTCCAGGGCTGAGCGGACCAGGTAAGATTTCAGTGTAGGTCCGCTAGTCCAGGCTACCCTAACATGATCTAGATGAGACGAACGGATAGCTGCATAGTTGGTCCTGTCGACATAGTTGGTCATCGACAAAAGGAAGTCTCATGTAGACATAGTTAGGATTGCTACATGCTCGATGCCGACGTTGCCCACTTATCCTACTCCTGTTGTGAGGGTGGACAGCACGAGCGGCGGAGTGTACCCGATGTGCTGGGTATCCGTTTTCCAGGAAAAGGGTTTTCATCTTCGCAAGGCTCCGCTCGCACGAAATAGTGTCGGAGGAGACTCGTGCTGCTCTCCTCATTTGGGATGTTAAAACGGCCTTTTTAGTGGCCATCGGGTGGGCCGAATCATAATGCAAGATGATGGGGGCTGACATTGGTTTAAAGTACAGTTCGGTGGTGTAGCTACCATCAGCCTTAACTACAAACAACGTATCAAGGAAAGGAATCGAAGTGGTATGAGCAGTGTGTTCCAAGGTGAACTTGATGCTGGAGTGTTGTTGGTTAATTTCTGCAAAGAAGTCGAGCAGAGAGGCCAAGCCATGTGTCCAAACACCAAAAATATCGTCTATATACCTCATGTAAAGAGCTGGCTTCAAATCATGCGACGCTAGGAAGCTCGACTCAAGGCGGTGCATAAAAGCAATTGCTAAAGGAGGTGCACATCGGTTGCCCATAGCCACTCCTTTCGTTTGCTTGTACATGGAGTTACCAAAACGTGTGAGGTTATTGCTGAAAATATGTGTTAGTAATTTCGCACAGTCCTCTACCCCAATCCCGAAGAGACGGATATCATCCAGATTGTCCTCGATTAGGCGAATTACAGCATCTATTCCCTCCTTTATCGGAATACAGCCATATACATTTTTGACGTCCATGGTGAAAACAATTGTGCCCTCCGGAAGTTTGGTAGGAAACGTTTCTTTCACTCTCTGTAGGTACGACTCCGTGTTTGTCAGATGGGCGGGAACCAACGCTAGTAGCTGGACAAGAATCTTGCTCAAGAACCAAGATAGTTTGTCTAGGGGGTCACCACTCGCCGACACTATGGGGCGCAGTGGAACCCCTAATTTGTGGTTTTTTGGGAGCCCGTATAATTCCGCTGTGCGGCTGGAGTGAGGGAGGAGAGACAAAACTGTGTCTTTACGTAACTTCCCGGATAAAGTTTCCTTGATAATAGTACACGTTTCGATTTCGAGACGTTTGGTAGGGTTGCTCTGATAATCATCCGTTATTGTCCCGGCCTTTTCAATGTAATCCGTTTTGTTTAGCACGACGAATCTTTTGCATTTATCTGACGGCTTCACTATTACAGTATCGTTGTTTTTCAATTCCCGCAGTACTTCCCTCTGTTTCGCATAATTGTCCGACCTTTTGTTAGATGCTCTGTTGTGATATTTATATGCTTTTAGAACTTTAGTTTTTAAATCTTTCAATTCAGATTCTAATTGAGTTGTGGCTCTCGGTGGTTGGTATGCAGGAGTGTCGGGAAACATGGGGCGAAGCTTTGTATGACCTGTACTAGAGGTGCTTTGTGATAAGCCTGCCTGCGGTACCTGAGGTACAGTTTGCTGTTTAGTCTCCCTCACATTCCTCCACCGCAAACCATAGATCGCCCTTTCTACGCCTGATTCTGCCCTTTCCAAACAGCTACGATCTACTTTTTGAGGTAACGCAAAATTTGGGCCTTTATCAAGCAATCCCAATATACCTGAGTCTAGAGGTAACTTACTTAGATTATATGTGCGACTGGTACTGTATTGTTCAATGCCATCGCCGTTGGTGTCCGTACCGTGGGTGCCTGAAGTACTGCAACTACCCGAGCTCTCTCCACTAGTAGCAGCGTGGTGAACTAAATTGTTTGTATCTAGGAGTGGCGTAGGTGGTTGGTACGATGAGTGTGTACCTAGGCGAAGTTCGTCCTCTTGTGGCGCGCTGCGGGCGGCTGCTAGCCTCACGCCGCAGTTTCTGACTCCAGAAACAACGCTGGAGATCATGAAACACAGACACCACCCGCGCATTGCCAAAGCCCACCCAAAGTTCCTAACAGTCACAACACTGGACACGAACGCACTAAACAACGAAGCGCACTAGACCCTATCCGCACAGCAGCGAAAACCCACAACACTACGTGGTGAAGCACCGACATCACTACAAACACCTGTTTTCACTGGATCGCCGAGTTTGTCCTCCTCTGACTTCTGAGGAAAGAGATGACTTGTTTCTAGGGGTAGTGAAGTGGAGTCCCTAGAGCTCTGACTGGGCCGAGGCGTCGAACTGGAGACGTCTTCTTCCGTTGCTGCAACACTTGAGGACACTGGAGACTCTATCTTCTGGACATTTTCGGGCAGGTGACTCGGACACGGTACCTGCAGGAGGGTACTTCCCGGAAGACAAGTGCTTGACAGTGTCCCATGCCCTGGTGCAAGCTCACGGCATGAGCCGCTGCTGTCTACTCGATTCTGCTTCCGAAGCGATTCAAATTTCTTGACTAACCTTTGTCTGCAAGCGCTTCTTTCATCTAGGAGATTCATTTCATCATCATTTCAAGCGCTTATCACAAAGCACCTCTAGCACAGGTCATTCAAAGCTTCGCCCCATGTTTCCCGACACTCCTGCATACCAACCACCGAGAGCCACAACTCAATTAGAATCTGAATTGAAAGATTTAAAAACTAAAGTTATAAAAGCATATAAATATCACAACAGAGCATCGAACAAATGGTCGGACAATTATGCGAAACAGAGGGAAGTACTGCGGGAATTGAAAAACAACGATACTGTAATAGTGAAGCCGTCAGGTAAATGCAAAGGATTCGTCGTGCTAAACAAAACGGATTACATTGAAAAGGCCAGGACAATAACGGATGATTATCAGAGCAACCCTACCAAACGTCTCGAAATCGAAACGTGTACTCTTATCAAGGAAACTTTATCCGGGAAGTTACATAAAGACACAGTTTTGTCTCTCCTCCCTCACTCCAGCTGCACAGCGGAATTATACGGGCTCCCAAAAAACCACAAATTAGGGGTTCCACTGCGCCCCATAGTGTCCGCGAGTGGTGACCCCCTAGACAAACTATCTTGGTTCTTGAGCAAGATTCTTGTCCAGATACTAGCGTTGGTTCCCGCCCATCTGACAAACACGGAGTCGTACCTACAGAGAGTGAAAGAAACGTTTCCTACCAAACTTCCGGAGGGCAGTATTGTTTTCACCATGGACGTCAAAAATGTATATGGCTGTATTCCGATAAAGGAGGGAATAGATGCTGTAATTCGCCTAATCGAGGACAATATGGATGATATCCGTCTCTTCGGGATTGGGGTGGAGGACTGTGCGAAATTACTAACACATATTTTCAGCAATAACCTCATACGTTTTGGTAACTCCATGTACAAGCAAACGAAAGGAGTGGCTATGGGCAACCGATGTGCACCTCCTTTAGCAATTGCTTTTATGCACCGCCTTGAGTCAAGCTTCCTAGCGTCGCATGATTTGAAGCCAGCTCTCTACATGAGGTATATAGACGATATTTTTGGTGTTTGGACACATGGCTTGGCCTCTCTGCTCGACTTCTTTGCAGAAAATAACCAACAACACTCCAGCATCAAGTTCACCTTGGAACACACTGCTCATACCACTTCGATTCCTTTCCTTGATACGTTGTTTGTAGTTAAGGCTGATGGTAGCTACACCACCGAACTGTACTTTAAACCAATGGCAGCCCCCATCATCTTGCATTATGATTCGGCCCACCCGATGGCCACTAAAAAGGCCGTTTTAACATCCCAAATGAGGAGAGCAGCACGAGTCTCCTCCGACACTATTTCGTGCGAGCGGAGCCTTGCGAAGATGAAAACCCTTTTCCTGGAAAACGGATACCCAGCACATCGGGTACACTCCGCCGCTCGTGCTGTCCACCCTCACAACAGGAGTAGGATAAGTGGGCAACGTCGGCATCGAGCATGTAGCAATCCTAACTATGTCTACATGAGACTTCCTTTTGTCGATGACCAACTATGTCGACAGGACCAACTATGCAGCTATCCGTTCGTCTCATCTAGATCATGTTAGGGTAGCCTGGACTAGCGGACCTACACTGAAATCTTACCTGGTCCGCTCAGCCCTGGAATTGTCGCCATGCCCTGCTGGTAGACGAACATGCCACACCTGTAGTAACGGGCTCAAAGGTAGATGCACGCGGAAAAACGTAGGTTATAAAATAACGTGCAACAGCTGTCTTGGAATATTTTATGTCGGAGAAACCAAGCGTAGCATCAGGGATAGGTACAATGAGCACTTGGGAGATGCCAGACTTCGGAGAGATTACACACCTTAAGGCGAACACATGATCGGCAAACATTCCAACATGGAACACAGCGACACTAACACAAACTTCAAAGTAGAAATTCTAGCAACAGCCAGGGACAACGCTGATCTGAAGGTCCTCGAATCTCTACACATACGTAATCTACGGCCGCAACTAAACACGCAAACGACGTCTTGGTATATCACATAAAACTACATAAACATAAATTATATGTAATGTATTAAGCGTTACATTCGATATATGTCTATATATGTGTCGATATGTATATGGACTATCGGCCCGGGCTTCCTCAGAGGATTTTATCTTGACCTAGTTGATTTCTGGTTTAGAGTTTCTTGTAGTGTCTGCAGCAATGAAGATGCTTTTCTGTGTTTCACGTGTATTTTTGCACGCTTTCTTCCCGCGTTTTTTCAATTGTTAACCCTGCCATTTTTTATATCACTCCTGATGATGGTCCCTGGCCGAAACGTTGAGTAATATAGCATGATCCCTAACGCTACTTTTGATGTTTAGTAAACCCAGCACCTCCTGGTATATTGAGGGTCGTACATTTCGTCTCACGCAATGTCTAAAACCCAGGAGCATCTAAGAGCCATTCTTCGTTGTATTAAATTAATCGAAGTGAACCAAGTTCATAAATGCACACTTGACACTCCTGACCAGTTCACACCGCACACCTAATACATATTCACAGCACACCCCACGAGTAGGACGTTCGTGCACCGACTAATATGTTATTTGCAGACTATTGGGATATGGGTTTTTGAATATAAAATGGTTTAATGAAAAACATACTAAAACAATCAGTCTAAAATAGCTTTATTCTCATCGCTAAGAAACAGATATTTTGGACGAAAAAGCTGAGAAAATTAATTGAAACCAATTCTTATTAATTTTAAAATTATTCGATGTACTTGTTTAGTTCATGTCTGGAATGTTTAGCTGAAGCAAGGATCGACTTGGAAGGATCAAGAGCGGCTAGACGGGAGAGCAAATTGTCAATGTAAAACCGATTAATAGTCGGTTTTATTATTCCTGTTAAATAGAGCTCGTCGGATTCGCCTACCCCAGCGCTAGAAGTACAGCTGATCACCGGGCCAGCAAACAGATGGGTCAGAGTAAGATTGGAACAAGTAGTACGGATCCTTCACTGACTGATGAACGCCAAATGCAGTTAAATTTCAAGGCGCGTGATTCATGTTTGCACGCATTTCCCCAAAAATATTTGAGTCATGCATAAGTGCACAAACGGCATTGATTTACTGGTGTAATCATCTCGGAGAACTTGCTTGCTCCGGGCCACTTTCAGGAAATTTGAAGTGATTTTTTGCATTGAACGGCTCATTGTGTCTAAAAAAGTTGTCTCTTTAACAAAATGACCATTCATTGCGCATGCAAAGCACTTTCGAGGCTTGAAGTATTCACTCTGGCTATACCAAGTACGCCCAGATTTGCCAACTAGGGATTTATGGTACTTGTTGGTGAGCATTCCAGCACAAATATCTACAGATAATCATTTAATAAATATTGATTAATCTAAATATATAATACATCAAAATAAATATTGATAAATATTGAATCAATATTTAATAAATATTGAATTAATTATGGACTATATTGACACAAATATAGCGTCTTCTCACATGCCGCCAGTTGTGCGGAGACGTTTTTAGTGCAACACCAACGAACATGTGTGGTACGGGTGAAGTTGTATTTCGTCATTGATTGGTCGGCGTGTAGGGGTCGCTGAAACTGCTAATTGTTTTCCGGTATAGACTTTGAATGGTAGCACTAGACCAAACAATGTTGTTCTTCCTTTTCCCCTCGAGAGTCGCGGGCCGGACGACGTTAGCTAGGTTGGCGCCGCGTTGGCCGGGTGTGGGCATCACATGCGAAGGCCGCCCGCGCTCAGCCGGCAATGCCCACACGTCAGGTATTTGGGTTTCAGGGCGCATCGACTGCATTGGTCATTTAGCGGCAAAGCCCACACGTGTTACCATTGCATACATGGTGGGACTTGGGACCTGGGCCAGTACAGGAGCCAGCGACTGACTGTCCACTGGGCCGTCGCTGACCCAGTGTATGGTTGTTTGCAGATGAGGTGTGCAAATGTGGTGAGCAGAATAGCAGGCTTTTGTCGTATCTTTACGCATCTTTTTTCTTCAATAGCGTAATAAAATTGTAACAATTTGGACCCTTCTCTGGGCGCGAGTTGCTCGGCTATCAAACCATGGGTGCACCTTCGATAGAACGAAGCGACTTGATCACTCTATCTGCAACATATTGCGGCTCCTCGACAGTGACATGACATGACATGACAGCGACTCCTCGATTTTTTCAAGATAGTGAAAGGAAAGATCCATGACAGCCTTTGGAGCTTTGAAGGCGTATATAGGTGGTAACCGGATAAATGTACGTAAAGAAAGCGTAAGTTTGGCAGACGTACGTAAGCAAATGTACGCAGGCAAATGTGCGTAGGCGCAGATGTACGTATGGCAATTGCACATAAGCGCAGATGTACGTATGGCTAATGTACGCTAGCGCAAATGTACACGTGGCAAATGTACGCGAGCGCCAATGTACTTATGCGCAGTACATAAGCGCAATTGCACGTAAGCGCAAATGTACGCATGCGCAAATGTACGCAAGCGCAAAATTACGTATGTGCAAGGGTACGTGAGAACAAATGTACGTAAGCGAAGATGTTAGTATGCGCGTAAATGACGTAAGCGCAAAAGTACGTATACGCAAATGTACGTAAGTGCAAATGTAAGTATGTGCAAAAGTACGTAAACGAAAATGTACGTAAGTGCAAATGTAGGTAAGCGCAAAAGTACGTAAGCGCAAAAGTACGTAAGCACAAATGTACGTAAAGGCAAATGTACGTATGCGCAACTATACGTAAGCACAAAAGTACGTAAGCGCGAATGTACATATGCGCAAATGTACGTAAGCGCAAGCGTAAGTAAGCGCAAAAGTACGTACGCACATATGTACGTAAGCTAAATATGCCTATGTGCAAAATTTCGTAAGCGCAAATGTACGTAAGTGAAAATATACGTAAGCGCAAGCGTACGTAAGCGCAAGGATACGTATGCACAAAAGTACGTAAGCGCACATATACGCATGACATAGTAACTAAGAAAACCTACGTAAACACAAAGGTACGACGCATACGTAAATATACATACATTTGTTCATACATACAATTGTACACACATACATTTGCGTATACGTACATTTGCACGTACGTATAACTGCACATACGTACATGTGCGCATAGGTACGTAGCGAATACGTACTTTTTGCTTCCGTACATTTGCGCTTGCGTACATTCGCACTTACGTATATTTGCGCTTGCATACATTTGTGCTTACATACTTCTGCGCATACGTACACTTGCGCTTATGTACATTTGCGCCAACGTACATTTCCGCATACGTACTTTTGCGCATGCATACATTTGCGCTTACGTAGTTTTGCGCCTACGTGCATTTGCGCATATGTACATTTACCATATGTACATTTCCGCTTAAGTACATTAGCCATACGTACATCTGCGCTTACGTACAATTTCCAGAAATACATCTGCGCTTACGTACAATTTCCAGACATACATCTGCGCTTGCGTACATTTGCTTACGTATATCTGCCATACGTACATTTGTTCTTACGTACATTTGTCCTGGAATAAAACAAGTAGTTTCGCCTTCAGTATTAAAACATGTTCTGTCTAGTGGGCCCAAGCAGTACAAAAGTTGGGAAATTGCTGGCTTTCCCTTTGTTCTGGAACCTCATTCGCGTTTTTCTTCCATTTTCATCAATGAATATACACCGGGACTAATAATACCTGAACTGCTCCCAAAAGTTCATTCAACCAGTGAAGCACGATAATTGAAATTTGAGTGCAATGGTGCAGCTAAGAACAGCAACATATGGATCTCTTCGATCTGTGTACGTATAGCTTACATAAAAAGAACTAAAACGGATTGTTTTTTGGGGTAGCTCAAAGAAACGCCGTGAGGAAAACTCGATTTTAGGCCTAGGATGTATTTGAGAACCAGCGAAAGCGGATTCAGGAACGGTAGATTGGAGAATTGTGTGCCTGCTGACGACATTAGCAGAAGTGGAAATATAAGAAATGGGAATGGCATAGCTCAGCATGAAACATGGTGGAAATATTTCGTGAAAATATGGCGATACGTTTCAGCGATTCGTGTATCTACGCAAATTCTAGGGCATATAGAATAACATACTCCCAACACTGCTTGTTCGGTACTGCCAGTCAACATAATTTCAGACTAGCGCTTAAGTTCAATGAATATATTCATTATCCGAATACGTATATGATGTGGTGGTTATTGGTATTACGACAAGTCGATTATGTAGCGTCGTCAATCTTTCACGCCGATTGGTTGCAGGCGAAGAGTAGCGACAGGTGAGACTCGAACCCACAATTTTTCGACTGTGAGACGGGCAGCTTACCTCTAGACTCCTCGTCGCCTCCTTGCGTAGATGACAAATCCGATGCATCCAGGCGTGACCTTTGGCGATAACGGAAAAAAATGGGAATACTCTGTAAATTACACCCTGGAACCGCAATTGATTACACAAATTGGAAAATCCCGATTGTATGACTCCTGACTATGGTTGCATTAACACGCGCACGACCGGGGGCAGATATCTGCCCCCTACGGTTTTTCCTAATTTGCCGCCATACTAATCGGGGTAGCAAGGCCAAACCTCGCATAGCTGCTCATTGGTCTTTTCCGCATATCATCATACATGTTTAACCCTGGGTTATCGTAGGTCAGGTCACCAGGTCAGGCGAAGTGACCCAACATGCCTCGGAGTTCTAGGTGGTACAACTTCCACAATAATTGGGCGATTAATTTCAAACTTATAGCATGTCATAATCTCATCAGGGACCATCCCATATATGTATCGTATTTTTTTCGTAGCATTGACATGAGGTCAGGTCGCGGCCATGGCTTCCCCCATTATAGGGCTATGGTAAAATGTACAAATGTTTCCTGGTTACATATTTACTCTCGGAATGACATCACAACGGTTGTGGCGTGTAGTTGGAAGCTATGCTTAATATTACCGCTGACATTTGTGCTCAGTGACCTCACCAAGGTCATCTGAGGTCACCTGAAATCACTGGCACATTTCTGCGAATTATATCGCACTGCAATGAGCTAGAATGCTGAAATTTCCGTCATTGTACTTGTACCGTCAAGACGTGTCGATTGATACATTACATGCCATCCCTAGTCTACTTCACGGCCTTGACCTGAGGTCATAGTTTTGGTTGATCAGACTTTAAATCACACCGCCTATTGTCGGTAACGCATTTCAAGGACTGTCGAATAGCGTTCGCCGTTTGTTTCTATCTGTTACAGGTTCTGATATATGTGTCAATATCTGAGTCCCACCCGATCTGGTTGAATTTGACCTATGATGACCCAGTGACCTGAATATTAACCTGAGCGAAAAAATAATCGAAGCACTTTCGATAGTGCCTGTCACCAGCTATCCAACGCCGTTTTCTGTTTGTCGATAGCTAGCATAGTTCTAGAGATATTAGGGGGGCAGATGTCTGCCCCCGGACATGCGAAGTTGGCGCGGACCGCCGGACGTGCGAGTGTTAAAGCACACTTCTACGTTGATGTATGTATCCTTTAAACTCCTCTATTTCGGCTCCCTGAACACGCCTATGATTTTGTGAAAATAAAATGATCAAACATAAGCTAATAGGACCGAAGCCGACAGCCACCCGCAGGATGTTACTCTACCATAAGACGTACAATCGGATATATGCTTGCCTTGACTTAATTTATCACTGGATCCACCCCTGGGAAAACTACAACGCATTCTTTTGGACAGAATATTTTAAAAATATATTCCTACAACATTGTTCAGGTCTTAGTGCGATTTCTAAGCTAGGACAGAGCTTAGAAATCGCAAGTGAAAAATTTAAAAGAGTGGAATCCTCCTCCGCACAATCGGATTGCTAAACCAATAATCCTATCACCCACGCTGACCGTTTCCCCTTTATATCCGGTTTAAAACGGTGTTGGGCGTCTTCTAAAACGGTGTCTTCGTCGTTCACATGGACCGCAGAAAGTAGCAGTCGACAATAGCGGTTGAACAACCAGGCTTAAGAGGGCCACCAGCCACGTCTGAAAGCGACTATTTGCAGCGAACGTCAGAGGCTAATCATGGATGAGAAGAAAAAAAGCATGCACCCTCGGATGTACTGTGTACGACCATAAATGATTGGTACTTCCTCGAGTGGAAGCAACATCGAATGGGAAGTGTACTCATGTGGTTCAAATCAAGCTTACCTCAGTACACTAGCGGACTACGACTGTTTCTTTGGATTTGGGAGTGCAATGACTGCTCCCCCTCACGACTGCTCAATGGGTTTGGGAGTGCCACCAAGACTCTCCCACGACTGCTTCCTTGGGTTTAGGAGTGCCGTCAAGACTTCCTCACAACTGCTTCCCTAGGTTTGGGAGTGCCGTCAAGATTCCCTCACGACTGCTTCCTTGTGTTTGGGAGTCCCGTCAAGACCCCCTGTCGAATGTGCTAATGGGGACGACGGGCGACCGGCGACCGGTGACCGGCGACCGGTGACCGGTGACCGGTGACCGGTGACCGGTGACCGGTGACCGGTGACCGGCGAGTGGCGAGTGGCGAGTGTCGAGTGTCGAGTGTCGAGTGTCGAGTGTCGAGTATCGAGTGTCGAGTGGCGAGTGGTGAGTGCCCCAGTGCCAGATCGGAGGCAAGCTGCACAGGAGACAAATACATTCTTGGAGCAAAGTTTGTGAGCATGTCATGGAATACTGCCAGAATCGCCGATAACTGAAGAAAAAAATCATTATGAGTGAAGAAATGAGGACTTAAAGCTCTTATAAAGAGGCGGGGATGGCCGAGTGGTTAAGGTGTCGGGCTATGGGTACCAAGGGTCCCGGGTTCAATACTAGCACCGCTCAGGACATTTCCCAGTCTCGCGGCCCACCGGCGAAACAGTGTGGACGGCGTCATTAGCCGTGAACGTGCATAAAGTGCGTCGTGAACCACCCAATAAACAATAAACAAACAAAAGCTCTTATAAAGTGAATTGTTGAGGTGTAAATTAAAAGCGTAACGGCCTTGTAGGACACATGAAGACATGAATGTTGATACGACTTATTTTCGTAAATACACTCGCACAGACTTAGCCTTCGTCCGTAACAATTTAAGGGAATTGTTCAGTACAGGCTGGTTATCCAAGCATGCACTACTGGGCTGCGTTAGTCGTTTGTATGTGAAGGGATTTTTTAATCACGCTCCACCACACTGACGGATCTAAGGAGCGACCACAGGGGCCATGCTCCCCACCCTCTCCTATCCCTCCACCTCCAAAAAAAAGAGGCCGATGTTTGCTGAAATGTTCAACTAAATAGCATTTTCTCGACATCTAAACATACTATGGGATAAATAGTATCTCTGTCAGACGCAATGAATGTCAGCAGTGTATATGTGAAGACTAGTTGCAAAATCGTAGACCGTCTTAATTGTTCCCTCCTCTAACAGGCCCAGCAGCAGACTTCTGGATCCGCTCCTCCTTCACCATCCAACAGTTTGACAAAGCAACATTCGTACGAAGGGTATGTTGTTTTCCACCAGCACACATCTGGTATCTAAATTAAACGACCGTCATCAGACAATGGTTCAATTGCATACGCCCTTCATTAACCTGGTTTGATATCTCAATTTCGCACCAGTCGCATCATATGACCCGAGCTGAAACCACAAACGAAGCAATTATTCCGTATTTCCAAATGCATGCATAAACAGTTCACCGTTATCTTCTGCACCGTCCGACGCATTTCAGACGTCTTCTCTATGCAAATGTGATAACTAAATACACAACCTCGGAACCAGTAATGTCAGGAATAAGTAGAATTCAAATTCGTGGCATCCTATGAATATTCAGGAAGATTGAGGCCATTTAAGAAAATTGATTACCGACTACGCGTGGAAACCCTTCGAGGGAGAGTGAGAAACGCGCCCAGGAGCTGGAAGGGAACTAGCCCAACTTCCGAACGGAACTCGTTCGATAACTTCCGAATGATACCGGGTTTGGAACGGGATACTTCTGAGCAGCACGGTTGCATTAAAATCGCATAGGCATAGCCGGCAGTGCATCAGTTCCACCCTGTGAAAGGTGTATACCACACGAAATTAAACAGGGAAGTGTATGCGGCGGGCGTACACAGCACAGCCGATAAGAAACTCATAGTCGCTTACCCCCGAACTCGATCACCAGAACAGGACAGTTGACAGTCATCCAGAGTAAACGACTACTAACCAGGTAGCGTTCCTTTTCTTCGATGTCTAATGTTGTTTTACGACAAGCTGTGTTTGACCGTTGTAGCATGCAAAATGTCTCAAAAACGTCATTGACTGGGCGCACAGAAATGAGTATATATTGATGCATTTTGATCATGTCAATTCCACTTGGTCTTCTGCATACATAACTGCTACGTAACTGACCAAAAAAAAACATAATGCTGAATATATCTCTGAACTGGAACCACGTATTGCTGATCAGCTCTGGTGACCCAACTACTTCAACTATTTCAAGCGTATAATCAACAAAAATTCACCAAATTGGACAAAATTGCAATTGCAAAACAAGGAATGCAATTACAAAACTGTAATTAGGAGTTTCGAAAAAGCAATCGTCCAAAAGAGACAAAGGAAAATTAAGTGATGAAAAAGAAAATGTTTATTTTTTGCTAAAACCATGGATGCCATCACCTAGCAACAATACAATGCATCGAAAAATATTTCATGTTGTTTTAACAACAGTTATG
Source organism: Imbricaverruca yamaguchii (assembly GCA_034440575.1). Lineage (NCBI taxonomy): Eukaryota > Metazoa > Arthropoda > Thecostraca > Neoverrucidae > Imbricaverruca > Imbricaverruca yamaguchii. The sequence continues at coordinate 779,646 of JAOTOL010001449.1, forward strand.
CCTACAAAGATGGGCCAAGCGACAAATATGAAATTCTTACCCGGCTACCCCTATAGTGCGCTAAAAGCATGTATAAGCTTTCTGGTTTCCGAACTTCTTGGGAACTTGGAGCACATCAACTGTGTGCGCTATACAGACAAGCTTCAGACTTGGTCTTGAACGTCTAAAACACCGCAACGGCGTAAGCATGCCAACCCGGAGAAAAACGAGGTTAAAAGAAGCCGACAGCAGCTTTTCTTGGCCATCCACCACTGGGTATTATAGCGTAGAGTACATACAATTACTACATCTAAACCCAGTTCAAAGGTTGCAGTGGCGTGCTGCCATTAATCAGCCTGCGGTATGAAACAGCTCCAGTGATAACTCATCATGCTTAGTACAAAAGTGCAACTGTAAACTACATCGTGTCAGCTGTGTGTATATAATGTCACTTCATGAATCATGTGACCAACTGATAATCCACATTGTTCCGTGACACACCTTCTGCATACATAAATACAAACGTCTCAGTCAATCGGCTAAATTATCAAAATATCAAAAAGGGGTCAAAACAAGCATGTGATTTGTAAATTATTACGTGTAACAATTAACCCCTTTTCCACCTGAAGAGATCAGAATCATTCACATATTGCGTCGGGCATGGCTGATTTAAAAAAAAACTGTTGGAATTTTTGAAGAAGCAAAGATGCTGCCCTCGGGATTGATTGATTATTTGGGCTTAAGGGCGCGCCGACTACAAGGTCATTTAGCGCCCATAACAATTAGTTGTTCCAGCCGTCGCTATAGGATGTCCCATGTACTACAAGTATTCTCTTTCCTGGTGCATTTTGATGTTAACGACCCGGATAAATAGCACAAAACTTTACATCAGATAGGAAGCTGAAGAGCCTTCCAGATTGCACGACCGGTGATTTGTCACCTAAAACTGCTAGAAGGGAGTGGGCGTGATCAGTCCCAAAATGACGCTACGCTCCGGCCCAAGCCTCGGGCAGGAAATCAGAACGCGGCTAACTGTCATTACTGCACCACATCTCGGGCACAATGGTGCATTCTCTCCAGTGAGTAAATGAACATGGGTGGCGTACGTATGCCCTATACGTAAACGACTAAGCGTCACCTCGTCTCGCCTTGATCTGCGCGAGGATTAGAGCCACTGTCCGAGGGATGGCTTGATTAGTCTTAACTTGTTGGAACCAAGCTCGTCCCAACTCGTCTGCCACTTGCTTGCCAGAGAAGCAGAGATCCCCAAGTAGAAATATCTGGCAGGGATTGGAAATGATCTGCGCAGGGGGGCCTGTGCTGCTCGCCTAGCAGCGCTGTCCGCTTGCTCATTTCCAGCGACACCTACGTGGCTTGGAATCCAGCAGAAGTTCACAGCTTTTCCGGCATGATCTAAGTGAGTCAAGCGACGGAGGATGTCATGTACTAAAGCGTCTGTTGGGTTAAAACTCTTCAGCGCCAAAAGGCTGCTCAACGAGTCCGATAAAATTACATGATTTTCTACATCCCCAACCTCTATAAACGCCAGTGCTTTGTCAGTTGCCACCAGCTCAGCTGTGTACACGGAAGCATGTTTCAGTAGAGTAAAATATCTGGTGGCTGTATCGCATACGAAGGCACTTCCAACCCCGGCGTCGGTCTTTGATCCATCAGTAAAAGTTTTTGCATGGTTATTATAAAATATCGATGTGCTCCAAAACACGCGTGCGAAATTCGTCCGGGAGAATATCCCCTTTGCGAATGTCGGCCAATGCAAGGTCTATTTTATGGCTTAGTGGCTTAAGCCGCCTTGGGGGAATGGAAGTCTGCGGGGCGCGTTTCACCTTGCGCACCTCTAATTGACTTTCGGAAAAAAGGTCCTGAATTCGAGTGCACATGGGTCTATACATACGGGCGCCACCATGTATAAAGACTGATAGGATGCGACGCGAGAACAACGCTTGATAAGCTGGATGCTGTGGGAAACTGCGCAGTTTACACGCGTAGCGCATCCCAAGCATCTGTCTCCTGAGGGAAAGTGGTGGCTCATTGATGTCAGCCAGCAGGGTCGCAATTGGCGAGGTCCGAAATGCCCCAGTCACAATCCTAAGAGCTGCATGATGAACGGTGTCAAGAACACGTTTTCCGGTTTCACAGGCGCTATCATAAACAAAGCAAGCATAATCTAGTTTGGAGCGAATGAGAGATCGATAAAGGAGTAGCAGTGTTTGTCTGTCACTTCCGTAAGATGCTCGCGAGACGCATTTTAAAATGTTTAGTGATGTAATACACTTATCATGGAGAATTCTTAGATGGTCACGGTAGAGCAGACGGCTGTCCAAATGCATTCCCAAAAACTTAAATACAGGGTGTAACTGAATGGGTTCACCATACAGCTGCAGTGTAAGGTCACGGCTGCAACGACGGCGACAAAAATGCATTGCTGCTGTTTTTGCGGTGGATAACGTAAAACCATTCATAGTGCTCCACCTCTGGAGATGGTTTGTCGCCAGCTGTAGTTGCCTGGATGAAGTCGATGCTCTTGAAGATGACCAAATGGCTATATCGTCAACGAACAGAGATCGACCAATACTTGACGGAAGCCTAGCAAAAACGTCATTGATCATGATGGCGAAGAGAGCAACACTTAGCACACCGCCCTGAGGAATTCCATTTGCGAGTGGAAAGCGTGTAGATAGATGGTCATCTATGCGAACACGAAAGAAACGGTCAGCTAGAAAGTTTTGTAAGAATGTGCCCATACGACCGCGGATTCCACTTCTTTTCAGCTTTAAAAGAATCCCATAGCGCCAGGTCGTATCATACGCCGCTTCAATGTAAAAAAAAAACACTGCATTAAGATGTTGTTTCTGTCTAAAAGCTACACGAATAGAGGTATCCAAAAGTAAGATATGGTCCATGGTACTTCTGTTTCTTCTGAAGCCACACTGTTCGTTTGCGAACAAAATTGCACTTTCTAAATACCACGTCAGCCTTACGTTTACCATTTTCTCCATCAGTTTTCCGAGGGAGGACGTGAGCGATATGGGTCGGTAATGCGATGGATGTAATCCGTTCTTCATGGGTTTTCTGATTGGGACAATGATTGCTTCCCGCCAACCTTCCGGGAAAGCGCCTGCTTCCCATACCCGGTTAAAGGTTGCCAGCAAAGCTTCCAGTCCCTGGGGAGGAAGTCTCTTTAACATAGCATTGTGAATCTGATCGGGTCCTTCGGCAACAATTCTCAAGGCGCTAATCGCGGATGTTAATTCAGTCATGGTAAATGGGTTACTGTAGTCAAGTGATTGTGAAGTTATAAAATCAATAGGATACCTTTCGCAATGCGTCTTAAAACGCAAGAACTCCGGATTGGTGCTTCCGCCACGACTACGTTCCGATATAAAACGGCCGATCTCATTCGCGACGTCTGACTGATGAGCAACATCAATGCTCCCAACGCTCATGACGGGAAGAGGAACTGAAGAGAACTGACCGGAGATACGCTTGATCTGTGACCAGATCTGTCCTGTGGGTGTGAATCGATTAAGATTACCAATATATGCTTTCCAAGACGTCCTCTTTGCCTCGAGAATTGTGCGCCGAGCATGCGCCCTGGCCTTCCGAAATTAAATCAAGTTTTTCGTCGTACTGTGACGGTCGAAAATCCTGAATGCACGTCTTCGAGCACGGATAACATTCCGGCACTCCTCCGTCCACCACGGCACAGGAGCACGGCGGGGCGTTCTGGATGTCCTAGGCATGCATTCGGTCGCCGTGTCGATGATCAATGATGTACAATTGTCCACGGGGAGTGGTGGACTAGATTTATTTCGCGTATCGTCTGCTAATTTATTTTGTCCTATTTCCTCAAACTGACGCCAGTTAGCCTTGCTGATATTCCACCGCGGTGGCCTTGTTCCCAAAACAGCAGCGCAGCGAAGCTCCACCAAGATTGGATAGTGGTCACTACCCATCGGGTCATCATCCACTGACCAAACACAGCGATGACTTAACTGGGGACTACACAGGGTGAGATCTAAAACCTATTTGTTCCCCGAGGGTAGCGTTATATGTGTGGAAGAACCTGTGTTTAATAAGCACAGCCCTTCGTCGACTAAAAATGCTTCCATATGTCTGCCACGGGAGTTAGAAATGACAGAACCCCAGAGAGTATGATCAGAGTTAAAATCGCCCAAGAGTAAACCGGGGGGAGTAAGTTCTAGCATAAGACTTCTGAGCTCCGCAGAAGGGACAGCCACTCCTGGTGGCAGATAAATTGAGCACAGAGACATAACAATGTGGAGAATGTTAATACGTACGGCTACTGCCTGTAGTGTTGACTGAAATGATATTTTAGTAGTAGGTGTTTCATGGTGCACAGCCAACATAACCCCACCGTGTGCAATAGTATCAATGTTTGTGTTATCTTTACGAAATACAGAATATCCTTTAATTAAACACTGGGTACCAGCGGAAAGTTTAGTTTCCTGAAGGCAAACAGCAATAGGCCGTCTGTGGTATAAAACCCTCTGCAGGTCAGTAAAATTTGCTCTAAAACCACGCATGTTCCACTGTAAAACTAAGGGCGATATGATGGCGAGTCAAGGTAAAACTAGAAGAGCCTAAAAGTGCTCCCTGGAGGGTTCGAGGTTACTCCTAGTGTGAGTGAGTGAGGTCGTTCTCGGCCGTGACCGCGGTGAGCAATCCCCTGGAGGAGACCCTGTTGGTGGCACCCCACGCTTCCGAGGGATGCTCAGCCCCGGCGGAGGTGGGGGAGGACCCATCTCGTGCGGAATACCTGATTCTATCAGCGGTGCTTCCACCCGCCTCCGAGGCGAGGGCGTGGCCGACCTTGTGGGAGGGGCACATTCCACACCTTTGTTCCTTACCCGTGCTTTTTTCCATCTGGGCCAAGTGTGCCCTCTTCGCCTCGCGGGCGCGCTTTTCGACCTCCTGATAGTGTAAGCTGACGTCTGAGATCTGAATACGTCGGCTGTTTCGGGACGGAGAGGTAGGTTCAGCACCTGCATCGGCAGGTGAGGAGGTGGAAGCTGCAGGTGAGGAAGAAATAGGAGGGGTGGGAGTAGGGCTTGAACGTGAGGTGGAATGATGGCTCACGGGAAGGGGAGACGGTTCAGGCAGGGAGGGTGTGGGGAGGAGAGATTTGGAGGTGGTTTCGGTGCCTGTAGGCGAGGGGGGTTGGAAGGAGGGGAAGTGGGAAACGGGGACATCAAGGTGAGGACTGCGGTGGGTGGAGAGGGGCTAGGATTAGGTGGAGAGGGCCCGACAGGCCTCTTAGAGCGCTGAACTCGGGTCCAATCTCCTCCGTTCGATGTTGGCCGGAAGGATGGATTTGGTGAGGAAACACCGCATCCAGTCGTGGCAGGAGGTCCTGCCGCCGCTTCGGCGACGTGTTGAGCAGGCTGTCCTCGTCCCTTGGGCGAATCAAGGGTCACACCAAAAGATCGAAGCAGTGCTGTAAGCTGGGTAATCAGCTCTGAGATGTTGGGTTGTGCGAGTTGGGTGCCTATAATAGGTTCCATTTGGTTGTGTTTTGTAACTGCGTGTTTAAGTGTTGCCGCTGCTGTGTAGGATACTTTTGGATGAGATCTTTCGTAGAGTTCATGGGCCTCTCCAAATGTAATTTTATTGGAGCACTTCAAAGCGACTATCTCTTTCTCTTTCAAAAAGATGGGACATGAACGGTCGTACGCCGTGTGGGGTTTTTGAGCCGGGCCGCAGTTTGAACACCATGGCCGTTCAGCGTCACATTTTCCTCCTGCGTGCTCCACTGACCCACATCTACCACATATCTCGCGATTTCGGCAGTGTTGAGACGTGTGTCCAAATCTGCAACAGCGAAAGCATCTCATGTGGTTAGGGATATACACACGCACCTTCACACGGAACATATACAACAAGTATGAATTCGGGAAGATCAGTGGAACAAAATGTCAATATGAAGTTGTTCGTCGGTTGAGTTTCTTGGCCTTTTTTATAAGATATCCTTATCGCACCTATCACTCCCCACTCCGCGAGCTCATCCACAATGTCACCATCCGACACGTCTCTCAAGTCATAGCAATTGATGACCCCCTTTGAACTGTTTTTGGTATCGTGGGGTCGAACGTCGATGGGTATAGTGACTACACGTCTGCCGGTTTCGTGTCGCACACTGTAAGTTAGTTCGGTTGCACGAATCGCCCTGCTCGCATCCTCAGTATTTTTCAACTCCACTTCCATCCCACCGTCCCTAAGTTTATCACATCTCAGCACCACTCCTAATCTATCGCATGCTTCTTTTCTCTGAAAGGGTGTGAGCCGCGAGAGGTTCTTTCCTTCTTCCAGTGATCTCATGACGAGGATGCGAGGAGCGGGAAGACAAGCATTGGGCCGGTCCCTATACGCGTCATGCCTTGATGTTTGATATGACGGCTTGTCTGTCCCCTGCTAGAGGGGGCAGGTGAGTTGTCTAAGTTTGAGGTTGCCATGGAGTGTTATATGTATTCTGCTCCTCGGGCGCCCCACCACAAAGGGCCCTACTGGGGGGACGCCTGGGTCTCGCGGACGGGAGGTCGCCAGGCGCCCGAGGAGCTATACGGGGCAGGTAGCGCCTTCGTCCGGCCGGGAGAGAGAGACTCACCAGTCACCACCCCGACCGGAATCCAGCGCCGCCCACCCCTTGACCCCTGTCGGCCGGGCCATCAGGCACTGGGACGAAATCCAGGCCCCGACCCGAGGCGACAAGCCACTTGGTCCGTATGGGGCCACACGGACCCGCCCGCCCCTCCGGGATTTCGGGACCAAAGAGGCGTGTTGGTCCCCCGTCACAACTAGCACCGTGCGACGGGGGACCTCAACCTCCAGGACTCCGTCAACCCCGGGGGGCGGGCCTAGGGGGCGCGGCTACCCCAATAAAACTGAGCGGAGGGATAGGCCAGGGGAAGCTGGCCTATCTGCTCGTGACAAGGGAGGGGTTGGTGCTGCAGGGTTGGATGAAAGACATACAAAAGGTCGCTGGCACGGGGTGGATGCGGGAATTTCCACGGGGTGGAAGAGAGGGATGGGCAATGGGGACTACACGAGTCCCCGGAAACACCTCCGTGTTTCCACACCCCTTATCGGGGCGGCTATGTTAACCCGAGGGAGCGCCAATTCCCTGGCCAGCCGAGTGACGAGGCTGACCCCATTGCGGGGGCTGCCCTCGGGATTGCATCCATCCTTATTGTTGTTGGCATCCATTTTTGCTATTGTAACATCCACCCTTGCTGTTGTTAGTAGAACACCCATTCCTGATTTCTGTTTCCCGGCAGAACAATCACCTTCATGTTTCTGTATATTTACCTAGCTTTGTAGGAATTCAGCATTCGCTCCTATGTGCTAACAGTGGGTCACCTGGTCTATTTTTTCTACAAATCCGCGTTCCTACTGAGGAAATCGAACCAAGAAAACACATCCTAGGCCAAGGTGGTCGTGTTTCTAATCATCAACCTTGAGCATCTTGACATCAGCAGGATCAGTTCCAACTGCTGGAATGAGTTTGATGTCAGACACCACTCACCTCGGGGGCGTTCTTTCTGAAGTCGCGGGTGAGTTCCACCAGCGCGCGCCGGGACACTTCACTGGCGTCCTGGCGCACGGCAATCTGACCAGCCACATCATCGAGCTCCCTCTGCAACATAACGGCAGACTCGTGACAGCCGCAGCCGAACATGACATGCACCGTGCCATTCAGCTTGACCAGACATATAGCATTTTGTTGGACAACTTTATGAGTTTTTTTTTTATAGTTGATTGGGTTGGATTTACATAGGCATGGGTGGAGGGGTTGGCGGACTAAGATTCTGAACAATATTAGGTGAAACAAATATGAGATTAATATCTTATTATGGCTCACAGTGAGTATTGCGGATCAGAAATGACCCGCCCTTCCTCGCACTCTTCGAGAGGCTCGTATTCAGTGGTACGCCTAGGATCATGGAGGAGGCATGGAGGATCGCATGTAGAACAAAATATGGATAAACTATAGTAGTGGTACGCAATATTGTTTGGTGTTACGCAAAGTTTCGATTGTTGGAACTTACGAGTTAGTTAGCAAGAAGTTCAGGTTTTCTCAGGCGTGCTGTACTACAAACGCTTGCCCACCAGCCTAACACGTTCCCCAATACCATGGATACTTTTATGTTTGGATTGCTCAAATGCAGCAACCACGTGGAGATACACCGCCCATCTCGCCCGCTTATTATATACCTTATCAACCGACTCGGTTTGTATTACATCAGATGCAACATGACGTGTTTGTCGAACAGCCGCACTTTAGGTGTCTATGGCCCATCACAACCTGCATTGTCGTCCACGGTCGTGTCCCGCACTGATCATGTTACGGCAGGGTAGCAGAGTCGGCTCCTCCTGGGGCTGGCCGAGCCGGCTCGTCCTCGGGGTTGGACGAGCCGGCTCGTCCGGGCACCCAGTCGCCAGGTAGGCTTATTCGTGTAAGCGGCGGCCGAGGGGGCCCTGTACCGAGTGAACGAGTCGGTGGCGTGTAAGTGTCGAGCGGCCGAGTCGGCTCTCGGTCGTCCCTGAGGTGGCCGTTTTGACGCAGGAGCGTGTAATTACCGACTGGCAGAGCGGCCGGTGGACGGGTACCGGTCGGCCGCGCCACGCTCGCACAGCCGACACTAATAACAGACTAAAACGATCCACTCGAGATTGCATTCTTCCTTTGATGTTTTTAATGTTTACATCAGCGTCAGGCGGCTTCCACCACGGCTAATCAGTCAACATTGGAAAAGTGAAGTGGTACGCGGGCCTTTATCTCCTGCCACGGTAACCAGCCGCAAAACTGGCGCTACGCACATACACGCGCTGCCTTCCAGCGCCGTCAAGCGCCTCGGCCTGTCAAGCGTCCCTCCGCATAATGAAACCATCAAAATGTAAAACGTCACAACACGATGTCGAGCGGCGATCTTTGACTAAACGCCGCCGCTGCATATCGGCGGCCGCCGAGGCGGCTTGACTCGGCGCCAGACGCGTTAGTCGCGCACACCTCGGCCAAGTTTCCGCACCGCGCCAATGACTCACTTGTCCGCGTCATTAACTATAGCCAAAAACAATGGCCAGCCGCCGCCACCAGCTCAAATGGAGTGCGTCGCGGCCGGGAGACGACCGCCCGCAGCCGTCGTGCTAATACCGGCACTGATATAAACAACCGGTGACGCGGTGAGCGGCGGCGGGCCGACAATGGCGCGCGGCCGCCCATAGGCAGCGCTCGCCATTACCAGCCGCTCGCCAGTTGGCAATAAAATGCAAAGCGGAGAGACGTGGATACTTGATACGACACACGGGCACCGGCCAAACAGTTTTGCGGCCCGGTTGAGACGTAATGCAAATTATAACGGCACCCCACGCGTCAACGCCGCGTGAACTTGTGATGGTGGTCGCAGAGGACGCCAAAAAATTTGAATGATGGGAACTCGGTGGAAAATTAGACAGTTGATATTATTCAGAACGCTCACATGGAAGATAATCATAGGATTTGCTACACAGCTCTGTTGATGACGGTCTGGAGCATTACATGGATTTCACAATTCGATCCATAATTTACAGACGTGAACTGCATCGTCTGGACATTCATTCGATGATTAAAATCCATAAAAACAACGCATCAACTTTTGCCAAAATTGTGCATCGTGATTCGCGGTTATGGTGCGGGTAGTGTGAACCTGTGCATTGCGCACTGTATGGACGAATCTACAACGTTACGTGCAAAAAGTAAAAGCCCGAAGAAGAGGGCTACCAGCAGCTCATGTTTTCATGGAATGATTAAATTGGTTATAAGAACACTGTAACTATTAAGCACACGTTTCGAAACAGAATGACTAAGCTGGTGAAATTTCATGAGATACATGCAGATTTAGTGGTTAGTAGAATCATATTTTGTTCTTCGTTGTTTGAAGTGAAAAGAGACGGACACGAATGTAGACCAACTTTCGCCGTTTCCTTAGGGGGAGGGGGCAGTGGTTGCAAGTGTCTGGAGCTGCCTCGCAAATGTGAAGTATGGGAGTAGGTGAACTCACAGGCAAGTTTAACAACCACGATGTGTTCATATATCAACAGCTTGGCCAAACTGTGGGCAGGATATTCACCTTCTCCTCGTTTCACTTGTTCCCTAGGTTCCGCATACGTGAGGTCCTTGCAGATAGCCAAAAATGGTGCGGATTCTTCCTGTGTGAATGACCTACCCTGTGCTCAGAGTTCGGGCTGAGATGGAATTGTGGTCACAGAAGGAAGACCAGAACTTTCGGAGGGTGTAAGGGATCTGCTCTCACTTGTCTTTGCATTCATATTTACTGACCTTGGTAGGAATTGTCTCTGAAAGACAGTCTCCACTAAGGAGTTTTGCTGGTAGAGATGACCATTTGTGACTAAGGGATCATCATCCGAGGCAACCAGATTCCCCGCCGCCGATAATGCTAAAACAATGGGGAAAGGTCACAGACTTGGGGATATGACTGAGGGGCACCCTCTCCTCCCCGCACCAAACATGTTAGAGGAGGTCCCACTGTAAGGAATGCTGTTTTTGTTGATGGCTTCGTCGTCGATTACCACTCAGATCATCGGCATTCGCCGGTTAATTTATCTTGGCTTAATCATAGTATAATTAAAGAACAAGTGAAGCGACTCGAATATTTTCCTGTAATGAGAATATTTTACCTGGAGGTACCCTTCAGGCTGAAACATGAAAATATGTGACGTAGACAGCGTCATCGATGACGCATTATTACAAATTGTGCGATTTGGTATCTTAGCTATTTGGGCCTTTGGGCGCATCGACCATGTTGATCATACAATGCCCATAACAGTGTTCCTTTTTACCTAGGTTTCAGGTTCCGGCCATGTTTACTTCCAATTGCATGGATAATCCACCATGCCTAAACCAGTGCAATGCCTTTACTTTCCTGGAGATTTGGCATTATATAACAGCAAATGAAACCGGTAATAATCATACATGATCAATCTGAAGACATCTCACCAGGCCAGTGTGGCGGTCCAGGTCAATTTTCACATTTTCAGGTTGAAGAGGCCAAATGGCAAACTAACCTTAGAGCAGCGCCAAGCTAAACGGGTTAGGACATCCCGGACCCTGTGTTCCTAGGAGACTTTACGCATATATGTATATGTGGTTAAAGCTGTGATCTATGGTATCGCAGCTTTAACCGAAAAAAATAGAAGTTTATCCTGGATGGTGTAATCCAGCTGGAGGCAATTAGACTGCGAGTGAGAGTCTTCATCTACGACCAAGGCTTCACCAACCGAAATGTGGCAGAAAATTTATCTGTTAATAAGGAGCATCTGTTCTTTTTTTCACCATTCACAAAAAGCATACTTCAGGTAGGATATTCCTCACTTGTTAAAAAGCACTAGAAACAACATTCAATTGTATGAAAACTGCTTACGAAATCGTGTGTAGGGACAAGATATGGCAGAGCTAGCTAAATTTGGCACTGCACATAAACTAAAACTGGCCCAAGGTTGACGGTACAACAAATATATCTTCCGGTATTTTCAAAAATTAAATTAAAGACAGCAGCACAGACGGCAAGCCACTCTGTTGCTTCTGCAATCAATCTGCTGGTTGAAGTGCGGAAACTTCACGTAGAAGCGACACATAGGGGAACATTCCCATAGCAAGTTAATGGCGTGTTCGACACCCTAAATTACGGCTTTGCTCATTCGGTTTCACTTCGTTTAAACATCACAATGGATTGTCCCGACTAAAAAGTACTGAAAAACAGCTTTGACATGCTGAAATTAAAACATGCGAATTAATACCCGCAAACGGTCAAAGGTGCTTTGGCTAGAAGGGTGGAAGGTTTCAATCAGTGCAGTGATGAGCTTATGTAACTAGTTACACAGTGAAGGGACTAATTTTTTGTCGATCAGACGATTCAATCAAGATAGACTTCAAGAAACGTGAGAAAAAAACAGCAAACATAACCTAACCTTCCATGTAAGAAAGAACAATTCTGATGGATATGGAAAATTTCTTCAACTATATTTTATCTTTAGAAGTTCAAATTAACAAACCTAGCATAAGGGAACCTGGTTTAATCTGTTTTGGAAGAAGGGAAATTAATTAGATTTTCTCATTTCTTTTTTTTAATGAATTTTTCCAACATGAACGAAAGGCCTAACATAGCTTAGCATAAACAAACCTAACCCCTTTGGTTTCCTTCGTGGATGTAAAGATGTGTAAAATCTGTCTCGTGGATGTCTTAAATTGCAAGAATACCTATTTATCATATAAATATTTATATGCCTGAAGTTGAGATATATTCAAAATATCACGGAAAATCAATCATGATTACATGCATCATTTCTTGCCAATGGCAAAGTATATTTGTGACTGGCCCAGCACGGCAGCAAAGATGACTGGAAACAATGTGAAGCTTGCATTGCGACCAGTGAACGCCATTTGTACGTGATCCGGCATCAGGAGGCATACCTAGGCTTTGCGTGATGAAACATCTGAAATATATGCTCTTTAAACGTAAAAACAAGACTCCATATTCGTCAGTCTCAGTAAGATGGATGCACCCCATGTTTGCTAGTCTGGTCTGGTCTGGCCGCCGCCGCTCCCGCAGCCGCCGCTCCCGCAGCCGCCGCTCCCGCAGCCGCCGCCGCCGCCGCCGCCGTGACCGCTGGCGGTAAATCACGGTGAGCAGGCGGCCGGCCGATCGCCGGCCGCCGGTGCGCACAGTGCGCCACGGCTGGCGCCCCGCGGCGTGCCACGGTCGCCGTCTCGTGGCCGCCCAGACCAGAACGGCGGCGGTGGTTCAGAGGCGGCTCGGACGGCCGCTTCTAGAATCTGTCTCGCAGCCAACCACCCCTCAAATTGCCCGTCCATCGCTCAGCCGCCAGCTCCTACCGCCGAAAATACTCAAAACAGCGAGCTATCTGAATGAGCGATGGCCGACGCGCCGGCTCTATTGGCTGGCGCCGGTCATGGCATGAGCCACAAACGCCGTGTTTTATCAGCCGGGGTCAATTGCCGCAGTTGAACGCAGTGCCAGCAACAGTAAAGCGATCTCATAAATCCGCACCGATGGCCCGCAGAACTGCGCTGAAATGTGGTCAGATGTTGAAGTGCCGACGACCTGTTCAACGCATAGTGTGCAGCATGGTGGTGAATTGGTCACGCTGGAGCATATCTAAACACCATCGATGTTAACAAAACATTTGTCTGCGTATCCTGTATACTCTAATTACGATTGTCCACAAACATGCGAGGCAGAAACACGATTTTGTGCTGAACAGCAATAGGACTAAATGTGTAATACAATATATTGGTGCATATATTGGCATCTTGAGGCATTCCTAAGCTGGCCGTCCTAAATTTTGGATAGAAGGTCCATGAGAAGGTTCAACATCAATCGAGCCCCTAATAGCCCGTGTAGTCGAAACAGGTGTTGGCACGAGCAAAAAAAAAATACACAAGCGCCCACACCGACAAACGTCCATGCATATATATATATATATATATATATATATATATATATATATATATATATATATATATATATATATATATATTATATGTATATGTATATATATTTATATATATACTATATATATATATATATATATATATATATATATATATATATATATATATATGTATATGTACATATGTATGGCAGTCTGGATCGCCAACGCAAGGTCGCTTAAGATTCCCCCCGGAGTTTGTCGGAGTAACCCAGCAACCGCAGGTGAAGAAATGACATGGCCTCCTCAATTGCGCACGTGACCGAAGAGCATCCGTCTGGTTGGTGCGGCGCCCGGCACTTGACTCACTCCATCAGCGCGATCGGCGGCGGCCGCCGCCGCTGATATCCTGCCGACCCCGTGTAACGGTCCAGTTCTGAGCACACCGAGCACGCCAGAGGTCGTCCGGCCCAGCCCACTGCCTCCCCGAAGCGCTCCCTATTTTCTATAATGTGCTGTTCCGCCTCCGGGGACCGCCGCCGGCGGCCTCATAACGTGTTCGCTCAGAACTGCAGTCGATCTAGGCCCGAATGGCTGAGCAAGTCGTCGTCGGCACACCACCGTCTTCGGAATCCACCAAGGGATTTCCGTATGATGCGTTACCGGGCTGGCGGAAAATTAGCTCTGCTGGGGGCACGTGGACAGACATGAGCCGAGTGGTGACGTAAATAATTAAGCGATAATTAAACTCGCCAGCGGGCAGTTGCACGGCCGCTGTCCGTCGCCAGGCGCGTGCTGCGCTCTGCAGTCTCCCGAGCTCGAACGCTGCGCCGCCACTGCTCGTGTTCGCCGGTACAGCATAGCAGTACAGGTTACACCGAGCGGACTCGAGACGGCAGCTGCCCGGCCATCGTGGTGGATTGGAGTTTAGTGGCGCGTCGACATCTAGGGTCATTTTGCACGCGTAACTTAATTGTAATAAATATACGGTGCTGCTATCATAGCTTGTTATCAATATTCGCGTGTGGGGCACATCACCTCAAGGCGAGCTTGTCGAATGACGATAAAAATATTGCCAGACGTCACGAGTCGTTCCCTATCAGGATACGTAAAGAAGAGTCGGCATTCAGCCGTCCTAAAATCTGGCGTCGTAGATGATCTAGCAGTGTATAGCCTACTCAAACATGGTACACGGTAAGCGGGTTAGAGCAGCGCGGACATAGAGGTAAGCATGTAACTGTGTGTTGCGAAGGTATGGCCTATTTTCAATCGGCAGAGTATTACTTCTTCGCGGCGTTTTGTTCTGTGAGAAGATAGCCACTTTCCTAGCGTCGGTTTTAAAACCCTGAGCTTACTGCACTTCGAATTCCGGGTTCGTTGCCATTCTGACTGTACATTTGACAATATAGTAGGGTACAGATTCCTTTGAGGGAGTCGTAGATGGGCCACACGGCCTTTGCCAATGGCGTTTTTGACGGTTATGTCAGCAGCTTCATTTCCCGCGAGCCCAACATGACTAGGAATCAAGCAGAACACGATATTTCTACCGATGTCATGTAGGGATTTTACGTCTTTGATAATCCTCTGAACAAGTCGGTTATTCTAGTTAAAGGTGTTCCGTGCCAGAAGACTGCTCAAAGAATCTATGAAAACCACGTGCTTCCTGGACCGGTCTTTCTGTATAAAATAGATGATTTGCAGAATGGCATACATTTTGGCAGTAAAAATCGATGCTTGCGTCGGTAAACAAAAAGATCGAACGCCTTGTCCACTGACGCAAGCACACCCGACACAAGAGCCCGACTTTGAATCATCTGTGTAAATGCGTGAAAAGTCGTGATATTCATGTATTCTTCCCAATGCCAACACGCAGAGTTCCTCCGGGTTCACCTGTGCTTTCTTTGAGCAGGACAAAGTCACGTCAGTTTTCACTGGGACAACATGCCAAGGGGAAGTGCTCGGCGTGATGACACGTGCTACAGAACGCGGCCTGATTACATTCTCGAAGGATCGAGACCGTACGAATGGAAAACGGTAACCCGCGCTGAGCCCTGTGGCGTGCTGTTAATGTCCTTGAGAATATCCATTGATAGTCTGGATGGTTCCGGCTTTGAGTAACATTGCATGCGTATCTCACGCCCAATCAGTGGATACTGGAATTGCGATAGAACTTCACAAACCGCACCGTTTCGCGTTCGGGATGCATCATATCTGTAGAATAAACATTAGGCACAAGCCGCCAGCATCACCTTCAAGTACCACCATGCATGAAACGACTGCATTCATCATGTAGCACAGCAGTGTCCTTATAAAAATGTTGCATGAAAAATGTATTACCCACGTCATCGGTTATCGATAATGTTTAACACAAATTGAAATATCAACAGTCATTTAGAGAAACACCCGCGCGGTATAAAGCGACCTGATAAGCTATGTCGAACTAGCCGAGCTCCATATTCATGGCACATCATCTTGATTTTACTGATAACAATTCTCCATAAACGTGCCGCTTCACAGTCAACTACCTGTGTACAACCGAAAAACTCCGTCACAGCTTTCTGCAGAATGTCTAAATCAGGTCATCCGTATACACAAAATAGCCCGGGGACAGATTTCACCACGGAAAGGAAAAAAATAATGGTGTAATTTTTATGTGATTTAAGCCAATTGTTTTACAGCGCACATAATATATATTCATATATCTCCGCATATGATCGTTGCGCTGCGATAATGCAATGAAATAAAAGGAAAAACTACATTTTTTTATAATCGTAGTCAAACAGGTCCCTGAACAACTGCCTTAATCAAGCACTACAAATTTATACTTTTCTCATCTCTCCTCTGACACTTGCCCTAATATTTGATTCGCTGTTACCAATGATCGCGAGCCCATCTACTTCCCTTCATTATTTATGCATATGTTCATTTTTTAGAAGCAACAAAACACAATCACAGACAGGAGTAACCGAGCCAATCACTCCAAGCTTGATTCCACCGGGGGAAAGTCAGGCAATTGGGTCACGCACACACACCTACACCACATTGCCAAACCTTAGAACACAGCAACGAGGATTCCTGAGCAACTAACTTCATCAATTTAATGCTTTATACAGTCTGAAACTCAACGGATGCGAGGCGGGCGCCGGGTGTCTTTGATGCGACTCCTTGGACCAATAGAGCGGATCATTCGTTACCCCAACAGTCCCAAGAGGGCCACCCCATCTGCAGGCTTCTGCGGATACCATTCTGTTTTGAGCAGCCAAGTTTCACATATCAAGCAGCATTGTGTTTCGGCTGATGTTTACCAACCGTGGTCGCATTGAATTGAAGCCGTTATGAGCCCATCCAATACAGCAGAGGGGAGCATCGGCACAGCCCGCACCAGCTCCTTCGGCAGCTCAACTTGCAGACTCAAAACAAGCCAACTCACCAACCGAGAGCATATATAGCTTTTAGATGAGGCTTGGCATGATGTCATATAAATGTTATCGACAGTGGATAGACATAGATAGACACAGGAATGGAAACGACGGACTGTGTTACCCCCTTCCCCACTACGTCATGCCACACATGTAGGCACTGATACTAGCAGCGCCAGCACAAACGGGCACGGGTGCAGATAGCACAGGCACACGCAGGCACGGATCCAGGCAATCCGTGCACACGCAGGCACGGGTGGAGGCAATGTAGGCACATGCAGGCATGGATACAGGCAAAGCAGGCACAAGCAGGCGCAGGCACAGGGAACGCATGTGTGTGCATGTACAGATTCGGATAATCGACACTCCACCACCTCGCATCGGGAACTCCCATCCATCCATCCCATTGGTCATATTGTGTTCACTGCTGTCCATCGCCTACTCCATTCGCACACCAGTGAGGATGAAGCCCACACGCGTCTCCACCACCATATAGATCACTTGGCTCGAAGCAGTCTCAATCAGCTAAATTTTGGTTCCGAAATCCCGTAGTCCATTAGATAACTTAGGCGATGGAAGGGCAAGTACCACATATTAAAGCTACTTTAGTCATTATTCTACGACCCCCCCCCCGAGCCCCTACACATACAATAAAATATTCTCCCCTCATCCCATTTTATAGCAATAAATACATCTGCGGTCCTTCCATTGACTGGGTTACCTCACCTCGGAAACCTTTGCGCTCCTCCCAATGACTGGGTTAACTCTGCCGTTATCTCACCTCGAAAAGCCAAGGAATAATTGTGCAATACGGTGTGCCTTGGTGTCCTGCCAATTTCTTGTACAATGTTGAACTATTTTATCTGGAGGCTTCGTTCGCGGTATTTAACAAGTGGCTATTTGTGCGCTGCAATTGTACCTTGGATATTCACCATGAAGATACTCATAGCTAGAGATGGGGCAGTTGCAATGGCACATGAAATCGCATGCAATATCTGCACATCTTTCGCTTCACACGAAAAGTATCAATATGAGCCGTTTTGACATACTGGGGAGGTGTGTGGGCGGAGTGTGAGCTGTTCGACCAATCCGCACAAAACCTAGCATGTTGTGCATGGAGATAACTAATAACTACCAAGTGCATTCCATGTCCCGTTAGGACATGGAATACAACTGACAAAATGCGTGGAGGGGCACAAAAATACAATAAATATGTACGTTTTCCTTTCCAAACGAAACGCTTCATTGGTTTTCAGTACATCTTTTCACCAGACTTCTGACGTCTCTGTGTATCATATCTCCAGCTTGTCTTGTTATTCCCCCACCGCCTCTGTGCGAAATGCCAGAGGAGCCTCTGTAGCTGCTTGGGGGCAATCTGCAATTTCAACGGGATCTACAGACTACGATATGGCAATGTTGTCTCCCTCACTGTGCGAAGTAAAATCGAGGATATGGTGGGAAAAAAGTTCGACTGCGATGAAATTAGTATGTTCATTAAACTTCCTAGTTCGCCAAAAATCGCCAAAAATAGTCCCTCCGGCGATTTTTACCTACAGAGCTGGACCCTTCTGATAATAGCCTTCGTTCGTGCCCTTGCCCAATCCCCTCCTTACCTTGTGTATGCCTCTGTTAGTGACTATCAAATCAAAAGCGGCATACAAAATACTGCAGTGAAAGAGCAAAAGCAAAAGGTTCACACGCAGGACAAAGCTGCACCATGCTGCGTAACCATCGTTGTGGTTTGAAAATCATGCAATCACCTAAATGTAAGAACATTAAGTATTATAACGGACTTCTCGAGCAATTACCAGCATGCTGATTCCCAAGTGACAAACATCCGTGCCATTTAACCCTGCTCCCGTGTGGAGGTTCGGATCCTACCTCATACCCATATCGGCCGAGGTTTTGTCGCGCGCTGCTTCGGATCTGTTGGCTGGTTATTGGAGTTTAAGGGCGCATCGACTACATCGGTCATGCAGCGCCCATTTCGGATATGTTTGTGGAGCTCTGAAACTCGGTGATTTTTCCTTACACATTTTGTCAAAATTACCATGTCTTGGTTTTACTCCATAAACTGAACCGGGGGGATGCTGTGGGCATGCTTACTATCTCTTGACGGGGTCAAGACAGGCACTCGTATATCGGACAGTAAGCTGCATGGAGAAGGGTCATATACGTGGCTGTTGATATAATTGCTAGGCACTGTATTTGAAGAGAATGTTCAGGCAATGGTGTGCATAGCCAGATGATCACTTCTTACACGCTGCCACCCGAATGGGTTGCTGGTCCATGCAACAAGCCGCGTTTCGACCGATCAAGGTGATTCGACTGACCAGGCCATAACGTGCGAGAAAGGCTTCTCGTACGTCAACTTGTACGTCCCAAGGTCTTAACCAGAAATGGCCCCATATTTTCAACGTTACTCTCACCTAACTCACGCACACGAACATTATGTAGCGTCTAAATACTCCTTCCACTAGGCTGTACATGCTGCATATTTTATTTTACGGCAATCTCATGAGTTCGTGGTATAAAATAATTATCGAGAAAATATCAGAGCGTCACAACATGGAACATTACCGATTGTGCTTTTGTCATCATGCAAGGAAATTGGATGTTAAATGCTCTGGATTTCGGCGGAGGGGGGTTCATAGTCCGTTGTCGTGCAGGAACCGGACTGAAGTACTCGTGAGGACACAGAGTTGAAATAATAAAGCGGCATCACACCACGCCAACCATTACCAATGATCACTGGCAATGCATGAGTGGACGATGCGGGAACAGATAAAAAGATAAACTACTAACCTGACAGAGGCACGGACAATGTCGCCGAATACTCAGTTACTGTGTTGTACCAGATTAAACATCGTCTATTAAGCTGACAGAGACACTGGTAATGCTACGAAGTACTCAGTTCCTGCGCTGTACCAAGTTCCGATTTTGCTGGGGGGGTCGGGGAATTTAAAATGGTTTTCAAGTAGGTCAGATATGGCCTTATCATTGTATTCCTATGGTATATATACTTTCTTCAGATATATGCTTATGGCCCTTCTTTGGTTAGCTAGTTATATGAGATTGAAGGCGTACCGATAACAATGGCCATATAGCACCCTTGGACACATATTTTGCATTAAACGCCGTACGGCTAGTAAACGTACGTTAGTTAGATATTCGTCTTTAGGGCGCACCGAACATGATGTTCGTATGGCACACATAAGTCATATAGGAGTACATGGTTCATGCTAGGTATATTATCCAACTTTAATGTGCACCTCTCTCACCTCGCCTCATTGGAAGAGCGGTGGATTAACCCATCCCGCCTCGGAGGGTCTTCAACCGCCCCCCCCCCCCTCAGGTTTTTCGCGGATAGCGGACGAACGGCGCGCGGTAGCGCGCCCAAATTTGGCATACCCTTTGCCACATCAATTTGACATGCTGATTCAAAAATTTTAGGTCAGATCATCTAGGGTCAAAAGAGTTAGTAAAGATCAAGTGAGGTCACCTCCAAAAAAAATCAACCAGTCTTCACGCTTTAACGTATACATATATTTTAATAAAACTTTCAGCGCTTCCTCATCTTTGCGGATGCAACAAAACGTACCAGTTAAATGTTTCTTTTTTTTCGTTTTTCACTACACATACATTTTGCGTATTTGCCAAATTGCAGTTCAAATACAAGATTCTGGCTAAAGTAAGCATTTGTATTAGGGCACGTTGACTTCAAACAACATTTCTCGGTCTGCTCTACCCATTGGAAAATAAAGTTAGGAAAATTTGAAAACTCAATTTTTTTTAATTAAACAAAAATGGGGGGGGCAAAAAAAGATATCCCTGGTCGATTTCGCTGTCCTTTTCTCATTCCAAATACATTTCGTTTTTTACATATATCCCCAAAATGAACCCCCCAGAGTCAAAAGCATAATGTAAGTCGTGAAAAGTCGTGAAAATCTAGGTATCTCCCCCCCCCCCTGGCGACGTCACTTTTGGGTGATTTTTTTTTGGGAGGGTGGACCCGGGCTCTACTCGTCGAGCGCTTTCCGATGACACCTCTTTCGTTTTCGTGCGATACTTAGTTTGGATTTTAGAGGGGTCTTCAACCGCCCCCCCCCCCGAGACGGGGTGGGAAGATTTGACCGGAAAGACGGCGCGGGTTAAAGGTCAAAACGTACTCCCTGTAATACAAGGGTTGCAGTTTCGAAGCACGCTATTCACGAGGACATACGACTTTCCACGAACATGCCTGGTGACAGCGGCGACGTTATATAGCCAAGCAGTTGAGTACGCCGTAATATAACCCAATGTCATTCTGCCCCCTCCTCGTCAACATTCGCAATCAATTGCCCTATCCCAAATCCCTACACAAAATGAGGACAAGAATACGAAAAAGACGCTGGCAGGAAGCAAACGCATGCACGATAGTCTGATCCGGTTTGCGTTTTTTCTCGAAAATGCACTAGGTCGCCCCCTAGTTGATGCCTTTTTTTGGCGCTGAGCGCGATGCGCTCAGCAAAATTCCAAATTTCGAAAAACTTTTAACCGCGACGCCCGCTCAAAGGTTAGGCTCTATTAAGCAGGCTGCATCATTCTTCTTCATTTTGAACATTATATTTTATTCTAGATTACCCAACCAACTCCAAGCCACTTTTGGGGCGTCATTTTGCTACCCAACTGCACTTGCGAGAAAAAAAATGTTTGGCTCCATCATGTAGGTAAATTATGAACATGTGCACATTCATAAGCATTGCATTAAAACATTCAAGAAATCAAATCACCCTAAACTGCAAATTAATCCTTTCAGAAAACCCGAGGGACCAGAAAAGTGAAAAGTGTAATGGTATTCAGTGGGGGATGGGAATAGGATGCACCTAACAATTCCGTGAACATTTCATGAGTGCAGAAATAATGTTTCAGTGCATGTATATGTATGATATCTCAAAGTATATGTGCACTGAAGACGTCCAGCCCTCTTTTTGAAAGAAAAACATTCAACATTCAAAGCATGGTAAGTGAAAACAGGATTTCCCAGACAAAAGTAAAAGAATCAGTTTTGTCCATTCCTGCGCTGGTCCGCAATACATCGCATGAATTAATAGTCTCACTTCTTGCTCCTTGCATTATCCAAATATATTCCGTCACACGACATATGCTTATGGCTTTGGTTTATCCAAACAAATAACTCGAATAACGGTGAAAATATTTGATGTAGGTAGATAGGCACCTAGTCAGGTAACACCAACTCTCGTGCCTTGAACCAAACATGCAACCAATTCCACCCGGATAGCAACGAAGAGCTTCCAAGAAAATCCTTCGTTCAATAAACAAAAACCGCCACGCTCCGCTCACCAAATAAAGGAATTCACCTTTACCAGCCCGACCGCGTACGGAGATCCGTTCTTGGACTCGATGGATTCACCGCTCTCCAGTTCCCACTCCGGCCAGAGCTATTTAAAACATCGCCAAGACAAGCCATGGATAATGCATTCATTTTTGCTTCCTTGAAGAATGATATGTTCTTCATCAAATGACATGGACAAAGCCGTTCATATTTATGTCATAAAGCAGTCAGAAGCGATATACATAAAAAGATATGGGATGGATTTTCCACATGAAAATTTCCTGAATGGTACCAAAACGTCCTTAAAACCTGCTAAGACTTTGCGCCAAAGTGAAGCTCCATAAAACCAGAAATTTAACTCTTGATTTCATGACTTATATTGCTTCCTAATTTCATTAATAAGCGGGAATAGTTGTGTTAATGCCACTCCGACCGCGAGGTTTTCCCACTCCGGGCAAATTCAGATTTACGTGTGTTGTTCTAATACACTGACAATCCTCTAATTTTCATTTTTACACAATTATTAATTTCTTCCCATAATCCGGATGATGATTGAGTATAATATCCCCCGTAATTCTGTTCGTGGTTTTTTTTAACTTCTTTTAATTTGTGGGTATATTATAGCAACCATGGTGTGATGTTGAGCATGTGCGAAATGAGAACTTAATTTCCGTTCAGTCCATGACTATAGTCGGTTGTACAGCGGCAATTTGCTCGCCCTTCTAGTCGCTTTTGATCCTTCGAAGTCAATACTTGTCAAGAAGAATCGATTTGAATACATTTGCTCAGCTTTTTTCAGTAAGAAAAATTATTTCATTGGTGATAAGAATAAAAGATTTTAAACGAATTGTTTCAGTATAATTTTCCTTAAACCATTATGCATTCCGTAACCCACATCCCAATAGTCGGCAGGTAACATTTTAGATCCTCCCATACATCAGTCGGTGCACGAACGTCCTCTCGTGAGTTGTGTGATGCTTCCTTGCTTCAACTATTCCAGACATGAACTAAGAAGTTCATCGAAGAACTTTTAATATTAATAAGAATTCATTTGAATACATTTTTTCAGCTTTTTAATTAAAAAATTGCTTCATGGTGGTAAAAATAAAATATTTTAGACAGATTGCTGTAGTATAATTTTTTTGAAACCATTGTATATTCCGAAACCCATATCCCAATAGTCGGCAAGTAACATTTTAGACCCTCACATATATCGGTGCACGAACGTCCCGCCCGTGAGGTGTGTCATGAATGTGTATTAGTTGTGGGATGTGAGCATGGCAAGTGTGATATGTATAGTTATATAGATAACTTGGTTGACATCGATTAATTATATTTTTGTAATCATTTTCTTTACCATTGCTCAGGAAGTTGGCATATAAGTCATCCACGTGACGTGGATAACTTCAGACGACGATGTGTGGTGGCCCTCATCTGGTTGTCTGTGAGACACTACGATAGGAATCGAACAAATGATTTGAGGGCGCTTTATTCTTGAAGAAGAACCTCGATTTATTTTACGACCCATTCAACCGCAAGGTTATATAGCGTCGCCAACCTATCACACCGATTGGTCGCGGGTGGACTCTGCAAATTCCGTCGGCTGCGAGATTCGAACCCACAATCTTTCGATCCAAGAGTCCGACCCTCCACCAACTAAGCTACCGAAGCCCCCGGGTTTTTATTCTTAATTTCAGGAAACATCACTGCATTTTCCAAAAATGTACACACTTCGTAATTTATAACATGTATACACTGCATTGCTTGGTATTATTTGGTGCTTCAATATACCCCCCAGAAGTTCGCAAACTGGAAAATTATACACTCCATTACATAGTGCTTCTCAAGATTATACATTCCATATTTTGGCAAGCCAAAAAATTATACACAGAATCGAAGACCGAGAAGTGAAAATCCAACACTGATGACAAACATACCCCTTTCTTCTTCGTGAATCAAATGGTGCATTGTTTCCAGGGAAGACTATGCTCTATTGTATAGGTTCCAGACTATGTAATGGTACCTTGTTCCAGTGGCCTTGTTCCAGACTGTACAATAGTCAGTGCATTTCCATCGCTATGTATTTTGAGCGCTGTATGACCAACGCTGTCGATGCGCCCGTAAGCCCATATAACCAACCAACCATGGCTATGTATTTACCTGACCATTATTTAAATCCAAAAGAATAAAATACCGCTAAATTTGTTTTAATTATCTCCAGTCAGATACCACAATCGCAAACGAAACAGACTGCCTAGCATAATATTCTGGAACGATCATTGTGCGCCACGAACTGGAACTTCCACAAACTAGTGTAGCAATTAATGAGACGTGATATGCACTTTCTTTCGGAAACCTTCATTCCACCTCGAACACCTCAATTCCAAGCTACCTATTCGGAAACCCTTGTCCGGACCTTCTATGGCAACTTTTTAAGACAAAGGAGGAATAATGTGCAATCTTGTAGACGGACAGTTCAAAACTGGTTTAGTATTTGAACCATGTGTCATAAGGTTGATAAAAAATAGGACAACCTATCATTCACCATAGGTCGGTAGAATTTTCCACTACCCCTCGCCCTCCTGCAGAGCGGAAGGGTTAATTTGGCGCCCTTTTACCAACCAGTCTTTTTTGTTCTTAGCCATACAGGGATATGGTAAACGATATGGCATAGCGTTATCTTTAAACTGGGTTATTGAAAAATGTTGTATTTTTTCTTTGCATTGGCCTTCCAGGTTAGTTCGGATAGACTGATGACGAGCTACAGTCAGTGACCTGGTCGTCGCCGTGGCTTCCACACTCCGTCTTGAAATAAAGGTAATGTAGTGCCTTAATATCGCTGGTTCGCAGACGGAGCATCTCCATGCCATCTCCGTGACACTTGCAGAGGTCTACGTCACCCACCAGGTCAAAGCCAAGCGGCAGGGAATAAGTCATAAACTGTTGAAACTGACAATTCGGGTGCCAACACAAAGACGCAGGCGTCTGCCTTCTTTCATAAGCACCAATCAAAATATCAGACTTTCCATTTTTGAAAAAGAAATTCAAATTTGTAAAGCCAAACTCGGTGATCTTACGCACAAATTGGTGGCAAAATTACACTTATATGCCATGACTTTGCGTCTCACGCTAATTAA